>WEIV01015471.1:2755-75692 GCA_013390005.1 Calyptomena viridis
GAATGAAAATATCAAACTATCTCCATATGTAATCCGTAGTCAGGTTTTTTTGCAGGCATTACAGCTTCTCTGGGGTATAGTTTTCAAAACATTAAGCAAAAAATGCTGATATCCTCTTCTTTTTGTCAGAAAACTCCTTCTGCTTTCTTAACAGCAATAACTTGTGAGCAAGTGACTTTGATTCAGATACCAATGAAATACTAACAAATAATGTCTGTATTCATGAATGCTATCTTTGTTGCAGAAAGGCAAGTTCCCTCTACAGTTGCTTTCAGTGTGATGCGCACAGCCTCCCTTGGCTTCCTCTGGATCTTCTGTATCTGTCCAGAGCAGGGGAAGGCATTTCCCTTGGGGATGCATTTGCCTAGATGGGAAGCATTTCATCTCATACCCTCCTCATAGTCCTTTCAAGGAGAGGTTTTTCTTCCTAAATGGGTTACAAATATGTTTGTTTTTCTCTAAAGAAATGAGACATTTCTCTCTTCCCTCTGCAGTCAGCATGAGCATAGGAGTCTGGAATGAAAAGTACAGCCAGCAGTTTATGTGCAGCCATCTCCTCTCCTCCTGCACTGACTTCTTGGCCACCATAAGGCCCCCATACAGCTGGAGGCCTGTAACTGAGAGCCTATGTAAGAACAGGCATTAAAGTCTACTCTATTTAATGATTGCACAGCTTGGAGTAGCAATTACTTCATTCTGGGAGAGTGTGAAAACCCTACAAAGCCATGGGAAACATTGCATTGTTCAACTGGCTGCTCTGTACATTCATGAACAATAGAGGCAGTTTCACAATGCTAGGTTTTACAGTTATATAAGTTCATTAAAAAAAAAAATTACAGTCTAGCATATGTGGCATAAGAGACCACCGACAAATTCTGACAGTCACACCAACAACAATACATTATATTTCTGCCTAAGTATGTCCTTTGCACCTCCATGAGCTAAGCCTTTGCTTTTTTTCTGTAACTATTTGCAAGCAGTAATAAATACTCAGGCTCAGAAAAGTAGTATTTCTCATGCCTGCTACTTAATTACAATTTATAGACTCAAGACTAGATTGGTCTAAGATACATTTTTTTCAAGTATTCTCTTCTTGTTTATAGTACGACAGTAGTACCTTATTGCACATTGTTTCTGAAGGTCTTACTTCTACAAGTGTGAGAAATTATTTCGTTTGGGGCACTTGACAGCTTTGAACCCTGGCAAAATGACTTTCCCCTTCCGATACAGATCATCTTGCAAACCTTTGTTCATTCTCTGCACCAAGAGTTTCTCATAGAGCAGTGGATGGTAGGCCCCTAAGGTACAAGCTGCATCGTAGTAGAGTTCGTGGTAGTGACATAGGTCGGTCTGTCGGACTGAAGGGATGTATTCATACACGTGCACTTCATTACACATGGACATCATGATGAGGATACCTGGAGCAAGAAGTGAAAACAAAAATGAGCCCCAGGTTTTCTTTGTCTCATAGAAATTTCCCTGCAGTCATCCAATCTGTTTTTTCTTTCCGGCTCACCTTTGCTGTTGCACATCTGAAATATTACCTCTGTAAAATCATTAAGAGAAGCAATAGTTCCTTTTATTAGAGCAGCTTTCACTTGTTCCTGATACGCAAGATTGTGTCGAGTCAACAGGGTAGGACAAGAGTCATAAGGAAACAGTAAAAAGCCTAGAAGGACTTGCGTACGACCATCAGCCTCCTAAGTGAGAAGACTGCTCTTTGCCACCTCCCTCCATTTACCTTATATACTGTCCACAAATATCCCATACAAGAATTCTTGAAACATCTCCACCTTATTACAGTGTTGGTCTTAGTCTGGACTTGAATCAAGACCACTTTTACCATCCACTTGCTTCTCTCTAAGCAGGAAGACATGGCGAAGGAGGAAGCCCAAATACACACAGAAGGGCATATAAAGAAACATCACCCATGTAGTGGTGGCACAGAACCTCACAGCTTCCGACAATTTTATGGAAAGTATCATGGAGAGATGCCAAAGAAGGCAAATTCCTACTTGTAGCAGTGCTGTCACAAGGAAAAACTCCTGACCACCTCCTGCTCAGCAAGGAGAAATCCACAAAATGACAACACAATTTTTTCTGCCATGTGTCAATGGCAGACTATCATCACCACTGTCAATTGCAGTCTTTACAGTTTTGAAACAAGAGAAATCTTACTGTTGTAGCCGCATATTTTCAAAGGGGCTAATACCAGATTCTGATCAACAGCACTGCCTAAACTGCAACACTTTCACATCAATCACAGCTTCTGGAAGCCTTTGCTGTTTCACATGGCCATGTGAAAGGAAAATAACATGAACTAAGTCTTGGACATCATTTATTTTTTTAAAGATTACACATAAAAAATAAATTTGTGTAGAAAAGGTATTGAAGCACTTACTGAACTACTTTTATCCGTATCTGTTGAATATGACTGTCAGATCTCAGAGGAGGTAGCTGTATAATGCTGCTCAATTGGCACTTACAGATGAGAACTGATGTAATTGTTGTTACATCAAAGATGTTTTGGGTAGATCACAGGATCACAGAATATGCTGAGTTGGAAGGGACCCACAAGGATCATCAAATCCAACTCTTAGCCCTGCACAGGACCATCCCAAAGAGTCACACCATGTGCCTGAGAGTATGGTCCAAATGCCTCTTGAACTCTGTCAGGCTTGGTGCTGTGACCACTTTCTTGGGGAGCCTGTTCCAGTGCCCAGCCAGCATCCAAGTAATTTATGAAGATGTTGAAGAGCACTGGGCCTAAGATGCAGTGCTGTGGAACCCCACTAGTGACAGGTCACCAGTCTGATGTTACCCCAATTCACTGTTACCCTCTGTGCTCGACCTGTGAGCCAACTGCTCACCTACTGCATGATGTGTTTATCTCAGAAGTGAAATTAATTAACATAAGAAGTTATTTTTGTTTGTTAATTAAGCAAAGCCATTTTCTGAAGTTTAGTTTGCAGTTTGGGAACACAGAGATTTCAATGGCTTGCTAATGAAAAGAACCCTATGTTCTCCCTGCTATGTATCAGTAGAGTATCAAAATGATTTTTTCCCTGCCTGATGTGTGAAGTAACTGAAAACCACTTACTTCTGTGATTAAATCTTCTTTTATCATAAATTAAGGGTTCTGAAAATCTTTTATATTGTTCTACAGCTTTACCCTCAAAATCTATGGCCTTAGAAATGCTAACCATATCAGTTTTAAAGAAGTTCACAAATTTGAGTGAATTTTGGTCTCAGCAGCAAGAAACACATATTCACGGTAAAAAAATATTTAACCCCTATTTGAGCAAAAGGTACAAGCTTAATAAACCATGTTTCCTTGCCTTGAAGCTGTCATAGAGATGCTCTAAATTGTAGCCTGCCAAGCATCTATGTCTCAAATTGATTTTTTGTTGTTTCAGTTTTACAAATGCTTTCGTCAGCTTTTCCACTGCCAACCTCCTTCCTCCACTGATGGAGAGCCCACCTACCACTCCAAGGTAACTGCTATCCAGCTGCATCAAAGGGCAGACAGTGGAAACGTGTGCAATAATGAACCACATTCAGAAACAAACAGTAAAATTACTTCTTTCCTGCACCCAGAGCCAAGCCTGGAGCCCATTTCAAAAGCTATACCACCAACATCTTAGGAAAACTGGCTCTGATGGAAAGTACAAGCCTTAATCAAAGTGTGTTTTATGTCACTGCTGCATTATCAAGCCTGCTTTAAAAGTCATAAAGGAAGTTGCCATTTGTTGGATTGGAAAACTGTCAAGAACAGAAATTGTGACTCTCTAGTAATTTCCTTAATAACATTAAAGATAACCACATAACTGCCAGGTATGGTTCAATGATGACAAAAATTTAAGCAGTATCATTGACTTTCGTGTAAATTAGTTAATGGAGAACTTATGAGTGGTGGAGTTTTAGCTTTTAGTGATCTGTGGTTCAATGTCCTCCAGAATCCATCTAAAAGGCATGGTGGGCTATCTAGTTTAGCTCCTTACCTTTCCTGCCTTGTTCCATCCAGCCCATGTCTTGGGATTTCATATTAAGTTGCTGATAAATAACCATAACTTCTGACAGTCCGCTCACATTTTTGCTCATTTTAGACAATGATGTTTGGCAGAAGGAAAGACAGTGACTTGACAGGCTAGTTTCTGAGTGGTAACAGCTAACTTTTAGCACGTTCTTATATCAAAGTCTAGGGTCAACAAACTGAAAGATGAGCTATGACAACAAGTAGAAATTACCACATACAGAAGTGTCTCTGTTTACCTGTCCTGGTGGAAACAGGAACACTCCTGATATTTCCAGACCTTGAGCACACATCAAATGCTCAAACCCTACCCTGGGGAAAAATGGTGGTCAGTGCCAGACTGTTTCTTCCCTTAGTACCTTTAACACCATAGATCTCCAGCCAAGAACACCAACAGTGCTGTACAGCCAGGACTTCCATCATCTCAAACAGTGGGTGAGATCTCAAGGCATGCAGGATTACCCACTTAATCTACATGAACCTAAGGAGGCAGGTCCCTCCACTTAGCTGTCACATCCCCCAGATTCTCCCTCAGAATGATTGGGTCCTGCTGTTCTGCACTCTATTGAAAAAAAAAAATGGGCAGAGAAGGAAAAAAAAATTAAAATGTTCTTTTTGGAAAGAAAGCCATCTTCTCTGTATGAATACAGTCCTCTCTAAACAAAGGGAGATATGGGTTAATTTCTGTCTCATGTCTTGGAGGATATGAATCCTTCTCCACAGGGGACAGTCCTACTGTTCTAGAGCCAGTACTGCAAACTGAGTTAACAAAAAACTTTAATTTAGCATCTTTAAAAGAACAGAAGCAGTTTAGACATTAGGACATCTACATTAGTCCAGGTACTAGGATATATTCAGTTTTTATTCTATTTTCTTTCTAATGCCATATGTAGCTTGTTTTTCTTAATTCCCTAAAACAGGGCTACCAACAGAGCTCCCTGGACCACAGGTCTCAAATTCCATCCCATGTGTTTTCATACCATTCTTTAACTCAACTTCTTCTTGTAGACATATACAACTCAGGAAAACTTCAAACCTGAAAGGGAAAGCCTATAAGCCAGCTATAGCACACAAACATCAAAAAACTTTATAGATCTCAAATATCCAATACTTATTTCGCAGTAAGGAAAAGGTCAGGTTATCTGGCCCAATTTGAGATCTGACAAACATGACTGGTGCTACCATACATTCAAAATCGCAACTGAAGATAATTCTATGTAGGCCACTCTAATCTAATTCTAATACCCTTGCTGGATTTTCAAAAGTCCCACTTGGATTACAACTATGAAAATGGAAAAACGCAAAATAATTCTGCTTGTGTGGAGAAAAGGTGTATTACAGTAGACCATTCAAAGGTGTGCTTTGTGAATGTTTTATAGTCAAATGCCAATGTTCCTGAATACTCCACTGGACAAAAAAAAAATCTCAAACAAAAATGGACTGTGAGCATAGAATATTCTTTGAAAAATACTACAAAGTGTATTATTCCTAAGAAATGATGTGGTTATCAGAGAAACAGCCAAATGGCAACTTTGTTATAACAGTCCAATATTAGATACTAATACAGTATTGTGTATTTCAAAATATTGTATATTAGTATTTCAAAATCCTTAGAAAGATGTGTTATTTTTTTTTCCTATTTGGTCAATATCTATGGTGTTGGGTATGGTTTAAACTCGGTCCAATTGGCACAAATAAACTGAGCTTTTACAATCTGCACTGAGAACATTTAAACCAGAATAAAATTAAGATTAAATTCTTTGCATGGACAATTTACACAAATGAAAATATACTATGGATTCTAATCAAAAGGAGAAAATGTTTTTCAATTTGTTCTTGGCAATTTGAACAACTCCAGAGGTTTTGATTTTCCAATGTGAATCTTGTACAGTACGATTAGACTTTGTGGTTAGCCCACTAATCTAAAAAAGAATGTTCTCTAGTTTACAAATAAATCAAATATAGTTTAATATACCTGAATCAACAGATGATATATGAAAGCATCTGGAATACTAAGGGTAATTCAAACAGAAAGGATGTAAAATCATTTTAACAGAATGTAAGAGATGCTGAAAACATATAGTCTCTCTTGACTGGATTGCAGGTACCACAGGGAAATATGTCACTCCTTGAAACTGGGCCAAATATGCCTCAGTTACTCTTTGGAACATGTAGTAAAAGTAGCTCTGCCTACTACATGTTTACTACTGCATTTCTAAAAAAGAGTTCCTTTACCTCTGTTTAGTTCATGAACTATGTGACAAACACTAAACCCAAAAAAACCAATTTATAAAAGAACTGTCACCAAATGGCCCTGTGCCTAAACTTAATAAATTGTGCAAGATTTGTCATCTTTGATGTAATGATATTTGCATTACATAGCAGACCTAGAAAATGGCATATTTATCGCTTAATGGTGAATGCAAAAAGCTGTATATTAATCACAATAACATATTCTGTAATATAAGCATAGACTGAAAAATGCTGACCAATAAGATCATTTAATTTTAAATGTATTATTCAATTTTTGGTGATACACTAGAATAGTAAAGATTCTTTATGTGATTTAAGAGGAGAGTTTGCTCTTTAATGTCTCTATTTTGGGAAGCGGGAGATACTTACATTTCAGCATGCTTTTTATTAGAGTAAGAATAATTTAAAGCTTATGTACTGGAGGTATTATTTATTGTGTGCTAATACTTGAACAACACTGAGCTGGAAAGAATAAGCACTATTCTGTTCCTTCACCAACTGCTGGCAAAACAGCTGAGTAAGTAACAGCAATAAAGGCAACTCTTAATATGTCTAATTGTTTCTTTCAGTTCATGCAAGACTATTCTTTTCTAAGCAGAGCTGGAGATCAGCTGCATATTTCTATTCAACATGCTCTCTGAAGCCATTTTAAGTCTAAGTTCTTAGTCATACAACAACCTGCTAATGTTGCAGTGTAATGATAGCCTTGCTTGTACTATTGTCTTGATGCATGCAAATGAATAATGTTATCAACTATTAATGACATAACCGTTAAAACTGTAATGTGAACTGTAAAGCCTCATAACTTCCTTTCTCCCCATAATAAAGTAATCTGGGCTTAGTTATTTTCTGTTCTGTGGGCTGTATATTACACTGAAAGCTATAACACATGACACAGACAACCCAAAATGTAAAATCTACAGAGTCCATTTTTGATTTGGTAGTTTAAAAAAAAGAAGGCAAAACAAAAAAAACCCCACCCCTCTTTGGTCACAGCTTTACAAAGATGAAAGTCACTGCTCTATAGGAGTATATAAATGTGAATTTCAAGTAAAGTCACCTCTGAAGAGGTAAGCTAGAAAAGTGTACTGATGGACTATGGTAAGTAGAAAATAGAAAATCCAGTTAGTAAACAGTGTAAAGGAAGAGAATCTTCATAGAAAAGCCTTTATATAATCTAGACATTATTTAAAAGCCCTCAGACTTTCTGAATGCTAACGTACCATCCCATCCGATGAACAGAGAATGCTGCTTTTGAGAAACTAAAAGCAGTTTTAGTGCTGGTCTTCAGAAGACAAAAATTTAAAGTCAGAATAGGTTGTTTATGTTGGCTACCAAAGAGGATACAGGAACAGTCTTTTCTTACAGCAGAATAGTAACAATAGAGACTACCAATTTATATACCATCAGCCTTAATTAAAAACTGAGCTTTGATATGTACAGAAAGAGGGAAGGAAGACTGAGTTAACATTTCACAGTGAAAAACGTATTAATAGGAAGTGAAGAGGTAACTTATTTCTGCTGCCAAAAGGTAGGGAAAATCTTTCCCTAATAACAGTGATGTTTTCCTAACTGCAAATTTATGATTTGCCAGTGGCATCCAAATCTGAGATTTGGTGGTTGGAAGCTTGTATCAATTCTAAGAAAAATGGTGTAGATCCAAGTCTAAGATGAGATGTAAACATCTCTGTACTTATTTAGCAACCCCATTTTTCAGCCAAATGTGAGCCAACAACTTTAACTGTGAAAAGCCTCTGTGGCAACTGCCTAATGCCAATGCAAGATGGTGAGAATACTGTGCAGAGATTTGCTTAAAAGCATGAAGGCAGCAGCCGCAAAAATGATGCAAAAATATGCAAGAATGGGTTCTGAATGCTCATGTAAGGATTAGATTAGCAAGATAAAGAGCAAATAATTTGTAATGAGGAGGGAAATTAGCTAAGCTATGACATGCTACATAAGGCAGGGTTACAAGCCAGTGAAAGACACCCAGATTAAAATAAAAAGTTTGGTTTACCTTGTTGCACCTTTACCCACAAAAAAACCCCTCAACCAAACACTGCGCAACCAATCCTGCTCTGTGCCATACTTCTCTCCCCATGCTCTCCTCTCCCTTCCACATCTGGGACACGCACTGCACTTCCCTCACCCCAACCACCCACTATCACAATGCTATTGCTTCTCCTCAGCAACATACTGGTGCAGAACAGATGTAGTAGGGTTTTGGGGAGTTAGGGGTTCCAGGCAGAACTTATGCCAATATAGGGCATCTGCTACTGCAAAGGAAATGCAAAAACCGTTCTTTTCCCTAGGTCCCACATGGTGAAGAAACCAGGGAAGAAGTCCTACCTCTTCTCTTTCTCTCATTCCTCTAAAGTCAAATCATGTGAGACACTTCCTCCTCCCCACAGATAATGCACCGGCCTCTTTTCCAAGAGACTTAATAATATTGTGACTTAAGTACAGTAATACAGTTATTAACAATGTTAAAAGATTCTCCTGACATCAGTCACTGATGAAGGATGCTGACTCATTGCTACAGAAGAACACCGTAAGGATACATTCCACCGAACATCCTCCCTTAGGGAAGATTCAGTTTCTCAAAAATAGTGCTAAGGGACAGAAATAGATACAATTGCCAGGTGAAAAGTGTAATTACTGAAGAAAAAGTATAAGACCATGCTAAAACATTCCTGACATTCCTGAAAGGAAACAGTCTGATGTTCCCATGTTTTAATTTATACATTTGTCCAGTTTTGTAAACTGGGCCTACTGAAGGCTAAAGAGCTTGAAACAAAAGTGCCTCACTTGCCTCAGAACCATTTTTTAACCTTTTCTGTGTGATTAAAATCATTATGGTCCATGCTATAAATTGGTTAGATTCAGAAATGCGTATCTCTGTCTCTGAAAACGCATACCCTTATTAAACAGCACAATGGTATTTATTAGTGTGGCCATTTAGTAAATGGTTTTCCCTTCTTGAAATCAAGATCCTCATGTTTTATGATGGCCATCACTTACCCTATCTTTCTATTAATTCTATAGGAAATAATTTTATAATAATCAGGTAGAAGCTCAATACTCAGGATACCCCTTTCAAATAGGTGCACTCAGTTGTGTCGCCAGCTTCAGTTCCAGATGGATAATTTGCTGCATAAGTGACTGAGAGATACCTGACCTGAAGACCAACGTGACTTCCAATTTCTGCCAAGCTGCATTGTATTTTCTATGCTTTATCTTGCCCTTTAACTCCACCTTTGACAATATGCAGTTGCTGCTTTTGTGCCACCTGAGTTTAGATTGTTACATGTGCAATGCATCGACATCAATTCTATAAGGTTATCAAAATAAGAAGCCTCGCCCTAACAATATTTAAAATGCACCTATCAAAACAGTAGCTAGTTATCAAATGAGGTGGATATGACTCCCAGTAAGCTTGTCTTACTGCCTTGTTTTTTTAAAGTTAGTAACAGCATTACAAAAAAGCACTGTTTCTTGGAAATGAACAATATAAGTAAAATTCCTACTAGAGAAGAAGGCAAATTTGCATCTGTACACACAAGAGTATATTTATCTGTACAACTTTTGTTGTTAATGCTTTTGCTTGTTTAATGGTTGATATTTTCAAAGCTTTCTTTGCTTGAAGGATATTTTTCTGTCTGTAACATTTAGATTTGGGATTGAAGATTACTGTTCTACTCTTACAGTGAAATTAACTCCATTTCTTCAAAGAAGGTTTTTATGTGTCTTTTATGTAGAGTGGAAGTACAGCTTGACAGCACAATGATTCTTACAATCAGCAGCTGTTAACCTATTTTTATCAACAACTTCATTGCTCCAAGAAACACTTCTGCAAAATGTGAATGCAGCTGGTGAGATCATTCCACATGAACAGTCTTCTCCCTAAGAAATTTTACAAGCAGGTTCCAAAAAAATCTCACTTCCAGAAGTAACCAATTGCCAACCTGCCCTCCTACAACACACAAAGCCTCCTTTTCTTTCCATTCATGTTCCAGGTATGTAAAACCCACTTAGTTCATAGATGGAGATCTCCCAGGCATCTTTAAGTCATCCCTCTGAGAGCTTCGACACCCTCTCTTATGGCCTTGGGTATGCTCTACAATATCCTAGGATGCCACTAATGCATATCTTTGAGCAAGATAAATGCTCAAAACTAGTTTTCCCTTATCTGATGCAATCTCAGCTGCCTTTGCTTTCAGATTGAAATACAAAGAATAAAAAGAACATTTTCTGACTACAGCAAATATGTAGACCAATATCACAATGTCAGTGAGGAAAGGTTGGTGTTTCTAAAGCAGAAGCTTTAGAAGCTTCTGGTATTTGAAGCTCTACTACCCTCCATGTCACTAGAAGCGTAACCAAGGATGATTGAATCAGCCATGCTACTCTACTTGAATCCTTTAGATGTTCATGATCAGGACCTGCTATGCATCAGGCAAGTTGTTCAGCTGTATGAACTGTGGGCACAGTGCCAAATTCTCCTCTAATAAATACTAAGGACGAAAAATACAGTGAAACTCTATTGCTTCAAGTGAAAAAGAAAAGTGCTCAGACTGAGCACTGGAAGCCATGACAAGGCATGAGAAATCCCAATACTTGGCCTGTGTAGGGAATGCAGCCTGGCCTGCTCTTGATTTCATCCTCTATAATCTGTTTTTATTTGTTGTCTGATGCATCTCTGCTCTACAATCCCAACAAAGAACTTCAGAATTGAGTAGGTCCTCAACACATAAATTAATATGGAATAATACAAATTTCTTACAGACATATGTAGGTTTTATAGATACGGTATGCATACTATGGATGTGAAGGGCAAGAAAGCAGAACATCAATTCACTCAACTATTTTCTAGTTGTCATACTATGTGTTTTTGCTAGTCGTTGTTTCTGTAAAGAGCACCAAGAACAAACAGTACACATGTATGGACTTGATCCCCTCATGCAATGTATACATTTTAATTTTATTTTTAATATAACATGTCTACTGGGTCCGTCTTTGATACACCTACCAATAAACCCTGAAGAAGGAGGGTTCGGCTGTATCTTCTCTTTAGTGTTCTCCTGAATGATGTCCCAGAGCTGCCATATAAACTTTGGATGGAGGATGTAAAACGGCTGGGTTGGATTCTTCCTTCGATGCTGTAAGTAGGGAGTGAAGAGATTGTAGTCTGGCTTCTTATACCACTGGAATGGAAAAAGATTTTTTTAATCTAACACTATCAAATATGTTTTGAACACTACATGTATAATAACATAAGCTGACTTCATTTGGATTCTGCAGAACAGAAGCAAAGGTAGCAAAGCAGTCTGCTCTGGTGGATGCTTCTGTTAGAAAGGCATTCCTCACTCTGGCCTATTCTGCTTCCTTTCTTCATGCAGAGACTCCTAGTAAGTAAATGACTGCTGTGGGATAAGCCAGTCCTATCTTCCCCTCACAGATCCACATTATAAGAAGGGGTTCAAAGAGCCTTGACAGGAGAGCTGGGCCTGGGGGTGAATCTTCCTCTGAAAGCGTTCCTGTCCCTGACAGAGGCAGGAGGCAGCAGCAGCACATGACGCAGGCTGATGGCAGCCAGCGTAGGAGGCAGGCAGCCTCTGGCATCTGTTGCTAAGGGAGTTCAGCAGATGAAGGCTTACTTTCTACTTTGCAGCCTGCTCAGCTCTGAGCTCCCTGTGCCAAAAGCCATCAGATCAACTTCTCTACTGGAGCTGCAGCAACAGCCAAAGCAGAGGGTCCCCCCAGTGACAACCAGATGGACATCTGCTGCTCTCAGTGAAGGGGTGGATGGCAGGGCACAGGTGCCTGTGGGACAGTGGACAGAAAGGGAAGACGTGGGAAGAGGAGGCTTGAGAAATGGGGAAGAGATTTTCACAGGGCTGTATATTGTTCAGAAAGGCAGAAGGGAAGGCGGGGAAAAATGGATGCAATTTTTCACCTTTCCTGATAAAATGTCCTTCTCAAATCTAGCAATGTTCCCTCCTTGGCAAGCACACAGAAAACTCACTGTTATGTGAAAATAGCAATGTTTTATCAAACAGACCCCATCATCCATCTATCCTAGCATCTCAGAACAGTCCATTCTAGTACAAATACTACTAAAAAGTTTTTGACCTATAAAGCAGTTTTGACTAATTCATGCAGAAATAGCATTCTCCACTTAGACAAAGACAGGCCCTGAGGTTCATTGTGAAAAGTGAGAACCAGGAGACTACAGCAGTAAACACATTCATTTTCACCAGTGCTTTCAACTAATTGGGAAGAAAGGTCTAAGGGGACATCTTACCACATTCAGATTTGCAGAGTAGGGAGCAGGATCCCAGGCAACTAAGATAACATCTTTATACAAGGAGCTGTCAACAAAGTGATGGTTTGGATTGGTGAGAATCTGCAAACACAGATGCATAGAATTGCAAAGCATTAGAAGCATGAAGGATCCAGAAAAATGGCAAAATCCTTTTCTAAAATGAACAGTCCTACCCAGGCTGCTGTTTGTTCTGCTTTAGTTCTGGTTGATTTTAAGCATCTTGTTTTGTTAAAAAAATACATAGAAAAAGAGCTTAGCCATAAACAGCACTCACAACAGTTTGACGTAGCAGTATGCTGAATTACTCTCCATCTGTGAGGGATGTGATGGGACCACTTGAGATGTTGCATAATTGTATATCAACACTACCGTGTTTTCTGGAACTTGGAAATAAAAGCTATGGTATTTCAAGACTGCCTGTGAGATCCTTTTAGACACAGAGCAGCTTTCTTTGAAGGGCTACAGCCCTCAAGGGTAATGCCTTTCCGTGATACCCACCCCCAACCAACTTTCTGGTTGCTTTCTCATTTCAACAGCAAGTCAGCCTCATTTCAAGTAACTCCAAAAAGGCAAATCAGACCATGACTGCACAAGCTTGGTATATCTAGAAAATCAATTCCAACAACAGGCATGTAATAGGGCTACATTTGAAGTAACTGTCATTTTGCTCTAATCTACTGCTCTCATGTAACTCCTTCCTGCATCTTCTGGTACTTTGCCTGATCCTCCCACCCCACTCTTCACTCCTGCTGGCTTCCAGAACCCTCCATGTCTAACCAGATCTCTTTGATCCCTGGTACATCCAATGTCAGGCACGTCCAAGCTGAATGATTTCAGCACTGGTCAAAACAGCATGAATTTGGTTCCAGCTGTTAAACTAATTAACATTCCAGACAAATAAATTCATATTAATTTTAATTTCCCTTTAGGATCCAATGAGCCATATTTGATTATGCGTATTTTTCTTCAGAAAAATAATATTGTTGCCATAGCAATATTTTTCCTACCATGAACTTTGAGCTTAATGATTTCCATCAGCCTTCTTCAACAAGAACAGAATTAGTCATGCTACTATCAGTATCCTCAACTCCATTTCTCAGAGCAGTTATCACCTCAGAACATAAACTCCTTTTTTGCATGTACACAGTAAACAGATCAATAGGTCAAGACTTTAAAAGCTTGGTTCCACAGTTACCACACAAAGGAGCTCTTACTTGCCTTTCAGTAAGCAAGAGTCTTTCTGAGGTGTTGTCCACACAAATTTCGCTCTCAGTGAGTCTGCTTTCATATGTATGAGATGAGTTTTTTCTGCAATAACAGTATCCGTGGCGGCTGCACAGGCTCCCTCACGTCCTTTGAGCTTTCACGGCAGCGAATATGAGGAAAGGGGGCCACAGCAGCCTTTTTTATGAAGTGAATGCAGGAATTTCCAACAGCGAGGAGGGAAGGAGGGTCAGTAAAGCTGTATGAGTAACCCGGCTTTAGTATTGGTAAGAAAAGCAACTTTTCTCAAGCGCCCTGTGCAGATTTCACTCAGGGAGAGCAGCACTAGTTTCTCAGCAGGTGGCCAGAGAGAGGTAGCTTCTGACCTCTTTGAAGGAGCAGAAATGTGGTGGGAACACAAACACCTGTGAGGAAACCACATGAGCTGATCTCGCCAGAACTTCAGCCATGACCTCTGTTTTCTTGATAGACCTTATGAGGAGCAAGCCTTACACAGCACAAAAGAGAAGACCATGGGATCTTGCATTATCACCCCAATGGGAGTGTACTGCAGCAGCTCTGGAAGCCAGGAGAACCCCAGTCTTCCCTGCCATGAGAGTGGAGGGCAGCTAATTTAGCCACTTAATCTCTCTGAATTTGGTGGGGAGCTAAGAAAGCTCAGATACCTCCCTGAGAGCACTTCTCTCTTCTCTACAGGGAGCCTACTGAGTCTAGTCAACTATAAAAAGTTTCTAAACTCTTCTGCTTGCCCAGCGCAGGAGTTTAGGCATGGTCAGCACCAGGACATTTTGGCCAATAGTAAAATGGAGAACCATCAAAGAAAACAAAAAACCCCCAACAAAATCAAAGAAGTAAAATAAATTACATGAAAATCTCTGATACACCAATTTCAGCACTAAAGCCAGAATATTTCTGATTTCTTCCCCCAAACAAAATAAAGGGGGCATATTTAATCCAGATTACTTCAAAGATCTAGCATGTTCTGCAGTTCCACAAAGACCTACAAAATGAATGTGAAGGGAATGACAGTAAACAGTCCTCTCTATGATGGCAAAGAACATGAGCTTATATACACAAAGAACACACCCACCAAGAATAGATTCATGAGCAATCACTTAAAGAAGAAAAAAAATGAACTCATATGAATTATGGTAAAAGAAAATTTTGCTCACCTTCAGCAAGAGTGCCATGCTACATGGCCAACCATACTACTGGTGTTGACTAAGTAAACTCACCATTTTAATGTATCATGTTTCACAACAATTCTGTTGTTGCTTTTTGTCTGCACTTCATGAAGAGGAAAGAGGTTTGATTTGCCCAAGACTGGAATTCAGGCAATAGCTTTTTCAAAATTGAAAAACTACTCTCAACCATAAGGTGTCACTGTAGTTCAATGCACAATTATTTGTTGACATCCATATGCAGAAAACCACATTTTCTGTTTCCATTCAGATGAACAAACTCACCTTATGTGTAATACCAAGTTTACATTGAAGTTTTTTACTAGTTCATTCCAAATTTTTAAAGAACAATGATTTGCCCAAAGTTACATACTAAGACAACTCAGTTCCCATTTCATTTGCCTTCCAGGAAAAAAATAATTGGAGAACTGGAATATATGTGAAAAAAGTTTTGGGATCATCACAGCCTGGACTTTGTGAAGATCCCACAAGCAGTGTGGTGAAGGTCTTCTGTACTGACAGCTCTGGCATCCTGCAGAGCCTTTACAGATGCAAGACACATGAGAAACTTTACTAACCAGTTCTTTGAAACAAGGCTATCAAGTAACTACCGCAATCACACTGCACTGACAGCAGTGTGAACATCTCTGTACTTTTCTACATCATGACTGTTGGATCACTGGCTGCTTCCCAGATTACCCAACACTTTTCTCAGAGATTATTAATTTAATGTCATATTGTACAGAAGTGACATTGACTTGAATTCCTTGAAAAGGAAGATCTTACCTGAGAGTTAATGATCCGCATGGTTGTTTTATTTCCAACATCTTTTTCATAGCCATGTGTTGGAGCAGAATTAAACCTTAAAACAGCATCATGAGAATCTAGAAGCATAAACGAGAGGGTAACTTGTTTTTCTTAGTATATAGAACAGTAAAATAAAATATCTAAACCAATGCAAAACCTGCACATTTCTCCTAATCTGGATATTTTAAGGATGATAAACATTCTACTACATGCAAAAAAACCCCAGCCTCTTGCATCTGCCATGCATTATTAACATAATAATCCACTGGAAAAAAAGTTCAGCATTATCTATTAATTTAGCTTGCAATACTTCTCTTAATTGGATAAACTTAGTGTGGGAAGATTATTAGTACACCCAGTACACACCACTGCTTACTACTTCTATCAAAAAATTTACAAATAATTACTCCATGCAAAAGCAAATAAACTGCAAAGATATCTAATTGCACATTTGAATGGATAACAACTGCAAGCTTGTTTTTCACAGTATTTTACAATACCTGAAAATCTCAGACTACTCCAAGCCTATTAATCATACTGTGTACTTATTCTCAAGATCAGTACAAGTCTTAAAGATCCTCTGTAGGTAAGCCAGACCGCACATCTGCTCACACACACAAACCTAAGGATCCCTTGGTATCAAAGATTTAACAGAGCTGAACTGTCAAAGTTTCCCCATCAGTTGTTGACCTTGGAGTCGTACAGAATAGAAAGCAGCTATAGGTCAAGTATGGGTCAAGGGTAGACACCACGTGCAAGCTTTGGTTGGATAAGAGATGATCACCCTCCAATGCTTCTTTTAAGAGGATCTCTAAGCCCAAAAGGTGCAAAGAAGAGCAAGATATTGCACCCACTGTCCAGAAACACACGGGACCTGTTAATAGCCCCCCTATTTGGTTTATTTTTACTCCTTCTATTGATGGAAGCAGAGAATATGGTTCAGGCCAAAATGAGCATGAAATGCCTTAAACCATAGGTAGTTTTTACAGCTGTTTATCTCTAATTACTTAAAATGTGGTTGTCTGTAGCTTAAAGATGGAGGAGGCAGAAGTTTCCAAAGATAACCAAAATGCCGCAGTAGTGTCCCAGCCTGATCCTATCAAACTGGAATCTTCCCATATTTTCCCACCTTTACTCCACACTTCTAATACTTCATACAAGGAAACGTTTTATGGCAGGAAACCAGCAGTCTCATCTCAGACATATATGTTTGCATTAATCTGTTGTGTCAGAAAAGAGATTTTTGCCAGCTGTCGACCAAGCTCAACTTCTCAGAAGCTAAGGAAGTATTAATTTTTTCTCTGCCCCTATGCAGGGACAACTCTAGCCTCAACACCTACCCTTCATAAACATAAGCATCTTGATTGTGTAGGAGCTAGATGAAATGAAGTCAATAGAAGCTGCAGGTACTCCGCATTTTTTTAGTGGGTAAATAAAAACAAAAGTTTATTATACTTAAAACCTGCTTATGAATTTAAGAACATAAATATGGACCTGTGATTGACAACTTTTAGAAAATCTGTTGACTGAGAACTGGGAATTGGGTTAGGAAATGGAAATTGTATGGTTCACAGCTTAAATGAGAGACAGTGTTGACACATTTCCAACATTACTCATGCTGGTTCTAAAAAACGTATGACCAGGACACAGCTTTACACTGATAATAGCTGTTTTTCAGTCAACTGATTTTAGTCTTAGTAAGTATTTGTAGACAACCATTTTAAAGATCTAAAATGTTTGGGGTTTGATCACAGATCCCTGTCACTTCCTGATGATGCCAAAATAATTGGTTCTTTTATGAGCATGATCATGATGGGAGTGTTTGATACACTTGCACAGTATTTCCACACCTACTTTCATTTAAAAACAGTCAGAGGGATGGGGGAGAGGAGGGCAAAAGGCAGAAAATAAACTAACATTTTTGCTTGTGCTTCTAATAGGAACACAGAAGAGGGAGTTAAAGGCCTATGAAGGGAAAATCCTTCACTGCTGCTTTGTTATGCCTTTGTTTCCCTCTAGAGAATACATCATAGAATGGTTTGGGTTGGGAGCGACCTTAAAGATCCTCTAGTTCCCACCCCACTGCCATGGGCAGGGACAGCTTGCACTAGAACAGGTTGCTCAGAGCTTCATCCAGCCTGGCCTTGTGGACGGGGCATCCATAACTTCTCCAGGAAATCTGTTCCAGTGCCTCATCATCCTCACAGTAAAGAATTTCTTACTAATATCTAATCTTAAGTCTCCTCTCTTTTAGCTTAAAACCACTCCCCTTGTCCTATCACTATCTGCCTGTGTAAAAAAAGCCCCTCTCCATCTTTTTTTTGTAAGCCCCTTTTAAATTCTGAAAGTAAAAACTTTTGCCTGCAGCAACATCATCAACCAAGGCTGTACAGCCCAAAACCCAGAAGCCGTGTATGAGGTGTTTTCCCCACTGACACTGCCTTTGCTGTGCCACTACAGACATGGAGGTTCTCAGCAGGAATGTCAAGCTGAGTCCAAAGGGTACCACCACTGGCTGCCTCTGGTGCCTTCCAATTGTCAAGTTCACTTGCATGGCAAACCAAGAGCCCTGCTGCTAGGTCTGGGAGAGGACAGTCTTCTCCTACAACTGTGCATGCACAGGAGTAAGGAGCATCTCATACATTCTGATCATTCCTTTTCTGGTCAGACTCTTACCACTTTTTCAAGGATCAGAAGGGAAGTGTAAAGGCACATTTAAGACCTCAGCTGTAATACACTATATCTGGACTCTGCAGGGGAAGCATAACTTCTTTATAGGAATAATAATAGAAATAGATGCCAGAGCTTCCATTTTCCATTTTAAGTGGGAAACACTGGCACGACATGGACCTGTAGCAATTCCAGAGAAGGGTGTTCTGGGGTGAAGTTATGATGTATCCCATATCATCCACCCTATGCCAGAAAATGATTTTTTTTTCCTTTTCTGTACTTTTAAACTGAGCCCAGGAAGAGAAAGAAAAAAAAAACCAGCCGACAGAACTTTTTCAAAGCAGTCCTGTGTTTCAAGGTCGCGCTCCTCTCTGTTTCTTCTTCGGGAGGAAGGGGGGGGGAAGCAGGCTCAGCTGGCTTTTCTAGGCATCTCTCATCTGTTTTTTTTTCTTTGGAGAGGAAAAAACTCCTGTGTTTTCCTGAGATTCTGGTTTCCTTTCCTTCTCCTCTGGACTTGTCAGGATACCAGAACATCGAGACCTCGCTGAGGACCTTTTCCACCAGCCTGGCCTGGGTGGGTGGGCCCCCACATCGGCTCAGCTCCAAAGGGGGAGAGGGAGACCATACCAACAGAAGGACTCTGAATCTTCCAGGTTTTCTCTCCACAGTGAAAGACTTCATTATCTATTATTTAGCATTATTATTATTTTCCTGTGTGTTTGTTAAATAAATAGCTTTGCACCTTTTTTCACTTTCCTTTGAGGAAAGTATTTTTCTTTTCCCGAACATAGGTGGGGGAGGGGGAGCTGCGGCCAGCTTTCTATCAGAGGATAATTCTTTTTTTTCTTCCCTCCAAGTTTTGTCTCAAAACAGGGACAAAGGGTCACAAAGATGATCAGAGCGAGCTGAAGCACCTCTCCTAAGAGCACAGGCTTAAGGTTGTTCAGCCTGGAAAGAGAAGGCTCCTGGGAGATGTTATAGCTGTTTCCAGTAACTAAAGGGGACCTACAGGAAAGCTGGAGAGGGACTTCTTATAAGGGCATGTAGTGATAGAAAAAGGGCAATGGCCTCAAACTGAAAGAGGGTAGTTGAGTTTAGATATAAGGAAGAAATTCTTTACTATGAGTGTGGTGAGGCACTGGAACAGTTTGTCCGGAGATGTTACGGATGCCTAGAAGTGTTCAAGGCCAGGTTGGATGGGGCCCTGAGCAACCTGATCTAATGGAAAGTGTCCCTGCCCATAGCATGGAACTAGATGATCTTTAAGGCCTCTTCCAACCCATAGCATTCTGTGATTCTATGATGTCTCCAGTACATTAGCCCTTCCCAGGAGGCACACTGATCTTTAAGTCCATAGCATTGCAGCAGGTCCTGCTGGGATTGCTGTAAGCAGTCACTTGGCCCCCCACAATCTGGACCAAACCCTCTGCTCAGTCAGGTACCTGCCCATGGCCTGAGAGACACTTAGAAAAAACCTTCTGTGATTCCTGCTGCCCCAACACGTCCCTGCACAACAAGGCCTTGTCAACAGGCCCTAACAGGCCTTATTAACAGGGCCTCTGTGTAGGCCTTATCAAACCCCATCTCCTCCCTTAAGGCACCTTAATTTCCCAGTTAAAGGAAATGCTGTTCTGTAGAAAATGGCATAAGCTGCTGTGCCCGGAATCTTCCAAAGAAAATGGGTACACATGAGAGCAAGGAGGCTCCAGCTTGCTCCAAAGTCCATACCTGGGCTGCACCTGGGTGTGTAAATAGGACATGAAGCATGCTGTAATACATAATTATGTAAATATGTCACAACGTGCTATGGATTCTCCACTACAGCACTATTCCACACTTGCGTAAACTGGGTATATGAGGAACAGTGACAGAGGATTCTGTTTCAGCCAAGGATAACACATTGGAGAAAGGAGGAACTGTTAAGCTTTTTCACCCCAAAGATTTCTAAATCAGTGATGCTTCCTGTAAAATTGGGGGTTACCCTCGTGCGATTTTAGCTGCAGGCCGTTGGGCACCTCTGCTATGCCGGAAGCTTGTTAGAGTAGTTTGATAACAGTAGTGGCTCTAACACATCCCAGAGATTTAAAGGAAACCTATCTGTGGCAAAGAGATGTGATGAAGCAAGTATTTGGATGTGAAGTCCTGGAAGATGGGAGGATTAATGAGTGAACACCAAAAAGTTTTTATAAAGATCTGAAGGAGACACCTTCTTGTTCGAGAAACAAGTTTGAGACACACATTTCACCTTTCTTTCAACACTCTAAACATACTGCACATGTACTTCTAAACTGAAGAATCACTGAGATGTTTATGCAAGTAGTAGCACTCATTTTTAAAAAGAAAAAATAAAATTTATCTGAGTTAGTTTTACATCACCACAATTCTCTTCTGAATAGCACTAAACTCCCACCTTAAGGTGGGGAATTCTGAGTGACACCGACATCTCAGCACACCTGTAAGCTCAGTGACTCAGTGCAGCAATGGAAAAACAATACTTGAACTCATTTAAATTCATTTAAACCATTTAAATTCAGTATGCACACAGAGGTCAGGGGACTTGATCTCAGTCCATGAAGCTACACAAGAGCATGAATTCTTTATGTCTGTGAACTCCAAACATGCAAGAGATGAAGAAGACACTCTACTGCCTTTTGGCATGGAGACAAAGTTCAGTCTGGGACAGACTGAATAAAATAAAAGCAGTTTCTCTACGAGCCACTGCAAAATAAAAACCAGTAAAACACAGCTTTGGAGAATAAAACCTGAACATGGCTTTAATCTGATGAAGAAATAAAGGCATGTTGCAGAAAAATGTTTAATATGGCAAATCTGATTAAACCAGTGTCTTCTTCATACTACAAGCTGTAATATGACAAGAAAGCATCATTAGGATTTTTTTAAATTGAATTACAACTTCAGACCTGCTTTCTCTTTCAGTTACATTGTCCTGAAAAGGAACAACACTGAAGTTCCTAAGTTTACATTCACGGAACTCTGGTGAGAGAGAACTACCAGACTTTATAGACCTAAGCCTGAGAAGAATGAATCTTTTGAAAGACAAACATGAACACATATACATATATATATATATGCACACATGAACAGATGCATTTCACCCACCTATTTCATCCCCTAGAGAGGAGTTCAGTATAGCACCAGCAGACATAACTACTGCACAGCTCCCAAAGCCATGTGTATATAATTTGCCCAGTGGAATTTGGGGAACGTGCTTTTCCCATCCAAGAGTGGAGAAGGGAGCCTCCTTGCCATCTATTGTTTTCACATTCACTCTTTCTTTTAGCTCACAGAATAGCTGGTCTCCTGTCAACTTGGAGTTTCGTTTCCCCTTGAACCGCACCCCATGCTTATTGGTACTCAAATAATCTTTCATCGCCTTCTGCAGTCGAGGGTTTAACATCTTGGAAGAGACATCCCCTTTCCAAAGCTTGTAAAGAAAGGATTTCGACATTGTGGAATACAGCCCGTCCCAGTCATCAGATTCATCAAGCATCTGGCTTCTCCTATACTTTGTGCTCCTTCTTCTCATTCTTCTCTGGTGGCTCCAGTTGTTCTGCAAAATATTTACTTTTGCATTATTCACATCATCTGAGATGAATTTTTCTATCTCTTGAAGGTGGCTGTGTGACCGAGGCTGACCAGCAGCAAATAAATAATCATCATTCACTTGGTAGAAATCACTTTTTGATTTTCTTCCCAACTGGGAGGGAAAAAATTCATCTTCATTTCTAAAGGCATCTTCCAATACAGTCCATTTCTTAGAATTTCCAGTCCCCGATTTAAATGTACCTAAGAGATCTTCATTAAGAAGTACCTCATTCCCATCAATGGATTCAGAGAATGATGGATCATGAATTGCTCCCATGATGACTCTCTGCTTGCCCTGAAGGGGCAAAAGTCTCTTAGTTTCAATGTAAGAAAAGGAACTTGGAACTGGTTCAGCAGTGTTGCTATCTGTAAAATAGATGAATATCACCAGGAAAAGCAGACCCCATGCAAAGATACCAAACAGCATGAGTTGTTTCCATTGCTTCAAGTTAGGTTTCATGGCAATGCCTTTACCAGCTCCTCTGTATCTGCCTTGAAGTATTGGTGAAGGAAAATGAAACCTGTAGAGAACATCAAATACTATTAAAAAATTGTTCTTACAACAGATACAATTTAGAAATATCTTAACAGGCATTGATAGAAGGTGCAGAATTCATCTCCAAGTTGTAGCACAGAAGATTTAGTAGCAGAAACAAACTCCAGAGCCTGCACACACTGTAGAAGTGACACGTTTTGGCTGTAACCACATCATAACAGCTGCTAGCTACAAAAGAAGCTGGTGGCCAGTTTCTACAGTAACACTGGATCCTCCCTTCAGGGAGATGATGTGCCTGCCTGCTTCTGCTATACTGAATGTAGCATTAAGAGAGCAAAAGCAAAACCCACGCCTGGCTGCATACACAGTGGGAACAGTATCGGCTGTCTTCTCTTTTGCCATTGAAAACCCTTATGCAGTGGAACTGTGAGCAAGCCTGTCCCCAGAGGGACCAGGCAGGGATAAACTCTAAGCTGGCTGCCCTCCTCTGCCCACAGCCTGGAAAGGATGGTGCTCTGTGGATATCATCACAGGGTGTAGGGGAGAACATTGCACCAGTGGGTCAGAGGGGAACCTTTTCCTCAGCTGGTATGAACTGGCACAGCATGAGTGGCCACATCATTTGTTGCCCAGTACCAGACCCAAATAAGAATGACTGCTGTACCTCTGCTATGGATGCTGCATGCACATTAAGGCACCATGAAGGAGTTCTGCACATCAGGGTCTGAGAGGTCTGCATTTTCCAAAAAGGAGAATGGATGACAAAACTATCTAAATACATTCCCTCACTATAAGATAGAGATTTACACAAAGCAGGTGGGTAGAGAATCTCAGATGTAGACCTGGAAATCTGTCCTCTACTAATACCTGGGGTTTTGCACAGCTTGTGCATAAGTGGAGGGATGCATGATCCAAATGAAATAAAGTCCAACTGAGGGGGGCTGTGTTCCAAGGAAAATACACTAACACATTTGCTGGACCATCAAGCACACTAAGCCCTTGCATGAACCCACTTGCTTAATCAAGTGGTGTGGGAATCAGTTACAAAGCTGACTGAAAAAAAGCCAGCCCTTTCCTATCATAAAACTTACCATTCACCTCCCTGCACCATAGTCATCATCAGCCTCAGTTGCTACACTGCAATGTAACTCGGTGTACTAATTAGTGACAGATCATCTAACTGATCTGAATTTAAAACTAAGCCGCCTTCTGGAGTTTTCTTTCTAACCCCATTTGTTTCAATGACCACTTAATGGTGGGACTTAAGAGCCACTTGTACAGCCAGCTGTGATCAGAAAAGGGAAAGAGGAGGAGGGGGAGGCTTGGATTTCATTACCAGCCTGCGCCTCAGGAGCCACCACCTCATCACATCACTTGCCATCCAAACAGCACACACAGCTTACATATCTCTGATAACATTCTGCCTGCTCACACCTGACCATCAGCAGGGACCAAACCCACAGTCACCACATGCAATCACCTTTCTGCAAGCTGCTGAAGTGCACCTAAACTGAGCGCAAAGTTTAAACCAAAGCTGTAGCAAAGGCTGTGTTTTCACATCAAAAAGAACCCAGCAATAACATGGGTAATAAGGCATTCTCTGCTCCGGCCCTCATTCCTGCACCGTGCCTCTGCCACTGCCAACACCCCTGTGTATGGGTCTGGCATATTACAAACTGAACCAGTAAAATGATACAGCAGGGGAAATACGTGTTGGAGGGGTTTTTTTGTTTTAGTTTTGTTGTTGGCTTTTTTTTTCAAACTGGGTCAGCCCCTTTATCCTCTTCAGTGTGGTCACACATCCAGTTGTTTCAGCACAAATGGGGAAATTGCCTACCACAATGCAGAGGTGAGAACAAACCACAGGTTTTGTATTAGCAGGGGTACTTCAGGCTAGCATTTCTGCTGACCTCCTGAGAATGTGAGACCACAGTATTACATTTCCAAACACGGTTTATTTTAATGATCTAGACAAAGCCTAGAACATTAGACAAAGATGGCTCACTTTTGTGTTCGAGGCAGTGTCCAGAGAGAAGATTCATAAAGTTACACTTGGATGACCCGATTTCCTTGCAAACACATTAATTTCTAATACGCTGGAAAAAAAAAATCATGACTATGATAACCCAGTGCTCCACACACGTTTGGCCTAACTCACAGAAACCACAAGGGAGAAAGCTATTACTCCAACTGACCCATTTTCTACTTGCACTCTGCTGCTGCAAGATTGTTCTCTGTAGTATCTCAATACTCCCCTCACTTCCAATTCTAAATCACT
The DNA here is from genome assembly GCA_013390005.1 of Calyptomena viridis. Lineage (NCBI taxonomy): Eukaryota > Metazoa > Chordata > Aves > Passeriformes > Eurylaimidae > Calyptomena > Calyptomena viridis. The sequence goes on from WEIV01015471.1 coordinate 27,629, forward strand.
GCAGGTGATGTCCTGTGGGAGTTGCCTTACAGTATATGGCTGTTGTTCAAGTTAGGTCTGCCCTGAACTTATTGCAACCTGCCCACTCATCAGTGTTCAGATGGTTTGCATTTTTACATCGGCATTCTTCACTCATCTGAAAGGCTTTCATCCCTTTTTATCATTTTCCCTGATGTGTTTTCCCAGCACTTTTCAACATGTGGCTTCTAAACCACTCTGTAAGTTAGTCTTTGCTCAGTCAGATGTTCCTCTTGCTGAATATACATTTCTTACATGATCTGCAATGGAAGCATCTTGCATAATCTTTTTAGCAGACAAGTTTGCAGGAAGCCAAAGTTATAAAGGAAGAGGTCACTAATATTTTCCTGAATTACTGAGTCATGTAACAACTCCAGATACAATTTGAAGATAATCCATAACAAATATCACTTTTTTTTTCATTTTTTCCCCAAGTTTTGTTGTATCTTATAACCAGAAGTTGATAAGAATTAGAAAGGTGTGAGATTACAAAAATTTCTAATTGTCTGTGATTGCACATGTTTGGTGCAGCAGACTGCCTCAGCATAAAAAATTAGTCAGGACTCCTAAATTCAATATTTAGGTTACAATCTGAAAAAGGACTGGGATGCATTATTAATCATTTTTAAATTAAGGGAAACTAATTTCCACCTCCCCCCACACACACAGAACGTCATGGAAGTACACTCAACTTGGTCAACATGGACATATAAGCATGCATATGATTACCTTCTTCATGCAGCAAAAAATTATCTGTGTAAAACAAAAAACAGCATAAACAGTGTATTTGTCAACGCCGCAAGAAAAAGGAGAGGCACCAGTGAGAATAAATCCCAAAACTTTACACATTAACTACTGCAGAAGCTTATCTGCAATGCCTCATTGCACGTGAGGCCTCAAAAAGGATAGTCAAATCTCTTAAAAACCAGAGCTATGCCGGCAAATCTCTGTGCTGCTTTAATGTTCTTTTGCTCACAAGAAATGCCTTGTCCTCCAGCAGTACAGCTGAGCTGGAAACGAATTCAAGGTCATTACTGTATTAGTTGCAAGAGGACCTCTACAACCTCACAGGATCTTGAAGGCTGTGTGTGGAAAGCTGCATTAAGTCCAGAGAAATATCAGTTTATCTTATCTCCCTCTACAATGAACATCCAGTCCTCTCCCCCGCAGCCCCTGCAGCTTCTCACACCTTGCAGCCCACGGCTTTGAGAACGTCTGGGAGGAGAGGGCAGCCCTTTTGCATTCTCCCCACCATGCACCCGCTGGCAGCAGATACCAGCAAACCAATTCGCTGCTCACAGGGGTGTCTTCCTCAGCACCACCTGGGGATACATTTGGATTTACGCCCTGTGCTGCTGAAGGCGGCACATCTCAGTTGCAAAGAGAAAAACATTTGTGTAGGATACCACAAATGATGATTGTAATGAATTACACTCGCTACATAAATAAAACCAGGTGGTTCCATGGGTGCAATTACTGATGTCCACTCGATGCTTCAGGAATAAGCTTCCATCTCTCTCATCTATGCTCATCATTCAGCTACCAAACTGTTAAAGCAATTCTACACAAGTTTTTAAATTATCATTAACATCTCTCATTGTCTCCAACTTCACCACTCCTGCCATAATAAGCCTCCCAATTACAGACAATGAGACTGCTAGAGTCAAAGCTCCTGCTTAGGAGGACCAGAGGAGTAAGTCTGTCCCTGGAGGAAACACCCAAGACTTAACCTAACCCAGCTTCCTCTTCAGCAGAAATAATAAGCCTGATCTCATTTTCCTACATATGTCTTTTCTGATGGGCTCTTTCAATGATTAAGTGATTTAAGTTCCAACTACCATATGGAGAATGGCTTTTTTCTTACCCATCTGGCTGTTTGCACAAAAGCCATGGAAAATATGAGGCAAGGTACAAACCAGCAAAGTGTGCAGAAAGGGAGGACACATATTTGTTTAATAGAAATACTAGCGGCAGCTATGAAAAAGAAAGGCAAACCCCATTGGTATTTTTGAAGCACCCCAGGAAATAAAGGCAATTCCCCAGTGGAAATTAAAGGCCAATTTTCCAGAAGCAGCACTCTCTTGTGCAAAATTTCCTTTTGCTACGCTAAGACACAAGAAACCAATGAGTTCCCCCCCCTTTATAAAGTCCATTGTTTTGCAAGGAGCACTTTTCATTTTTCTAAAGTAGGCCTCATGACTATTTCTTAAATCAGAAGAGATGGATGAGGGAGATTTCTTTTTATTCCTTTGAAACATTCCTTCCTTTCAACACTGTCTATTGTTAAAATTAATTTGTACAGACCCTGGCAGCTCAGAGGTCAGGATAGTTCAAGTTGATGTGCACTGTTATGTTAAACAGGGTTTTTCTTGGCTGCAGCTTTGCAGCAAAAAGGTCACTTCAGGGTTATTTGGGGTAGCAAATGTTAGCTGTGGGCAACTGTTCCCAAATGGCTGAGAATCAGAGCAAGCTTTGATGGAAAGCTTAGGCAGCCTAAACAGATAGCAAATGCTCCCTTAGTTTGCTTCATCTCTTAGTCAGCTAATTCCAGTGTATTAAGAAACCTCTGTCATAGGGCAAGACAGCTGGAGGCTGCATTTCCAGGGCAGGGAATACACTCGTCCTCTCATGTGGGAAGTGCCAAATTGGTTTTAGTGTTATCACATCATTTCTGTGGTGGAAGCCATGCAGTAGCCAGCAACAGACAGGCAAGCCTGTGGGGAGTGGTGACTGCCAAAAGATGTGTATTAGTTTGTGGATGGTCTGGGCATTTGTCTTCTGGCTATGATTAGGCCTCCTAATTAATTAATCTCTTCTGGACAACTTCCTTGTTAGTTCTGATAAATCTGGCTCTTTCCTTCAATGTTATTCAGAGGAGTCAAGCATTCAGTACTATTTGTGGCAACCTAAGAAAATGTCTTCTGAAACAAAGGAAAAACATCCAAAAACTCAGAAGAAGGATTTTTCTTTTTTCTTTTTCAGTATTGCCTTTTAAACCTGTATTTAGGAAAAATTCCTTGGGAGGTATTCAAATTATGGTATTACTAACCTGAATCACCCACTAAACATGAGCCAGGCATCCCAAGCTAGGGCATTTGGAAAGCACAGTCTCAGGTTCTTGCTTCTGAGGATGCAAGCAGGCAGTGTGGCTGTTCTCAGGTCCTCTGATAAAACCTAGGATTTCAAGTTAAAGAGGGTGGGGGTGGAGTGACTTTTTTTTTAATTTTTACTAATGACCCATTTCCAGGAGCTTAGACTGTAAGAAAATTCCCAAATATAGTGAAACTTGCAGTAGGACTCACTCTAGCTGGCAACTCAGGGACTGGAGAAATACTGAGTGGGATTCGTGCCAAGGAACGTGTCCTAGATTATTCTGTAGGATTATGGGGATTTAGATGTATCAATCTCTGTGTTTTATTGGGAGGTCAAAGTTATCTTCTATGTATCTGATACCTACTCCTCACTCTCCACCACCAAGTTCAAGCTGCCTGGCATCAAAGCCACCTATCACTTTCCCACAGCCTACAATGCTGCCTGCACAGCCCAGAGACCGTGCGCAGGTTGTCCAAGTGTGGGCTGACAGGAGGGAAGTAAAAATAGCTGTACCAGCTCTCAGCCTTCACACACAGACTTTCCCACAACCAATGGAAATGTTCAACACAGCAACAATGGTCAGGGAAAATCCGGCCCCTCAGTGACTGACTGTACCTCATGGGACAACCTCCACGTACCCAACTTGCAGCAGCTTCTCTCAGGAGCCATGATAACAGCTCTCACACTTGCATACCTTGATATTCACCACTCCAGCCAGGATTTCCTCACAGATTTCAAGTCAGGGGAGACAACTGAAAATCTTTGTCTTTGCTGGACTGCTTATAAGCTGATCACAGTCTTGTTATTCTAACTGAGGTTTTCTACAGAAATGTACTACATAACACTTCATGTGAAATTCAGTATCACTTCAGTGTAAATTACTTCCAGGCTCTTTAATATTACAAAAGGGCAGAAGTGTCACATAGTTGTGCTGAAAACAAGCAATTTTCACAACATTACTCAAATCACCCTGTACAGCCTCTCAAGGAGTCCCTCACACAGCCACATACCACCTGCACTCAGCCTTATCCACTTCTGATCCATTTTTTTGCCATTTGCTCTTGCCATACCTTTCCTGTGTCCTGGCCCTGTTCACAGCAATACAAAAAGGTTCAAGGCTGCTTAGAACTGCTGCAAATGCCAGCAGAGCTTGGTTCCACCATGGTACATAAGTGCAGATACCATCAGTTTGGCCGTAGTCCCTAGCATGCCCTCACACACAGTAAAGAAGCAGATGAAGTACGTTTTCTGCCCTTGCAGATCTACCAGCTGTGTGTTTTGGATGGGTTTTGGTCATATTTCAGTTGCCACAGCACTGTCTCTTGATCCAAACAGCAGGAGAAAAAAAAATCAACCCTTATCTATGTCAGTATAAAAACCACTGCAGATATCCTAAGACAGTTCAAGTCACTTTCCAAAGTAAAATTCAGTATGCCAGTGCATAGTCATGGAGGGATCCAGCTTTGTACAAACACCATCCCAGCTGGCTCCACTCTTACACTTCAGTAGTTCTTTTGCAGACCAAACCACACACGGTTTTTCTGTGCTACTTTTGTGTAGCTCTCTTCCCTCTCATAAACTGCAGGTTGCAGAGGAACTGCAGTTGTTCCCAGGGAGTCTGATCACCATTAAGGTCCTGGGAAGCCAAACTCTGTGCAGGCTGAAACATCAAGCTAGCTGGAGATAAAATCCAGGTGTGTAAACAAGGTGACCAGACTGATGGCCATCACTTACTCACACATTCTCCATTCACACATATCCACCTTATTAAGGTATTTAGTTTTATTGCTTCAGTGAGGTCAATGAGAAGAAAGTGAGTATACCAACACAGGAAGGAAGAAGCAAGGGCTAGAGGAGGCTGGGGCATGGGGCCAGGTGGGAAGGAAGCCCAGCTGCAGGGCAGCATAGAGGACAGAAAGGCAGAGAGACTGCAATAAACTATGTCTGTAGTGCTACTGAAAGAGCAAAACAACACCTGCCAGAAACAGGGACACCTCAGCTCCGTGGAGGTGAGAAAGTGAGAACTTCCTACCACTGGAATGATCATATCCTTCCCTTTGGAGAGGCACCAGAAGAGCCTTGCTTACTGCTGAGGGAAGACTCTGAACCTGAGCATCCTACCTTGTTTCTCCAAAGCAACAGATGGGAAAGAGGCCATCATGCTCCTTCAGCAGATGGGAGGTTTGGGTGAGCGGCAGGACCTGCATTGTGTCTTTCCCCCTTATTCTGGATAGCCCATCCCAGGTCAGTGTGCTGCTTCCTACCACTCCTGCGCTTGGGAAAGGGAACCCGGGGGCACTGACCGTGTTCCTTGAAGGTGGATCACAGCCCTTGCACAAGGGCACCTTCGGGCTCAGCTTTGTAATGGATCAGCACCCAGAATATCTGAACGTATTTTTCCCTGTGAATGTTACTTCACACCCCATATAGAGATGCTCCAAAATACAGGCATGGATGGTGCCAAAGGACCCACAACACAAGCAGGAGTTTATGCCCATCTTCAGCCCAGTCTGGCTTTCTGTAGGCCTTATTCCACCCTGCCCACAGAATAAGGCTTTAAACCCATTCCCCCCCTGCAAAAGCAGAGTTCAGGAGCAGCCTGTGCTTACACCCTGTTGTCATGTGTAACTGAATAGGATGGCAGGAACCTCTTAATGCCTCAAAACAAGACAGAAAGGCACAAAGAAATGGATAGTACTACTCAGTGTTTAATAAAACATAATAAAAAAAATCCAGCCAACATACATAACTGTATCTGGTTACCCTCTCTCTTTTTAAGGGACAGCTTTTGATACGGTATTTGCAAAAACACGTAATTCAAAAAAGGAAGGAAGTGCTTTGAGGGTTTTTTATTTAAAGCTTGACAGGATAAATGAATCACAGTCTCATTAAATCACACAAATCTCGGGCTGCACACAAGACTAAACCACGAGAAATAGGACGTTACAAATCCTCATGCAGTTCTACACTTCCAGCACAACAGCTCATTTTATTTCTGCTCTTGGCAAGGTTAGAATAAAAGGCTTCTTTTCTTTGCTCCATAAATGTTTTTAGATGCTATATTACTTGAACTTGCACTTTCAGCAATTGCACTGAAAAAGGGCAATCTGAATTGCATCCTGAAAGAAGGGAACATTTATACTAACACACACATGTAACAAGCACAGTTACAAAAGGTCTGTTTCAATCACATAAAAACTTGACCAAAGTCACTAACTCTTCCAGGTAGAAGGGGTTGGAGAAGTTTGATTTTGTACTCTAAAGTAACAACATTTCTGAGATAGTAATACTGATTATCTATATCTCAATATTGCAGTAAATTTTATATCCGCCAAGTATGCTCTTATTGTATGTTTCTAACCCTGTAGGCACTGTGTTTTGCTTTCCTTTTTATTACTAACTTTTTTATTGGACTGTAGTTTGTCTTTTTACATTTGTTCCAGAAAGCAAACAAGCCAGCCCTTGTTTAAAAAAACTCTAAAATAGAACAATGGTAAATACATTGTTCCTTACTTCTCAGCTCTATCTCAGTGTCAATTCCTATTTGTTTATGTTAGTAAAATAATTGTACAAGGGCATTTAGAAAATTATCATTGTTAATGTAGCTTTTCTATATACTCATATACATATATACAAACAACATGCCTTCCATGTGCTTATTTGCCTTAGGTTAAAAGCTTGAATTAAGTGTTTCACCCTGGAAGGCTGCCTGCCATACTGAAGTATAGTCAGTTTAGTCCTTGTTACACCAAAAATGAAGTTCCTGGACTGAAAAAATTTTTCTCCATTTTTTGTATCTTTTAATACTTAACATGACTATGCTAATAAGCCAATTTACATTAGCTGGGATGTTTCATTTGGCTCCATAAAGCAAAATAAAGAGGTATTAGTCCTTCCTTCCTCCCTCCCTTCTCTCTTTCTCTCCATTCTGGCATTGTTTTATGCATGCTTCTGGGCAATATTAGTTTGAACTATGACTAGATCAACAGAAATCTCTTCTGTGGGGGACATAGCTCTTCATAACCTGATATAAATCTGAATCCTACCTGCCTGGAAATTTTGCAGAGAAACAGGTTCTCTAACAACTACCACCATGAAACCAGTATGAGTAATAGTGACAAACCAAGGTTCTTGGTTGAATTTTTCATAGCTTTCCCCTTTGTGCAGTCATTGATGCATATGTGCAGGGCAGAAGAAATCTTTTACCCCAGCACTTGCCATTCTCTCCCTACAAATACAACTGACTTTACAAGGTGGACGATAGCAGAAAAAACATTAGGGTCTCTGTAAGCTCTGTGTCATGGGTTAGATTTCTTTTTGGAAATTTGTCCATCACCACCATGATGCTATTAAACTCTGAGGAAGACAAAAGGTAACCCAACTAAGCCAAGGACAGAATTCCTCGACAAGGGTGTGGGTGGAGGGCTCCATTGTCTTTCGGCCTGGGAGATAATGACCCTTGACAGCAGGTCATCCTGGCTCTGACTGCTGTGCCAGGGAGGGGGTGCCTGCCTTTGCCTCCCCTTTCCCTCCCCCTCTCTCGGGACAATAGAACTCTGCGAGAGATCAGTTGGGTCTCGCTGTTTTTTTGTCAGCAATCCTGAGAAGAGCCGGTGCTGCCTTGCTGGGGCTGTTTTATCTCCCAGCTGCAGCCCTGGGACCAGACCACCTCTTGCTGCTGCCTCTGCCTCACTGGCCCAGCTCCTGTGTCCAGGGGGACCCTGCAGCAGCGCCCGGAGAGGCAGAGGAGAGCCCTGCCTGCACCAGTCCCCGCTCGGAGCCTCTCTGCCTTTCCCCATCTCCCGCTGCTCCTGTGTCAGACAAGTGACTCCCCCATCTCAGCATCCACACCGGGGGGAACCCCCATTCTGTGTGTGGTGAGCCTGCAGGACCTGCCTGGTTCCCCACAGCTGTGACCACACGGAGAGAAAATACACGGAGGGGGTTTGCAAAGGGGGTGGGGTCTGTTGGGGTGAATTTTTTCTTGTTACCGTTGTGTTACTGTTTGCTCGTTTTATTTTTTATATATATATATACGTAAATAATTGTTGCTTTCTTTTTTCTACATTTTTTGACTGAAATCCTTTTGATTTGAAAGGTAAAGTGGAGAAATTTTTTTTCTTTTCATTCCAGGAAAGTGCTCATCTTCCCTGGAAGGTATTGTTCTAAGCCGGGACACTGACACCATTAAAACAGTAAGAAACTGAGGTAAGTGAGAAGCAAGACAGAGCTGGCTGGTTCCCAAGATTATCTGCATTAGTTGTTTTTGTTATAAAAGTTGAAATGATAGGATAAGATTCTGAGATCATGCTCACCAGATGTAACTACAGAATTACCATTTGACGGTAATTTTCACGATCATAAGAGACAACAAAATCTGAATCCTTGTGTTTTGAGATCTACAGGCTACTACAGATGAATCTGTGAAAGCGTAAAATACTTTTCTTTCCAAGATACTTGGCAGATGTTTTTGTCATGCCTTTAGAGTAAAGTCAATATTCAAAGTCAATATTGACTTTGAAATCTAAAGTTTAACAGTATACATCTAATATATTTCCTTCCTTAAATTGTTCAACAGTTGGGATTGTTAAAATTTTCATTAAAATATTTCTTAGTATTACAAATGCTGGCCATGTCTTTTCTTGGTTTTCATCCAACAGGCAGGCCTTTGAAGTATCACCGATTTAATTTAAAAGCCCTCCTTCTAAGGCTGCCTTTAAGTAGCCTAGACATGCAATCCCTGCCTGTCTTTTGCACACTCTGCTTTGCTTAGAAGATACAGATGCATCTGCTTAGAACATGCAGATAAAGTGGATCCTCTTGCCCAACATAGAGCGTAGCTGCCCACTCAGCAAGATGTCAGAAACATCTGAAACTCACTTTCTCCCTCTCCTGCTGCATGCTGGTAACTCAGCATCCATGGGAACAGACCCCCTCTCAGCTGTGGCAAGGAGGAGCTGAGGTCTGCCCACTCTCCCCTAGCACACATGGTTGCTTTCCCAGGGAGCCTCTTCTGGGACAGTGCTTGCTTCTCTTCAGGTTCATGGCCCTCCCAGGAAACATGAGTTTTCCCTCACCATGGCACCATCTGCCATGTAGGAAAGATATTGGCAACACTCAAGCCAACCATCTGGTGAATCAGGAAAAAAAGTTTGCAGGGATGGAAATGAACATTTATGTGATTTTGCCCCTTGCCTAGCATAATACAGCCCCAGCCCTTGTCTGCAGCTTTTAAGTGCTAAAGGCACAGGGCAAGTAATAAAGTGAAGCCAATTCACTGCCCTAAATCAATCAGAAGAACGTTCTCTCTGCCAACATGAAAAGAGACTGTTCTGAAAAAGAAACCTTTGTTTTAACATAGATTGATTCCTTAGCAACACCCAATCCTGTCAAACCTATTCTGCTGATGGGGTTTAGTCTTGCTTCAATCCCATTCAGACACTAAATAAATGGGGGAAAAATTTATCTGATCTAAAATTCAATGCTTAATGTTTCTCACATTTTCAGGATTTTTGTTTTTATTTCCTGATTTACATCTATATTTCTAGTCAGCATGTTAGTAAGGATGTTTTAATAACAGTTAAAACTTCTACAGCAGATATATACTACACAGGATGACTCCAAGCAGAGCAAATTTTTCCTACTTTCATCAGGTTGCTTTTTATTTTTTAACGCCTGGAGAAAAATGCATTGAAGTCCATGCTAAAGATAGATATAAAAATGCAAATAGATATTAGTAGCAACCATAAATTATGCCAAACAGTGACAAGACTCTTGTTCTGGTATTCAGATGTGCTCAATTTACTCTAAACTTCAAATTTTTCAGTATCTGTGCAAAACATTCTGTTGTGCTTGCTCTGCTCTAGTAAAAGACTAGAACTCTTATGAATCAGTATTTGGACAAGAGGCAGAACAGCAAAGTGCTGGTAATCCATACTCACTGGTGGGAAACCTGCTACTAGTAGTAAACCTATCAATCACCAAACCCAGTTGGGTGAATTGATTAAACCAAATTTACCATTCCAATAAACCAGATGGAACTCTATATGAGAACAGTATATATCTTTTAATCCATTTTAATGCATTGTACAGTTTCACAGTATTTCCAGTAACTACAGTGAATTTTATGATATAAACCCCCCAAATACAAAACGCGATATTGTATCTAACAGACAGCAGAGGGTCATGAGAAATACCAGCCTATTCCCAGGGAGTAATGGCACAGCTCTGTGTGCTCCCATTACCCCATCCCTGCATTGATGCAAAGCTACAGGAGAATCCTGGAGCATCTCACAATCCTGAAGTGACATTTAAGTAGAGGGATATAAAGATTTTAAGATTAATTTACCAGCAGCAATAGACTGGTATACTTACAAACCACATTTATTCAAACATATCTTGTACCTCATATTTTGCTTTTCCACTTTAAAAGCTCAAATCTCTGAACAGTAGCAGCCACATGAGCTGGGGGTTTTGACTTCTTGTTAAGAAAATGAGCATCACTGAGCTTTTCTTAAACAGTCAGGCAGACAGTATCTTATGCCCTACAAGAACCAAGAGAAATATTGCTTAAAGTTACCTGGTGAGGAGTACCCACACCCACAGACCTGAGGTCCATCTCTGGACCCACAGAATCCCATAGATGGCATTTGCACATAAGCACTGACTGTGAGTGCAGACTCCAAGATCTCACTGCAAATCAGGAAGCTGGATAATGCCACAATTTAGTTTAAAGATGCTGTGCTATTACAGATTTCCTTCTATTTTAACTACTTTTTTAGATTTCCATATCTGTTGAGATTGTTCCAAAAGCAGTAGAAATTATTAACAGTGAACTAATTTATGATTAAATGGACTTATCATACTAACTACTGATAATTTTTTTAAGCTTTAATTGTTCAAATTTGATACAGCTCTTTAAGAATCCTATCCAATGTGCTTTCACAATTGCTTTCACAATTCTCAATGGATAATATTTATCTGACTTATTTATTAATTACTTCCAAATTACAAGTGTCCCTCAGGTCTGAATCATTTTTGATGAAAGAATGAGCAGACTTACATAGTTTTATACCATGAGGGAAGAGAAACTAAAGGAGAATTTGTATGGCTCAGATCATGCTAATGGAAAGTTTGATTTCTTTAAAGTGTTTTAGCTTTATCACACATGCAGTTAGCAATTTGTATCTGCTAAGTCTTCTATGCAATCACAATGCCTAGGTCTCCTCAGGGTTTTTTTTTTTTTGTAAAACGAGATAATCATTAAAAGCTATAGCAAAAGGAGTACTCCAGACTGCAGATACTATAAATGTCACTGTCTCCATAAAGAAACCGAGCATGGACAAGCACATAATGAATAATCGCATATTTTCAAGACACTTAAATAGAACATGCCCAAGGGCACACTGTACAAGAGCCTACATTCCCATCAGTGGGTAACATATACAGTTTCCTTTCTAGCAGTTGCATAATCCAAGTTTATGTGAATTCTAATATACCACTTTTCTGCCAAGCACATTGTTGTAAGAAACAGGCACATTGGTGTCTTTAGTTTAAAATCAATTTCAGTTGGCTTAGGCATCAGAGAATTGGAGAAAAAATACACTTTTAGTAGAAGACATTAGCTTTCTATAAGCACTGTCTTTCTTAGAAAATGTAACATTGTTAATATAATACATACTTTATGTACTTTCTCCACTGCTGCTATTTCTCCAGCATCTCAGCCAATGATTGATGATTCCAGATTACAGTCATGCATCTCCTCTGGAATTACCATATTACTATTACTACCTCTCGATTTCCAAAACCTAAGAAGTAGGTTCTGAACTGTCTCCAAGACCTATGAACCAATCACCATTGCTACAAGTCTTGACCCAGTCTGTCTTTCTCTTGATAACACTTTTATGTAGCATCCTGTTTCCAAGTCAACTTGACATTTCCCCTAAGTACTCTTCATATATGGGACTTGCAACTTTCTTTTGTAACCTCACTTCAGATGGATGGACAATAAAGGAGAGGAATCTTTTGCTTAAAAAGATATTGCATTCAAAGAACAAAAACATCATGTTTTTGTGTAGCAAATCCAAATGAAAAATTCAATTTCAGTTTATATCTCTAAACCACAGTGGAACTGATGTGGTACTGCATATTACTTTCTAAGAAACTTGGACAGCAGGGTAATGAGCAACTCTCTTGCTGTTCTGCTGTTACTGACCATACTTCAGCTTTATAACCAATTCCAAACGAGAGATCGTATATAAAGCTGACTTTAACTCAATGATAAGGTAAGAAAGACTTAATACTCTATCACATATTGAGTATTGGTGGGTAGATTAAGCACTCACAATACAGTTTTAAGTCACAAAACTCCAGCAGTGTCCATCTAACAGCTTTCTTGCTTTTGCATGGCTATATTATTGTCTGGCTGTCAACATTCTTGCATAATTTACTTAATATGTTAAAAGCGAGTATAATATTAAGGATTTAAGGGGAGTATTTTAATTATTTCAAAGTGTCATATTTTTAAAACTATACTTTGGAAAACAAGTGACCATAAACAGGGTTAATGCATCTCAATCAAAAAAGCGAACTGCTGTGGAAAGACACCTTTACTTTCTTGAGCTGGATCAGATGTCTATCTTAGCCAATGCTGAATTTCTCAGCAGACAACTCTATGAATTACTATTAGTTGCTTGAATCATTAACCATGGTGCTGGTATGTCTGAGACCTTCCAAACACAGCAGAGTTATTGCAGCAGTAGGCAATACCATAATATTGCAGTACTACAGGCTTCGCCATTTTCTATCCCTTTCCTCAGCTTGTGCAACAGGTTTATGAGAATTCTTGGACACTTTCATCAGGAAGCATGAGATGGAGTAGCACCAGTAGCACTCAAAGCTTTGCAGCTCTGTAGCCTGAAGAGTGTAGACATACTATTTCTAGAAATGTCAAGAAGATAAAAATTCTTTGAGGTCACCTTCTTCATCGGGTCCCTGCTTACTGAAGAAATCACACAGGGAGTCACTATGCAGGCACTCCAGTGCCATGCAATGATGTCTGAACTAACTTAAGAATCAAGAGATGCCTCCTCATATCTATATATTCTGCTTTGAATTTCCTCTCTAATGGCTATGATTTTGGTGTTATCATCATCTGAAGAATCCTCAGGGCACTTTTAGCTGCAACTAATTATTGTTTTACAAAAATAAAAAGCCTAGTATCATATAGGACAGAAGAAAAGTTCCACATATACAGTGTGCTCTATTTAGTGCTAGTGTCCCTATTTATCTCATGACGACCTTGCAAGAGTAACATATATTCCAGAGACTGCAAGGCTTAATTATTTTAATTCCGTGCTCCAGGAGTTTTCAGCAGGGTTTCTCTCCTGTTTGCAGCTTTTGCAGACTGCAGTGGTATATCTGATCACTGGTTTAAGTAGCTGTGATCACATTACCTGCACCCTTCTCAGCTGCTGCCTATATAGCAGCACATTGATTTTTAGCTGACTCTGTTGACTTTTTAGTACTCCTAATAATAAAATGCCTGAGCAAATAGAAAACCTACTGATCGGTATTTTACACAAAGACCCTTTTTTGAGAATTAACCCATAATAATCTACTGTAACCTGGCAGACAATTGTACGTTTGGTGTGGGGTGTGTTAGGCAAGAAGCAGTAACGTCCCTCCACTACAGCTGCTGGCCAGTAGCAGTACGGATGGCAAACAGGACAAAGCCTGTGCCTTGCACAGACACAGAGCACCTCCTCTGCCTCATCGACTGCAGAGTCCAGCAGGTGCCGAGTGACCCTGCCTGAGAGCCCTACCAAAAAGTGATGCACAGCACCCTGTCTCTTCAGGAGCAGCACCTCTTGACTTCTGCTGAGTCTCTCCTGAAGCTTTTAAACTTGAGCCCCAGCAAGGAAAATACAGATAAGCATTGACTTCAAACACTCTCAGCCCCTGCCTCAGGGTGAGGGCTCATTCCAGCTTGACATCTGTTCCAGTCCTGCTTGCTCTGTCTAGAAAGTGATTCAGTCAAACAAATTCAGTGACTTGAAATACAGCACATTTAGAGACCTTTGTTCATTTGGCTCCATCTAAAAGTATCACGTATCTGCAATGGCATGTTTTGGTCTTCATATCATTCAGAAAACAATACCCAGAGCAGAGGAAAGGGCAGGTCCCACCCATGTACATATTTAACTAAGGTGCCTCCAACTTGAAAAGTAAAAGGCACTTCCAGGCCCACAAACATTTTCTATTTTCTAATGCCTATCTGAAATCTTGAAATTTTTGAAGCTAGACATTTCAGGCTACAGATGTTTAGACACAATTAAGAACAGCTCAAGAGCACACAAGGAGAACAGTGATCCCCATCTTAGGCTATTGCCACTTTCATGACTTTCCACAGCAGGAGCTGCCACTAGAGAAACCCTGAATGACAAGCTGGCCATCAACTAGAAACATTTTCTGCCTGGAGGTGAGAGTGTAACTAGGCCAACAGAGACATTTTCTTTTACCAAGCAGAGAGAGAAAAGCTGTACTGAAGAGTGATCTCTCAAACCAGACACTCCTAAAAGCTCTTCAGTGATAGTATGGTGGGAGTAGGACTCCAAATTTTGAATTCTTCTCCAGCGGTTATAGGGCTAATGCTTCTGCCTTACCACATATGCCTATAGCCAGCCATGTACAATTTGGCTCCAAGCTATACTGCTCTGAATTTGCCCTTTAAAAAAAAGGATCTGAAATAAATAGCAAAAATACAATCAGTCTGAATAAGCAGTGAACAATTACAATGGAATGAATATCAACTATGCAGAAACATTTCTAATGTAGAGATTAGCTTTCTATAACAAACTCTGGTTTTAACCTTCATAACTTCAACAAAGTAAAACCCAGTCACATGAAATTTCAGAGTCATGGTCTCATGCCAAGGAAAGCTTCTCTGGAAAGTTTGAGGTAGATCGGCCAAGGCATCTTGGAGATATGAGAGTTCCTGAAAAGTGAGGTGTTCTCCTTTTCTTGGACTGTTCTCCAATTTTTTTTGGCTCACTGTAACTTAAAAATGGTTGGCTTAGACATTCCAAATTTGCTTGGCTACTACTAGTGCCTTTGACTAGTTGCAGGCTATTTTATTACTAAATGTGGGTTTGTGCAAATTCTGAGCATTACAGTTGTTCATACCACATGTTGGCTTGTGCATACCCTAGGTAAGCCAGCCTGGCCCACTGCAGGCTTCTCAATCACCTCATCAGCTGTGCTCAGGAGGCAGCACCAAAGCCCAGGACTCTTCCCTCAGGTCCAACTTGGCCGGACTTTACAGACTCCATGGGAAGACATTCTGTCAGGCTGAAGAGGCCTTGGGGTGCTTCCAAGCCTTGCCCGTACCAAAGTGCCTCTCTTGGGAAGCTAAGCACACATAAGGCACAAGCAGTTTCCTCCTCAGACTTACTGTTGTCCTCTTCCTACTCCTTCAGTCCATACTTAGTCTTACTCTGTGATGTGCCCAAAAAATTTTCCCAGTGTACATCCACATAACTCCCAAGCACACTCTCCTCTATGGATTACTGATCCGGTGTATTTTCCATTCCAGTGTGATTGCAAAATCCATGGGGTCTGGTTGCTTCTACTGCAGCCGATTCCCCCGCTCTGCTCCACTCTCTCTAAGGCCTTCTAGACTAGGAGCCTTGTATACAACATAGGGCATTAGACTTTCAGGAACAAACATCCAGGGGGGGAAGATTTCAGCCGTCAGGAAGCAAATTTTCCCTGAGCAAACTTTTAGTTTGTTTGATGAACCCTGGAAAGACCGTGGGTAAAGAATTCACTCGTGACAGGTAGTTCTCAATCTTGATTTTCATAACAGATACTATGGCAACCTCATGTATCACTTGACACAGCCATCAGCATGGTCAACTATTTTAAACAATTCTCGTTAATCTTTGATATTTCCTTGACAATAACTATCACCTGCTGAGTTGCCAGGAAACAAGCAATGCACAGCTGAGCAGTGGGGGAAAACATCAGGACATTAAAACACTTCTCGGTGAAGTATGTTCCTACACATAAAGTTCCTCAGTTACAAAGAAACCTATTCTTTTTGAGATGCACAAATGCATGACTCCCATTCACAGGAGCTACACAAGTGAATCCAAATAAAATAGGCTTGAAAGTGTCTACATTTACCAAACACTGATCCCAAATAGAAAGCGCCTTTTAAGAATGACATATCCTTTGACCTACTGCATCTTACTTTTGCTCTTCAGAAACAAGACTTTGCAATAACCATGTCACCTACATTAAAAACCAAAATTGGTGCTATAAGCACCAAAAAAAAATCCATAAAATAGAAATGATCTACCTAGTAAAGAGTAAGAATAGAAGTTTTTTTCACATTTCCTATCCAATTGGAGATTTATCTGACCTCTTTTATTTGCACTGACTTCAAATATGTGTTCTGTCACCTTTAAAATGCCGATAATCTACCTCAGAGGTCTGCTCTTCTCAGGAGACACCATACAACGCTCAACCAAATTTTACAAAATACACAGCCCTGTGCTAGATCAGCACAAACCTGTGGAGCATCAAGGAAAAGTTACAGGAGGAGATCTCAGTCTCCCACAGAGCTCCTGCCTCTGCTGCTTTTTGGGAAGGGTGCTATCCAGCTCCAGCCCACCTGCCACCCTGTGAGCTAATGAAAAGAGCATGAGAAGGATCTGTAGGCGCTTTCCTCCCCCTCTAAATATGCAGAGGGCGAGTCACAGTCTGACCCTAACTTAGCACTCAGACTGCAAACTTACTTAACACTTGTAGAAGAATTTATTTTTTTCAAACATACTGATGGCAACATATGGCCCATCGACAGGTTTATTATTGTAAGACACTTTTTCCACCAGGTTATAGTCTTTTTTATAAACATATGTTTCAGCACATAATAAAATCCCTAAGAACTGTTTCTGACATGTGCAGGCACAGGAACTACTTTTCAAGGTTTGTCAAGACAACGAAAGAAACAATCTTTAAAGGGACTTCCACTTTTCTAAAGGTCTTTTTCTAAATGTCTTTTAAATCTAGGGATACTGAGAGTTATGCATCTTAAACAAAACAAAACAAAGAAAAAAAGTGAGTTCTCTGTAAATGCCACATTGTTCTCCATTTTGTCAAAGCAATTGTTTTTGTACGTCTCCTACTACTAAGCAGACCATTTAACTATGCTTTAAATCAGAACATGTGGTTTATGGGTGAATGATAAGCTTCTGAAAATAAGGTGGGATATTATAAAGAAAATGTCAACACCACACCGCTACAGTCACGCAAACTCATCAATGCAAAGCTACCCTTGATATTCTGTGCCCTTCAGCTGCATTAATAAAGGTCTGTGTGTTGAGTCCAGGTGGTCTGATCACAAACTTCTATCCATCTGCAAGACTGCATCCACATTATATGCCTAAAAACATGTCATTGCTTGATTTTCCCATAGATGACGTTTGTGTTCTCAAGAAACAAGGCTTCTTGTCTATGCAGCTGTAATGCAATTTCTGTGCTAAAATCACAGTCTTTAGGTGGAAAAAAGTCACATAGCTTATACTGCTTTATTCAAAAAATTCCTGTACTTCTCTTACTCTTAATGCTTATCCCAAGCAGGCTTGGTTTGAAAAGCAACTTCTTCAATACATCAAAATATGACCCAACTCAAGTATGTTTGCTAGGAGCTTTATTTCCTATCACCCAAATTCACAGTCTGCTGTTGAAGGGAGCCTGCAGCTGGAACACAAACTAGGACTCACCAGGGTCTAGACCCTAAGCCCACTTAAAGGCAATAAAAGACATTTCACTGATTTTATGGGACTAGGTATTAGGCCTGTGGTTCACTGAAGACACTAGAGGCCTTACTGACTCTAGTCTAGCATATGATACAAGATACTAAATACTCTTTAACCACTGAAAAAGAATTTTGCAAACACTTTGAACATTTCATTGGTATTTAGAGGAAAAAAGAACACTTCTTTTCAGTATGTGTTTGTTCCCTTACCCCAGTGACACTCCTCACAACACTCCTCACAAAACACAGATGTTTTAAGACACTAGAAAAAGTAATCATATACCAGCAGATCTGAAGCCTAAAGAATAAAAATCCCTAATTTTATCATAGGCATACTAATTGGCATGCATGAGCTTGCATTCAAAGAAAACCCATTTGTTAAAATTAATCACTGACTTCTCAGACAATTTGTCAGTTAACTACTACCACGTCTAGACATGATTAGTTAGCTTCACTGGGAGATACAGGGTGCCCTCTATAATGCATCCACAGGATGAAATTCTAAACACAGTGAAGCCTTTGAACATTTTGCAAGCAACTTATTCACATAGAGCCCAGAGCTCATGGATGCTGCTGTAGGCTCTACTTTTTTCTGCTTTTACAGATTAAGCCTTTCTAGGAGAGACAGGCCAATAGCTTCAAGAACAAAACACTCTCTTTCTCCACTAGCAGACAGAGCACGATCAGCAATAACAGGTCCTTCCACTGTGTTTGGAAACACTTAACTGGCGGGATCGCTTTGAGGCTAAGATGAGGCATGATGTAGGAGTCTTCTGACAAGGGGGCTGGCCCCGCTCATCTAATTGTGGCTGCTGCTCATATGATGTGGAAACCTGTCTATTAGAAACCACAGTTCACAGGTGACTAAACAGCCATCAGATGGTAACTGTTTTCATTTGTTACTGACCTCCCTTCCCTGCCGCAGCATAAGGGTGAATGGCCTGATATCCAGGTGTCAGTCCAGAGCCAAACGCTTTGTGCTTTGCATGGTGAACTATAAAATACCTACAACATTTTTCAAATTGTGTTGAAGCAGCACTTTTAACTAGCATTTTTTCATCTAGGCATCAGCCTTGTAAAAGAATGTAAAATTCGATTATGCAAAGTTTGAGGACACGTGGACCATGATTGTAGAGCACATCACTACATTTTTATACACAGGTGGTTTTACTCAGGTCCCAGTCCCTCAAACACAACATCGTGGTCAGCACAGACTTGGTATTTCATAGAGACAGGATCAGAGCCTTTGCTGGGAAACTTATATACAGTAACTAGACCAAAACTAGTCCTTCCACTGATGGACTGAAAGGCAACTCCACTACCGAAATCAAATACAGAACTTAGCAGAGCTACTTTAAACTGAGGATCCTATAAAGAGACCTTATCAAATTTTACATCCTCCAGACCTTTGACTCTCTCTGTCAGTGACACTGGATTCAGAAAGTTACAGAACAAATCTCCCCATCACACTAGGCTCTCTCTATCTGATTGGCCACATATCTTCCAGCCAGAGAGATATGTACCACATGGGAAGAAGCAACTTTCCTTTCTATAATTAACAGCCATTTGGTTGTTACAACGATTTTGTGTTCAGTCCACAGAGCACTCAGTCATTTCACAACCCCAGGTATAAAATGCCCTACTCTCAGATAATATTAATACAATTTAATACAATAAACTGTGGATTGTACAAAACCTGCGGCGAATCCTACTCCGATGGCAATCGCAGAGTTATGCAATGAATAACATTTACTTTTCATTTACATTTAGATGACTTAATGCAACCTTACAGAAAGCACAGTGCAATAACACACACAAAACAAGCTGCACAGCCGTATCTCCAACAAAACATAACAGCAATCCAGGCCACCACACCCCAGAGCATAGCTCTGTTCCACTTCCTCAGCTCCACTGAGCCTCTGGCCATCTTCAGCAGCATGGACTACTGAAATGACTGGTGTTGAAGAGAGCCTTGAAGGTCTGTAGATTAGCAATGTCAGAGCATGTCAGGAGCAAGTTCCCAAGGTCAAGGACCCTCAAGAACACTGGGAACAGCTCTCTGACATTTAATCTTTAAAGAGTTTATCCTTCTGGAAAGACAACCTCTGAAAAATGCATACAGCAAACAGAATGATTTTGCATACTATGCCCTCAAGGCCAACTACTGAAGTACTGTTTCTAGTCTGTGTAAAATTCTGAGACCAGATAAAAATAAATCTGAATGTCTTTAAGAGAGAACTTTTGTCAGAAGTGTTACTAATCAAGAAAATTAGTTTTCTATGTTTGTACCTTAGAAAAGGCTGGATCTATAATATGAAATGTTCATAAATCAAATAACAAATATCAAGATTTTTACATTATTCTCAGGTATACTATGGTTGTTGAAGTCAGCTTTTCATATGATCTTGCATTCTAAATATGTCACCATGAGTTCTACTGAAGGAATAATAATAATTTCATTTATTATGAAATTAATATATGTGATTAAGCATATGAAGAAGAGTTTGCTGTATCTGAACTCTTTATTGTAAATTCTTTGTGATGCAGATTTCATCCCATGCCACTCATTTTACATTCTCAGCATCATTTTCAAGACATACAGTGTCACTGGAAGAAATACTCTTAACTTCAGTAACCAATTAAAATCTTTGAGAAAAAAAAAATATTAAAACTTCTCCATTTCTGCTATGGATTGCTCGATACCTAAACACAAATACGAATTACAGAATTTTAAGGAAGCCTAAAACACATTAACGTATGAATGGCATGGAGAACAACTGCTCTGAATTGCTAACAGCAAAATCAAAACTGCAACTGCTTTTAGTTATGCAAATTGGAAATGTTGTGGCAGGACTGCAAATGAGAGCCTAAGAAGTGCAAAGTTCAGAGAAAAGCCATGCACCGGGCTGCTCCAAAAATAACCATGGTCAGATAAAAGTCTGAAAGCAATTATTTGGGGTGAATATTGTACACAGGCCACTGCACTAAGCTTCCATAATTAAACAAGGCAAAAGTTCATATGGTGCCTAATAAGCCATTTACTACATTAATTATATTCAAGTGTGGCAGTCTAATGGTTGGTAGTAACTAACAACAAGGGAAATAATTTAAAGAAAGAAATTTACCACATCAGATACTTTCTTTTTCATTCATCAGTACCAATGTTGCCAGCCAGTCTTTCTAACACACTTCAAACACATGAAAGGGATACTGCTTAGTTTCAGGAAGAGCTATTTAAGGGTTGTAAACCTTTATGCTGAGGAAGCCAAAAGTCTTACCCAACAAAAATGATTTCTACGCTGCAAAAGTAGCAGCAAAGTCAGATTTTCCATTTCTTGAAGCAAGTCCCAAAGTTACAATGCCAACGGGACAACCAATTATTTTTTGTAGCTACAACAGCATCCCAACAGATCTTCAGAGATCAACAGATTTCCCACTGACCCCATTCCCTGGATTTGCCTTCACACTTATCACACAGCCGTTGTACACATCTGTGATTTTAACAGTATTTGCAGCAATTTCTTAACAAGTTAATTATTATTAGAGAGGTATTTCATGTATTTTGGTTTCTTTTAATGCCATTAGTAGCTAAATACACGGAAAATGAGCCTATACCATATGCACAAGTACTTCTCTATCGACTGCTAGCCAATTCCTTAGCGAATACACAGAAGTTTCCAAAATGCAATCTGAAAGTTACTGCAGAGAGATTTGCATACTATTTCTGATGGATTAGTAGCATTCCAACAACTTATGTAAAATCCAGCATGCTCCAATAGTATATGCAGTTAACTAGTACACACAGCATCAATTCACAATGCAATTAGGGTGATCAATTCGCAAATGTTAGGGTGCTGTTCTATGTCATTACACTAATCTGCAATAGAAAAAAAATCAAATTCTAAATATCTTAGTTTTAAGTCAGGAAACAGTCTATCCAGATTTTATTTATGCACAACTCTAGGTTTAACCTAAGAGGGCCCAGAAGAATCATTTTGCAGATTTCAAAAGGCAAGAGATAAGGTGAACTGACAACTTTATCCACGATGTCTTTCCACTGCGACATTTACATATGGAACCCTAACATACCTTTAAGCTGCTTTTATAAAGTTTTCGCAACACTTTTCCTATTGTTTGGCCTTTCTTTTCATTTCCTCAGTAGAAAACACATCACAAAACATAGATGTAAGGGTCTGTAACCTTGCAACAACCCCCTAACATTTTGTGTACATCCTCCAACTCAATAGTATGCAGCGTGGACAATGCTGGGAAATCCTGTCTTCTGCCCCAGATGAAGTGTAGAACAGAAGAGTTCTCTGACCACAACACCAGGAGTTGTAGAAGTCCTAAACTCCATCAGAGAAGACTTTTGCCTACAAATATTTTGAAGCCTTCATTTATAAGATCTCAAATCTAGCACTTCCACAGCAAAAGATAAGACGTGCCCTAACTCCTACAGCAGAGATGTCTGCGAAGACACCTCTTTGTTGTCAGCTGCAGAAACCAGTGCCGAATGTCCTCATGTTTGAATACAAAGACGGGACCTCGCCTCCAGACCCTTTATCACAGCTTCTCATTCCGCAAATATAGCACATCTTTTCCCAATAGTGCAGCGTTGGGTCTTACCAAGATACACTCAAAACCAGTAAGTAGCCACGGCAAGATTCAATCAGTATTTTAATCAGAAATGCACATGAAGGAAAAAATACCTCTAAGCTATACTTCGAATTTATAAAATAATAACCCCCTCTTTAAAAACAAAAACACTGCAAGAACTTCATCTTTAAATGAAAAAAAAATGCAGTAATTCTTTCCCCATATCCAATAGCCCCGCACTCTCAAAACCAGCTGAATTACTTGTGCATAACAAAAAAAAAAAAAAAAAAAAAAAAACAAACATAAAAAAATTTATATCTCTTAAAATTACCTGGATTCAAACACCACGCCTGGAAAGTGTCATTGCGAAGGAGTTAAAGTTCAGAAAGTTTGCAAGACTGAAAAAGGAAAATCATATCGAAAAATGTGTAAAAACCTTAACCTTGAAGTTTGTCGCTGCATCCTGCCTATCTCTTAACATTTCCCTCCACGTGAAGAAATGAGATGACTAAACGTTACTCCAAGATATGAATTAAATTACTTGAATGAGCATCCCAATCAAATGAAACACACTGCCATGACAAAATAAATGGTATTTCAGTACCAGAGATAACATTCTCGATAAAATATAGAAAGAGACCACAGAAGTAATTTACACTGCTTACAAAAGGTAAATTCACCGAGAATTTTTTTCTTTTGAGAATACCGATTTTTATATTCTAACACAGCTGCCTAACTATCGATAAGGGCAATCTGCAACAGCAAATACAGAACTAACAGAACAGCCTTGAAAAGCAACCACAAAAAAGGGTCTCATTTAAATTCCTGGAAAGCACTGCTTCTCTAAATGTATCTATTCAAGCTCTCTCGAGCAGGGGAAGCCTCCCAAAACACACCCTTGCACACTCCCCGCCTGAAAACTGTTAAGGCAAGAAGCCACTAAGCTATGCCACCGAGAACCCATGTGGCTTCACCTACAGGATTTTCCTTCCAGCAAACGCGGCACAGTAGAAATCCTCCCCTTCACCACCACCTACCCACCCCCCCTCCGCCAAAAAAAGAGAAGTGCTCTCCGCCCGGGGGTGCCCCTACGTACCGCCGGGCGCTCAGGGCTCTCTGGGGGCCCTGCCCCCCGAGGTGCAGCAGCCGGGGCTGCGCGGCCGCTCCGCCTCGCCGCGTCCCACGCGGTGCCTCTCCCTCCGCATGGTGGTGGCCGCCGCANCGCACCTTCCTCCGCGCGGGCAGGGGTTTGAGGCCAGCGCTGCATCTTCCCCGCGTGGGGGGAGTGCGTGGGGCTGGCGGCAGCGGGGCATCTTCCCCCGCGCCGGCCGGGGACGGGGGGATGCGCGGGGAGGGGAGGCTGGCGCTGCGCCTTCCCCCGCTTTGGTGTGGCGGGACCGGGGGTCCGCACTGCACCTTCAGGGGGCTGTGCTGAAGAAGTTCAAAGGCAGAGAAGGGTGGGAGGTGCGGGGGCCGGCAGCGTTCTCGCCTTCTCTCTGTGTCCCCGGCCTGCCGATCGCTGAGGGCCCCGCAGGGCACCGGGACCCCGGCGGGGCCGGGCAGGGACGCGGGGTTTCTCGGTGACCGATCCGGAAAGTTGAAGGCATGATCCTTTACTCAGCCCTCCCCCGTGAGCCGGGGCGGTGGGACTCCCGCACCCCCGCACTGTGGAAGCACCGCAGCCGGCTCTTTAAGATTAGGCTCCGTTAATTAAAGAAATATTTTAAGCTTAAAGGTCTCCTGAGAAGAAACACATTAACTCGCTCATAAAGCGGATAGAAAAACAATGTGGTACGGGATTGTTGGATCAGCAATCACAAAGGAGAGGAGAGATCAGAGAGATGCTGCCGGAGCTGCGGTAAATGCTCGTTCCCGCCGCCGGACCGACACGGCACTGATCGCTTCGGCTGAGCTTCCAGTGTCTCTCCAGCGGCGCAGAAAAAGAAATGTTTTCGGTGCAGTCGTCGTTATCCTTTCTCAGCTTGCTGAACGGTTAAAAATACATTAAAACTCTTTGTTCAAATTTAATAGCAGTTTACTTTGCAAATAGTCTAAGTTAGTCTTCCCTTACAAATTATTACGATAATGACAGATAACCTTTTTTTTTGTACTGAATTTGTTCTAAGATAAGCATCTGTGTAAGTGCATCTTAGACTGTAGCTTCTTTGTGCCCATATTTGTAAGGTGTAAGATGATCGGAACAGCATGCCTGCAAAAGGCACGCCTTCAAAGCTGTGAAACAAGCGTCGAAATAAAAGCCATTAGAGCTAAAGGAGAAAAGACGCAATTTGCTAAATTAAGAGGTAACATCACAAAGATGTGAAAGACCAAACAAGAAAAGGTTCACAGTTTAAAACTGTTAAAGCCATATTGTGATAACACTTCATGCCAAAAGCAGATAATGATTGTAAATCCCAAAGAAGTTCATCCATTTACTACCATTTAATTGAGGAGTTTCGTGAATTGCAATGCAAGTAATGAATAAAAATAATGTATTCTCCCCTCAGTCTAGGACATTGTGAGAACAAATTTCAAAACTAGAGCTAATTTCAAAAAATACAAAAATCCTCGTTTATCAGTATGATGGGATATGATGCAAAGGGGTTGTCTTACATAGATAATGACAACAAAAATTCTACTGAGAGGCACTGTGATGTAGGTATATCCACAGATTGGTTCTTTGGGAACACCACTGCTTGAGGGATAGTCCTGTATAGCATTCATTCAATAATGTAAATTTAAAAACATAATTGGCAGTTAAGGGATGGATAGTTCCCCAGTATTTTTTTCCCCAGATTTGCTGTCTAAAAGATGTTATGTTATATTGTATTGTATACTGGCTCAGTCAAAGTGAAAGGTGGATACTGCTTATTCATTTTTTATTTAATTAAATTTAAAGTAGGAATCTAAATCTGTACAACTCTACAGACATATCCATCTGTTACTATTTTTAAATATGCTGTTCTTTAGTAGGCTGATTTTAATATACCGTTGAAATAGAACTTCGATTTGGAATACAATGTAAATGAATAGCATAAATTAAGTGAATATTACAGGGAAGCTGGTAACACTAAGATATTCTACGTGGGAATCTGAGATAGTTTAAACACAGTTATCAGGAGAGCTTGTGGCCTGAAGACTTTTCCTTTTCCAGCAAAGCACTTACAGAACGGACAGTTGGATTGTTGACAAAATAACATTGGTTGAGCACAATTTTTATTGACTGCAGTGGGAGTCTCCCCAACACATCTAAATGTAAAATTTATCTGCAGAAGGCAAGAGGAGTTAGTGTGCAATCCAATAAGGTTTTCTTCAGCCTTTGAAATTCTGCTTTTGGCTTAGACTCTGAACTCCAAAATGGAAGAACTCTGCATCCTGTTTATTTCTGACCATTGGCCTGATTCTGCCTTCAGTTTCAGCGGAGTAATAAGGAACACCTTCTCTGGAAGCCAGAATGTGAATTGGGATAAGGTCTAGGTGATAAACATTAGACCCCCATGATGGAGCAGCCTGGGGAAGGATTTGAGATCAAAGTAGTTGCTGGCAAGTCCAGAATGCTAAAGAATTTATTTTCACACATTCGCAACTTGAAGAATTTGTCTTTTATATAAATTGATAGCAATAGGGTAAAGTTACATGCAGTAGGTGTTGCTTTGTTATTGAGTTTGACGACTGATATAGATGCATCTGTCACTTCAGTTTGTTACCATGTTAGAGCACTACATATAAATAAAGGGGATAAATAACCTAATTTACTATGAGCAAGAGTCACAGTATATTAAAAACAGTGACACAGACAAAGCTTTTGCCTCTTCTGGAAAAAGTTTTATAAAAGATTTTTGTAGTCATCATTTAAACTGGCAGATTCAGTACACAAAGATCCTTAAAGCCCAGACAGAAGCTTATTTAACCTTTTCAAAATATATTCTTGTCTAATATGGCTCCACTGATGGAAAAATGAATTTTCACATTTGCTTTATCAAAGCAGAGTTTCATCCAAGTAATTTCAATTTTATTTCAGAACAATTTTGATTTTGAACAAAAGAAGCGCTATTAAGGTTACATGAATGAGTAACTACTGGTTATCCGCAGATTGTGCTGCTCCCACTTCTCATGGTTTCCTGAGATATTTTTCTGCTATTTCTCCTGCAGAGGACATATTAGGTAGGTTACTACAGATTTCTCCCATGGTCCCGGAGGCATAATGATGAAAAGGTTGACTCCATAAAGTGTTCAGAGGCTTTATTTATCTATTAGAGTGCTAATTTCTATGCAAAAAAAGCTTAAGCATCTAAGCATTAGCAAAAGCTATAATACCTACCAAGCAGACTCTGCATCCACAGCTTCCCAGGCAAACTGCCTGGAAAGCTCTGGACACAAGACTCCGTCTGGTCAGATCTGTCTGGCCAGGCAGAGGGTCTGCTCTCTAAGAAGTCAGAACATGTCTGCTGCTACTTCTTGCGCAGTTTCAAAAATATATATCAGACTATCTTGTTTACATTGGCTGTCCAATGACCTGGGGATCAAGTTCTCCTTGTCCAACCAAGGGGGACAAGGTCATATCCAGTTAGAGCATGACTTTTGCTCATGCTCAGGAGAAATGTGGCCTGTAAGATATGCCACAGGTTATCTTTCAACCCTCAAACAGGTTGGAGAAACTTTCCGTGCCTTCCCTGCTTGGGGCAGGGAGGGAAGGAGCATGCTTCAGCCTGGTTCCTTCAACGCCTCATGAGGCAGTCAGTCTCCTGGCACTTCAGTGCTGCCTCTGGGTATGGCTCTTTTGGCTGGAACCTTCAGTTACCACATGCCATGGTTCTCCTTAGTGCTGACCTGCCTTTTGTTTCTAGTCATCAAGCAGATTTTTAATAAACTGAAGATACTGTTGTTGGCTTTTGCACACATCAGATGCATTTCAGTGTTAAAATTTATCAGTTGCTGATGTGGATTTAGGATCAGAGCCTACAGACCTCAATTAACAGCTCTCCCTTAGGAGAGAAAGTGGCCTGTTTCTTTTTCTCATACCATCTCATAGGAGATGATTGGTAATTCCTCCTCTCCAAAGCAAGGTGTTTCTTTTCCCTTTAGAAACATCATGACATAATCCTCCCTGATTCAGTGGTGAGGTGGTTTAGTTTCAGATGCATATGTAGATCTGGCTGGATTCACAGGGTTTGTCATATCCTGGCTGATGGGTACTGGGGGTGGGAGGAGCCTGTGTGTGTACAAAGATTTTCCAAGGACTCTTTTTGCTTGCACAGAACTGATAGGGGAAAAGAGAAGGGAAGAATGTTTGCCAGCATAGCATAGATGATCTCAGGAAGAATTCTGTACGTATCCTGTTGCATGTGTGTCAGAAGAGCCAGACCAATTGCTGAGTAGTGTTCGTTATGTCTTGGCAAGGTGCAGTAAGAAACGCAATGAGTATGAATCCAAAGTCTGCCACCAAGTGTGAGCTGCACTAGCTCTGAAGCAGCCCTGGGACTCAAACATATAATGGACACAATTTCTTTCTAGTTTTCTCTGGTCTTCTGGGAAAGGGCTAACTTACTGCTGTCCTGACCTGTATTAATAAGTAATTCTTATCCTTCAGTGCTGTCTTATATGCAGAAGGTGATAAGCAGTTGCAGGCTATTCTTTGCTCTCCTCTCTCTAATATTTGCCTTAGGAAGGAAGCATGGACTTCCATGTCTATACCATGAACTTTCAGCCACCACCCAGGTCACCTGTCCATTTACTCCCTTGCACACACAAGTCACCTCTTGAGCCTCAACAAGAATCCAGATTCATAAGAAATAGTAAAGAGCTGCAAGGAAAAGACAGAGATAATGAAGCTACTTCAGCTTGCATTTTTGTGGTGTTTAGATTTTTGTATCTTCAGCTACTCAGTCTTGAAGACTTAACCAAAGACTTTTATTAATATTAATTTTTACATCCATATATCTTGCACACCACACATACTTCTGTTACATCCAGGGTTCTTTATCATGGCTGTCTCATGCTTTTCTCATGGTTCTCTCTCTGTCTTTTCAGTTCTTTCTCTGGATCTTTCTAGGAACACTTCCATATATGGGAAACCACACCTAGGCAACAAAATAGTTAACTTTTGATTGGTTGGATAAGTTTTGCCAACGTGGGTCACCTTGTCACCACTTGTAAAGGCCATGGCTCCTGGCTAGATTACAGCTATCTCAGAGCCATTGGCCAATCTACTCATTTGCTAACAAAACTCAAATCTCACTCCAGCACATTTTTCTGCCAGTTGTCACATTACTGCAGAAGTCATCCCAAAGCTGTGAAAAAGGGTGGACTTTAGCTGGGTGGTAAAACAAGTGAGTAACAGGGTCATTACTTCAATGTGAGCAGGGCTGGGAGCTCCTTTCCGTTCCCTCTGGTGCTCCATCCCACTGACCTCAGCATCCTCCAGCCAGCGTTTTCGTGGCACTGCACAAGCATTGTAGGCAGAGTCACACAGTAATGTCACAAATGTCATAAATCTCAGTTCTTCACATTTACAAGATCACAGAGCCTACATAAGCAAAGGACCAGCACCTAAAGGACATGGGCAGTAAAATATTCCTAAAAGCTAGCTGCTTTGGTGAACTTGGAAAATTGTTCTCACGCACTTTTCTGCTGAAGCACTGGAAATTTCTGTCCATTTTCCTCCTGTTTTTTGTTACTACTAGCATCAATCATTGGGTGCTAGGTACCTTGACTCTCTGTCAACTTCTAATGGAAGTTGAAGATGCTAAAGTAATTCACAGCTTTTGGGGATTTTTTATTAAAAATCAGTCAGTGTCAGACTTCACTGGAATTCAAAACCTGAATATTCTGTATATGTAAATAAACTTCTAGAGATAGATGAGTTTTGGAACAAATTTTATACACAAAATTATTGTGAATTAATCTCTGCCTGCGCTCTGCACGGTTGTGGTATGTGGAGGCATTATTGATGAGCTGCAGTGAACTGGTGCTTTGGTAGAAAAGGCTAACTGAAATAAACATGGGTTTATGTAGCAGGTTTTTGAAGAAAAAAAAGTGCCTCATCTGCTGAATCATCAAGATGACAGAATGGAGAAAAAAATTGGCCTTGGAAGGATGGTTTTCTCAATGCATGGTGGGATACTTCCTTCCAAAGAAGACATACATATTTGCCAGGATGGTGTTATCAGCAGGGAGACATAAATATTCACTTCCTAAAACCTTTGGAGGCAGAGAGACTGTTCTGCCCAGCCTGCCCAGTGCAGCACATGCTGGCTCAGAGGCAGCCAGGTCTGTGCAGAGCAAAGCCAGGGCAAATGTGCAAGGCCTAATCCCTTCAGTCCAGGCGGCATGTGGCACCACAGCAAAGTGTGCACCTTCATGGATGAGAAGAGGCATCTCCTAGTTTGCCACCTCTTTCCCTTCTCTGACCTTCTGCTGACCACTGTGAAGGTCTGAGTTAGGGCCCCTGTGACTGAAGGAATCTAGAAGATCCTTCCATCTGTTCTGATCACCATGACCAGCCTTCACCTCTGTAGATTAAGCATTTATAACCAAAAAGTCAAAAAAGAGTGCCCTGATACCATTTGATTGGAAAGTTCTCAAAAATTTATCCCTAGTGCCTTCTCCCACTGCAAATGTCCCTTCTAGTGTTGGCTGACTGACATTTCCTGTTCAAGGGCAATGTGCAATATTCCCAGTAGTGGGTTCATAGCCTTAAGCGGGATTGCAGCTTTGCAGAAGTCACATATACTAGTTTCACCTGGTTAGGCACTGCCAAAGAAAGTTAGTTTTCTGACAGGAATGACTTTATGCTTTGAAAATGGGTCATCATTTTATTCTTGAGTTAAAATGCAAGGGAGATTTCCCAGGAGTAACTTGGTTGCTGGTTATTCATTGCTCCAGAGATGGTTATTGCTAGTACACTGTTTCATGTAAATTTGTATCTGGCCTAGGAATTGTTGCCTTGCTTTCTGCTGTACATAGACTGGAAAAACCCCACAGCTACATCTTTGCTGCAGGGGAGTGCAGATAGTGTAGCACAACTGCCTTCATCGTGCACATTTTCCAAATGCTTTAAGACAAGTAAAGAAAGATGAAGTGTGCTGTGGTTTAATGGCAGTTTACATACATCCAGGCTATGTATTTTACTTTAAATATGCAGATACTTTTTTTTTTCTTTAAGACAGTTAAGACCTCAATTGAAGTACAGGGAGGTTTAGTCAACTAGTGTCACAAAATGAATCAGCAATTTTTCCCTCCACTTTTAATAGGAGGAGTTGGTAAAACCTGTTCCTATCTTGCTTTAGTATTTTCAGTTCAGAACTTTATAGTGCAAACATTGCCTGGTTTGTTTAAACAATGAAGACAGAGGTTCTGATGTCAATATGAGAAAACAACTCTTAGGCTGCTTGATTTTGTGTTCCACATCTTTTTGGAGACACCAAAGATACCACAGATTTTTTTCTGTTTACAGAGCTCTTTGCAGTTACTTTTGCAAAGATGTTAAATATGTTGCCGAAGTTGTTTAAATAGAAGCTCTTATATGAAAAATGAGAAAGCAAATAGGAGCATATAAGAAAACCTGTGTTTTGAAATGGTGTCACTCTTTTGCATGGAATAGCCATTGAAAAGAAAACTTTAATGAAAGGCTATTTTCCAGCACATTTCACAGTTTAAAGATAGTAAGCAGTAAGCCCTGTTTCCCATTTGGTGATAAAATTTGCTCTTTCCCTGAAAAAAAAATTCCTCCCTTTTCTGAAGGAACATTCTGCTCTTATATATAACACCAGGTATAAACAGGAGAAGGATTATCCTGTCGTCAAGAGGTAGGCGGCATTTGGGCACTTGTCATCACGGCTGTAAGCACATGTCCCTTTCCTGATTCTCTTGTTCCAGCTGAGGTTATCTGAGTCCTTGTCTTGCCCAGGTCTTTCAGCATAGAAGTGAACTTTATTGTTTCTGTTTTCTATGCTGTTGTTGAAGGAAATGTCTCTCTCTTTCCTCCTCCCCTCATAAGCTGCTCCTTTTATATTCCAAAATTTTCTGCGGCTTTCTTGCTGTGCCAGTACCCTTCTCAGATTTGAAGTTTGCTCCAAAGGCAGAAATATCTCTATTTATGGCAAGAGGTGGATCAAATTGTTAAAATCTTGCTGAAAAAGCTGGAGGTCAATGTTTGAGAAGCATTGTTTTATTTTTCCTGTTGTTTATAAGGAAATGGCTCAGGTGGAGGCATTTGTGGTTCCAGTGTATAGGGCCACTTCTATCTCCCAAACATTTATTTTAGCCACACAGGAAAGGTGGCAGAGAGCTGGGAAAAGGGAATTAATGTTAGCCTTGGCCATAAAACAGAACTTTGGTTTGGAAAAAAGAGAAGAAAATAAAAGGAAAATGTCAAGACTTTGTTTTTAATTGAAGTGAAACATAAGCTTTTTGAATAAGTTCAAGGGAAAACATGCTTCCAAAAGAGCCAGGCATCTGTGTACTTCTCTGGGTTGCAAAAGATTTCAGGTGTATATTCTTACTCGTCTTCACCAGGATCATACACTTGAAACCCATATCCCAGTTGGACGCCCTGGCTTCTGGTTTGCCTCTAGTAAATGCTTCTCTTTCCCTCTGGATTTTGAACAAGAGTCTTGAACTGCAAATGGAAATTTCATTGAAACTGGTGTGTTTCTGTATTCATTAAATTGTAATTTTCTGGCAAAAAATAAGTTTAAAAAATTGTTGGCAAGATAACTGACAGAGCAGATGGGATGCTAAGGACAATTATTGGGGTCCAAACTCTGTTCTTTGCTTCAGAGACAAAATATGGGTGCAACTGAAGGCACACACCCTTTGATTTGCCAGGGAAGTAAAGCATTTCTCCAAACAAGTGAATTGAATGTTGTGTCTCTTTTCGTGCAAGAATGATTACACAACTCTGTTTATTCTCTGGTTTTTTTTCAATTCATCCATCATTCACAGCTCAGATTTCTACAACGATTTCACCAAGCTGGTTTGCTGTACGACACAAAATGAAAGTCAAGTTAATTTCGCGCTCTACCCACCTCAGTCTGATTAACTCAAATTAAATTTTGTGCTAATAAGTCTGAGTGTGTGACCATAATTGGAAAGCCTTGAGTTCCTCTAACTGCAGGGAAAGTGCTGGTTTTCCCTGCACCATGAAAACATTTGAATCATAACATCTGGGAAATTTGCAACAAACAATGGTATAAATTTGGAGCCTCCATATAAAGATTTTTCTGTTTCTCATCAGGGACTATGAATACATTTCTATATCAGATTGCAGCTCTTGGAATATTTGGCCCATCTGCCCACCAGAGGATAACTACAAGAGCAGTGACACACGCCTAATAAGGGGAAACTGCTGAACATCTGTGTTTCTCCATTACATGGAAATCCTCTTGGACTAGTAACTGGCTGCTACACCTTAAATAGCTGGACAATTACTTAAATCTGTTACCAAAGTCTGAACAGGTCAAGTTAGTGTGAAGTCTAGCTACAGTTGCAATCATTCACCAGCAATTTGGAGAAAAGAGTGAAAAAGAATGGAAGCGAGAGCTGAAAGACTGGTGGAAAAGGAAGGGAAGGGTATGGTGAATGTTAGTTTGAGTTTATAGTCCTATTCCATTTGAATCTGTATCTTTCTTGTATTTGCTAGTGCAAAGTCACTGTTTTCCTTGACTCCACCATGGCCTCTTGTTCCAACTATTACCTGCTCCCAGAAGAAGAAAATCATAAAACCAAAGTAAAACTACAGCAGGTAGAGTTTGGGAAAAGGTACCTTTATGTTCTGAGAAGTCCTGTTATCAGTGAAGGCAGTTACTGGTGTAAGACAGAGGTGCATTTGTAAGACCAAGGAAACATGCCCAAGTACCTGGCACCAGAGATGATGCAGGAGCACACTGAGATTTCAATAATGGAGAAGCACATAAATTCTGTTGGATTACAAAGAGAGAAGCCTAATGAATGTCAAACAGGATGGAAGTAGTTGTAAATATACCTTCATTATAATTGAACATCTACAGTTCCTGATGCAAATTTATGGGTCTGTATATCATCCATGGGATATCTCCCTTAGCAGCAGGAACATCACAATTGCACAGCAAGTTTATTAAGTATGAAACAAGCCAGCAAACCCTTTAAAAAGCAAAGTCTCTTACAGTATACCATCCTAATGAAGGGTTTGAAAGTCAGAAATGTCAGCACTCACCAGAGAGAGCTGTTTAGCAGATGTTTTGAAGTCAAGCCCTGCTGTCTAACCTTGGGATCAATGGGAATTTGCTGTTATTTTCTAAAGAGGTAGGACCAAATGCAGAGGCATGATGAAACACCTAAACAGAGGATTGTGACATCACTTCTGTGTGTCTCTATCAGATCTGAACTTAGTTTTAGAAATACAAAACAGGCTTCTCCTATTTGTCTTTCTGACAAACAGCCATTCACAAAATAGAAAGAACGGATTGTACATGGCTCTAACAACAACTTGATTTTGGTCTGACTGCCCCATAATACAAGAAAATAAGAGTACAAAAGAACTGCAAATAAGAAAAGGGTCTGAGCACAAGCTAGCCTACCGGTATGTCATTTCTACTGAAAAATGAAGCAATGAGATCTGGGCTTGTGTAGCAAATGGCCCTAAATTCTTTCCTCCCTGCAGCCATGGGAGTTTAATTTAGCCAGGGAGTATTGTCTGTATGTGACATCATCTTGAAACAACAGCTTTAAAAGTAGAGACAGGTAGTGTTCCCCGTTAATTATATTCCACATCTGTAAAGCATATACATTGCCCTGTGGATAAATAAAGCAAGCTTTGGCAGGGAGTTTCCTGAATATCTGTAGCCAGGTTTCTCATTTTCAGTTTTCTCATTGTTTTGTACAATGAGAACAGATTGGTCTCTAGCAGTAGATGGGAAAATGTAGGATTTTACTGAGATATGAGCATGAAACAAGTGAAGGGCACTCTATGTCCCAGTACTGTGCACTGCCACCCACCATAGTGGAATTCAGCTGTAAAACTGGTGTTTGAACACCTAACATACACCCAGTGTGCCAACACTCATGATGGCATCTTTTTTCTTTTCTTTTTTGCACTGGGTATAGGGAGTATTTTTATTTTTACAAATAAAACACATGAATTGAGGTCCTGAGGATGGAGTTGCAATACTAGTAGTTGTGGATTGACACATCTATGGTTGGTTGTGATTTAGTTTAGGTGCCTGCTGAGCCCTCATTTCAACACTTCTGTTTGGCTGCAACAGGACAAAGGCACAGGTAAATCTCTTCAAGAGTAAAGATCTCACCTGAACCATGGGAGACTCTTAAAGCACAGTGACTTTTTTCTGTCACAAGGGATTAAATAGGACTCCAAGCATGGTGCAATGTTCTGCTATTGATCTTAGTAGTTACAGTTGTTAGCAGGCTGCTACAAACCGGTGGTGCTGTCTCAGAGCCTGCCAACCTGTGTCAAATGTGTGCTCTCTCCCACATCCATACTGGCTAGAGAGGAGACTCCAAGTCAGGCTGCTCTGCTCTTTTCCAAGTGCTCACACTCTCACTCCTCACACTCTTCATGCTAAAGCCAGAGGATGAGGCAAGGATAGACTTCAACCCACTTAGGCTGTGGTATGCTTTTGAGTGGTTTGTTTGGCCTCAATAGATCAGTCACATATTTTCTTGTCATTGTGACTAGCTCTTGCTATATTATCAGCCTGAATGTTGCTGAGGGGTTTTTGAACTGTGGATGTGACTGGGCTCTTAACAGTCTGTGGCATATGGGAATATGCATTAAACCATTGAGAATATTTCATCACAAAGGAGCTTTTGAAGGAACACATCATATACACCTGCCAAGAAGCATCTCAAATAATTGAGTTGATGATAGTGGAACGAGTAAAGTGTTTGACAGCACATCCAGCACACAGAGGACTAGCATTATAATTAATTAATGCTCATAGATATTTCCTTAGTACAGATGCTATGCTTTTCTGTACTTCATCTTTGATAGGGGAATGCAGGAGAAGTGAAAATGCTCTATCATTTTTGTCATGTTTTCCCTCTTGTTAATGCCTCACACAATTGATTGTTTCAAGGTCACTTTATTGACGATTCCCTTTCACCAGCAATACCAGGTCTGTGCTAAAATGAATCAAAATATGTTTATTCTAACAACTCCTCTGAATTCTCCACCTTCTTCTTGTTCCTAACAGTGGTAAAATAACAATAAGGTAAGTATTTTTATATAAAATTTTCTATAGTAATATAAAAAGTAATTTTATATAAAACTAAAATTTTCTAAGAGTATGTATTTTAGAGCCATGGTGTTTCATGACAAGCCACATTATTCAAATAGGAATAAAAATATTTATAGATGGTGTTTTTCAGGTGGTTTTGCAATACAGCCAGCATGGGTAACATATGATGAGATTCCACAATCACTTTTCTCCTGCACACATATTGGTGGAAACCCTCAGCTGAACACAATTGCATACATCGCTTTTTTCAATCTGTGTGTACGTTATTACTATAGGGGTGGAAGAACTGCATACATAAACCACTCACTGCCCTACCTGCAGTAAGAGAGCCACAAGTCATTGCTTGGATGCATCCATCTGAATTTCTATTATTTATGTCATTTGGTGAAGGTGGATTCCTGCCAGCATCCCATTGAAATACAATCATCAACAGATCCGAGTGTTACCAGGACTTTTGAAAAGTAAGAAAAACTTGGCAAAATAACTTGCAATCTCTGATCTCTTTTCAAGGTTATTTTTAAAATAAAATAATTTTTTTATCAATTTTTTAAGGTTATATTAAACTGAAAGAACAGGATGAAAACATTTTACTTTGATTATCTACTTGTTCCTTTCTTAGATGTCTGGAGAATGATGCAGATTTGTGTCATATTGTGTCATATTGAAGCCTGAAGTTCTCAGGATTTTAGTGCAGGAATGGCAGTTATACACAACCTGGATATGGGGTCTATATATGCTTGTACATGAAGTATGCTTATGGACACACTTGACATGATGACTAGCACTTTTTAATTTTTTTTTTATTAAAAAATCTCTGGTTGACAGCTGTGCAAGGTTTGAGCTTGTGACTGCTTATGGACTTTTGCAAGCACTATTTTTTTTGCTTGTAGCACCGCATTCAAGGAATAAACTCTACCAATGACATCTGGTCCCTTACTGACAAGGTGACATTAGTTCTGATGTGCTCTTTACTTTCCTTAACTTTCTTACTCACTAAGGCAGCATCTCTGGTTTCTTTGCTACCTATGCATTCTTATGCATTGCTCTCATTTTTGAAGAGTGATTTTTCTTTTACTCTGGCAGCATAATCTCTTGGGACAGTCATCCACTGGGTTTGTGGGTTTCCAGTCATTTGCCACAGACTTTCCCTTCATTTACTGGCATATAACCTCCACATAAGATGCAAACACTGACAACTACATTTTGATTGGAAGTGGATTTTATCAGCACTTCTCAATAGTTTTAGCAGTGTTTTTTACTTAATTTCAGTCAGCCTGAATTAATTCTTAATTAATTTTCTCGACTATTGCATACTATTGGATTAATTTCATCCCTATAAATAAACACAGAATCCTTCATTAGCAAATCTGTCATAATCTATTCTGTGGGTTCACTTTGGATCTTGTACTGAGTCATTAAATTCGTGGCTTGACAATACTGGATTGTCTTTTTGGAGAGAACAGTTTAGATATTCAGCTAACATCTAGCAAAGCACTATCTATGTTCCTCCATCTTCTTCCTACTCAGGTTAACAAAAAAATGTGCAGTTCCTTCTTTATTTTGACCTCCTGTGAAGTGCAAGCCAGCTTTGTTTCTTCAAGTCCTACTGCTTGTCAGAAGAGCTGCCTTTCCTCCCTTCACCTACAGTAGGCATGGACTCCAGAGTACTCTGTCCTCTCAAGGAGTCTCCTGTCCTTTGGCTTATGTTAAACCTTATCATATGTTGTCCTAGATTGAGATTTGGAAATTATGACTCTGTAAAATGGGGATTATGGCAGTGCAAAGTGCTCTAAAATGTGTTGTTGAAAAGTGAATATATAAGACTGATGTTAGAACTATTTCACTATTTGCTTTATTGTATGTAAGTATAGTAAAGAAGGGCAGTGAAGTCAAAACAGAGCAGTAACAATTACAGTCTAACAAGAGAATATACTATAACATTTTTTACCAATTGTACAGCACATTCTTGTGACAAAGTATTGTCTCAGCATCATTAATGAATTTTGCTTCTGGAGATATCCTGTAGACAGCAGCTGTGCCTTTAAAACAAAGATCCAATGAGAAGAATAGCACCATTTTCTTGCTGATCTGCTCAGCTTCCAAGCATACTGAGTGCAAATAAGTGTATTAGAAAGAACTGAGTAGACCTTGTGAAATGATTTGCAATAGGGTCATGGGGTGACTCCTAATAATGTCACAAACTGAGCATATGGTAATTGTTCACATCTTACTGTAAGCTTTCACATGTAAAGTAAAAAGAAACAAACAAAAGCACAGTATTGTTCTGGTCAGTAATTGTAAGTCCAGCAGCATATTAGAACATTAACATATTAATTACATGGTAATCAATGTAACAACAAGTAATTACTAACTTTGGATAACATTTTGATAGGGGCCTTCATGTTTTAGGAACCAAAGCCAAGAAAATGTGGGTGCCTACATCTCACTGAAAGTTACTTATGAAATTTTGAAAATGTTATTTCATACTTCCCTTGCCTTAAAAGCATCCTTGATCCGGATGTTATCTTTTCACTAGCTATTACCAACGATGTAGTTTTAAATGAGATTATTAGTTGGTTTCTTGTGAGCTTTCAATTGTGTCTGCTAGTCTATCACAGACTGCAAGGCCCTACAGAAGTTCCCAGGAGTGGCACTGTCCTGTGGAGTGGTCCAGCCAACTTCATATCCCTTGAGAGGCTCAGGTTGATGCCTGGTGTCTAAGCCAATGGGTACAACTTCACCACTAGATGGGAGCATCGGTTGTTTAGCCTTTGCTTTGAAGGGCGCTCTTCTGGCCTTGGAAAATCTTATTTCCCCTTGGATCTTGTTTCAAGCTCGCAGGAAGCTTGAACCTCCTCCCATTGCTGTGGCACATTCCAGAAACACTGGCTAACACTGCTCCCTGGAGGACATCCCTCTTGGCTGATGCCCTGCATGACCAGCATTCAAAACAGTCCCTTCTGTTTGGTATGGAAGCACTCAGTTACTCCCCAAGTCTTCAGGGACATGCTGAGAATTGCAAGAACGTTTCAGTAAGCTTGTTTTATGGCTTATTGTTTCAGTGGAAAATGGAGCATCCGTAGTTTGTTTATTGTTCTAAAATCACTCTGATCACCAGAGAAAAGTGAAGGTAAAAGGAAAGACAGACTTGACTTCCATGGTTCAAAAACCAGTGGTGGAGTTGCTGCATTTCCAGACAGATGAACAGAAAGAAAAGGAAACTTTATAGGCTGAGACAGCTCCAGGACATCCACCCTGACCCCTGAAGCTACTGGGATGCTTCCACAACTCTTTCAGGTGAGATCCAATATTTGAACAAGGCCATCATCCAGTGCATGCCCCTAATCAAAAGAATCTCCACTTAGGGGCATGTCCCTCCTCCTGTGCCTCTGATTCTTACGGGGTTTGTTCACTTACAATATCCCCTTCCTCCCCCAAGGTATGTTTGCAATGCTTGAACTTTACTGATTAAGACACTCTTTAACATCTTTTCCACACAACCATTGCCTGCCCTTGCCTTGCTGCTCCTTGAATAGGAAGATGGCACACAGTAAACAAAGCTAAGGACTGTCCCTGGGTTCAGTGTAATGATAAACAAGCTGTTCATGCATTATGAGGGAAATGCTTCCTACAGAAGTAGGATGAAGTACAGACCTCAATGCACAACCTCTTTTTTTGAATTGAGAACTGCAATGTCTGCACATGTGCATAACTGACAGCCACACTTCATAGAAGCAACTAAGAGAAATATGTGGATCATTACTAACTCAGGACTGAGACTTGGCATGAGTGCAGCCAAAAAGCTACTGGGTGGTAGAGGGTTCATTGTGTGTCTCCTGCTCTGGGCTGTGAGGGTTATGAGAAAAAGAATCTGCAGCAGTCAATCCATCAGCTCTCTCCCAACCAGCCATTCTTCTCCAAGAAGAAAATCTGGGAAAGGACATGCAGCCAAGATCTTTCTTGGAAGACGGTCTTAGCCTCTGCATCTGGAAAGAACCTTTTTGAAGGAGGAAGGCTGCTATGCCTTCGAAACCCTGAAAACAGAAGGCAAGTGGAAGACACAAAACTTGGGGAAAAATGTACTTTTAACACAGTTGTGATTTTCTCTGGGCATGACATTTTGGATGGTGGATCAGAGGCTGGACATGAGCTAGCAATGTGTGCTTGCATCCCAGAAAGCTAACTGTGTCCTGGGATGCATCAAAAGCAGTGTGGGCAGCAGAGTGTGAGAGGGAATTCTGCCCCTCTACTCTATTGCCAATAAAATCTGATCTCAGTGTTAGTCACATCACAATCTTGTATAGAAACTAACCTGAAGACTCTATTACTCTATTCTGGTGAGGCCCCACCTGGAGTACTACAACCAGCTCTGGGGTGCCCAGCACAGAAAGGACATCAATCTGTTGGAGCAAGTCCAGAGGAGGACCACGAAGATCATTACAGTGATGGAGCACCTCTCCTGTGAGGAAAGGCTAATTGAGATTGTTTCATGTGGAGAAGAGAAAGCTTTGGGATGACCTCTTTGCAGCCTTCCAGTACCTGAAGGAAGCCTATGAGAAAGATAGAGAGAGACATTTACAAGGGCATGTTGTGACAGGACAAGGAGGAATGATTTTAAACTGAAAAAGGGTTACGTTTAGACTAGCAATTAGGAAGAAATTCTTGGCTGTGAGGGTGGTGAGGCACTAAAACAGGTTGCCCAGAGAACTTGTGGTTGTCCCATCCCTGAAAGTGTTCAAGGCAAGGTTGGATGGCACCCGAGTAACCTGGTCTAGTGCACGTTGTCCCTGCCCATGGCAGTGGTATTGGAGCTATACAATCTTTAAGGTCTCTTCCAACACAAGCCAAGCCATTCTATGATTTTTTCATGTCTAAAATTGATGTTACCACAGGTATCCTTCTACTGGGCTGTGCCAGAGGCTCAAGCCAGAAGTGTCTCATTATCTTAGACTGTAATGATTTGAGTCTCCTAGCTGTGTCCTGGCAGCCTGCTTTTCTGAGCCATGACACAGAACCATGCCCCTTACCAGCAGCCAGCAGCAGAGACGAAGGCACACTCTGAAGTCTGGGATGTGTGAGGAATTGTATTTCCTCTTCACTAGCACTCATGGATGTTCAGTGTGCCTCCGTCAGAGTCCTCCAGGACTTTCTAGTCCTGCAGGAGCCCATAGCCCTGCTTGGGAACACAGGAGTCTTTACTACACAAACTATAAGATAGCATCACTGTTTATTGCTGGATGGAGCTTACCTGATTAAAGCATGACAAACTGTTAAGCCCAAAAGCACATAGATTTGCTGTAACACACAGATACAATGTTGAAACCAACTAGTTTTTCACAGAATCATTCAATTTGTCTGCAGCCTCAAAGGAGATTACAGTTTATTGACCAAGTGAATAGCAAAATGGCTGAGTACCATTCCATCAGACTTATGTAGGTTCAGCTAGGAGTAAAATCTGTCTTCAGGTTAGTTTCTATACAAGATTGTGATGTGACTAACACTGAGATCAGATTTTATTGGCAAATCAAGTAGGAAGTGAGGTGTAGAGAACTCACAGCTGAAATAATATCAAACGTGCAAATGGAAAAATTACTGACAAAGCTAATTGCTTTTCTTCAATGTCAAAATAGTTTCAAGTTTGTTCCAGTGTGAAAGTCACTTGCAAAGACTCTAGGGCATTAAAATTAAGCTTTCTTCTCTTGATTTAGTCCAGAAATTAACTGCATGAGAAGCTTAGACAGGGACACCAGATAGAAGAAAATCAGAACAAAGATATGGGATCTGGCAAAGCTCTCAAAGGCAGTACCCTGACAATTAAGTTTCTCACTAATCCCCATGATGCATGTGGAAAAGCATATGGAAATTGTGTTTGATTACTTTTTTCTTCTAAATTAGTAGCTTATTTCATCAGATTTTCATTAGATTTTCCCTTCCCTTCCCTTCCCTTCCCTTCNGTTAACCTGCTCTGTTTGAATACAGTTTTTCTTCAAGGTGAACTGTAGCTTAAACAGCTATGTTTAGGACTCTGAAAATGTTTGGGCTTGCACAATTTGGGACTGTAAATCTTTCATACCATG
The DNA here is from genome assembly GCA_013390005.1 of Calyptomena viridis. Lineage (NCBI taxonomy): Eukaryota > Metazoa > Chordata > Aves > Passeriformes > Eurylaimidae > Calyptomena > Calyptomena viridis. The sequence continues at coordinate 69,469 of WEIV01015471.1, forward strand.
ATTTACTTTCAGTATCTGGATTGACCTTTATGAATATCAGAACTAAACAACAAGATTTTATGGCACATGGACCGAATTTCACCTTATTTATAAATATGCAAGTCCACTTAAATTAATAAGGTTGCATAGTCAATAGAGCTAATTCTTTATAAGTAAGACCCCAACTTGGATCCTGTTTATTCAAGAACTCACTAAAAAACATTGGTTTATTTTAAAGTATTCAACTCTCTAACAGCTTGAAATGCAGATCATGGGATTGATAAATATGCTTGGCTCAGGAGGAAAAATATCACTTTTACAAAGATGCATATCAGCATTAAATACAGAATTTAATAACCGATAGAAATGTTGTCTTGACAGAGTAAGATGGAGCATCCACTCTCTTCCTCTGAGGCTAGGTAACTTCATTAGTGTTCAACTTAGAGTATGTAGATTGCCTCTTTCACCACACACTCTTTCCTTCTTTCAAAGGGCACAGTTTTCCTTCACAAGCAAAGGCTCAAATGTGGGATGCAGTGCTCCTGGCCAGCAAGGACTTCACAGGAGCATTTAAAGAAACAACTGTTGTATCTTGCTAACATATACTGAACTTCTGCTGATAACTCTGCTCAGCATCCACTGTTCAGTGTATTGTAAATATTCCAGAAAAGCAGCCCGGTCCAACATTGAAAAATAGTATTGTCTAATGCCTGAAAAGTTCACAGGAGAGGGTCAGCTTTGCCAGTTCTCCTGATTGACACTGAAGTAGCTGAAATCACCTATAGAAATCTGTTGCTTCAAAATAAAGTTTTCCTTTCCTATGAAGAAAGGTGAAGACATGCTTGAAAAAGATGTAATAAAGGCAAGACGTCAAAATCAAAGCTGAAACCAAACATTGCAATTAACTTTACAATACCTGAAAGTTTTCAAGTAATTTGCTTGGGCCATTGTTTCAAAAAAATGGTTGAAGTAACATTTCCTGAAACCTGATTAGGGATAGAGAAATGGTCTTTATATTAAAACCTCTTTTAGGGCAAAATGCATAACGAGTTGTGTCTCCATCCCACAGCAAGCAAACTGACCACGGTGAACTCATAGGAATGTGGCCTGACTTCATCCTGAAGAGATATCCTTTGGATCTCAGAAAGCAAAATTCACTCATCCTTTGAAAAGAAAAAAATGAACACAGGTCTTTGCTCAGGTAACCTTAAAAAGAAAGCTAATTAAAGGAACTTTATAGAAAGAAATGTAGGGATACACTTGTCTTTTCCAATGGGAGTAAGAATCATCTGTATATGAGAGAAGTCATCTATGTTTGTCATATAACTCAAATGAGCTTGCCAAGATTCATTTGGAAAGGACCTCTGGTCCAGCCTTGTGCTGAAAGCAGGATCTCTGATTATTAGTTACCCAGGGCCCTGTCTAATTTCCAATGATTCTACCACTTCTCTGAATAGCCTTATCTAGCATTTTAGTTGTTTCGTGGTGAAACTTTTTTTTCTTATATCCAGATAGAATTTCTCCTGAAGACATTCTGTGCATCGTTGTAAAGATATACATCTATCTATGCTGTAACTGCATTTCAGGTATTGGAGGACTGTAACTACATCCCCTGGAACCTTTCCTTCTCTAGGACGAGCAAATCCAATTTCTTCAACATTTCTTCATGTCGCATTCTGAAATCCTCTCATCATCTTCATGACTCCTCTCTGGGTCCTCTCCAGTTTTTTAAAGTTTCTCTCGAACTGGGGCACAGTGTACTAGCTGTGGCCTAACAAGTGCCAAGTACTATGAGATAATCACTTCCCTTGATCTGCTGGCTGTACTTGTGCTGATATGGCCTCGGATACGGCTTGTTGCAAGGACAGACTCCTGTTTTGTGCTTGGTCTGCTCCCCATTCAGCAGAGCTGAACCTCCCCAGTCTGTAGCCTCAAATGATAACTCAAATTCTATTTATTGCATCTTGTACTCCTTCACCACAACAAAGGGCACCTTTCATTTTTGCATCTTTCTGCACCACCTCTGTTCAGTATAGTCCTTCTGCTGACCAAGGTTACTTTAGTACTACATGAGGTAAAAAAGGGAAGAGTCCAAATGGGTTCTGGACAGGATGGGATTCATCCTCCTACATACCTCCTGTCTGAAATCTGAACTGCTGACACTGGCATTAAGTCCAGCAGAAGAAATCTGCTTGGGTAAAGGAGCTTGTTGGTATATGACCAACAAGTCTGAAAGGTTCTCTCTCATGGACACTCACATGTGAATCAACCAGTGGATAGTGAGTTCCAGCTACACTGAAGACATGCCAAAGTGACTTCTCTTGAGCAGCAAACGCAGGAAATATGACACATCAAGGCAGATGCTGATGCCTCAGGAAGAAAAGTGTAAGGAAGGAAGCACATTATCTGAGTCAAACTGCTCAGCTTTGGTGCAGTACAATGGGAGAGCCCCAGCAGTTTCCTTTGCACCCCTGTTACACAGGAATACCTTTTTCTTAGTGGTATGTTCCTACCTCCTGAAAGGAGGTAGGAAGAGCTATGAATTATACTTGCAGTGTGATCATTTCAGGTGCTTTATTTGAATTTGTCCCTGAAACAAGATGAACACCTTAATCTGAAGAAATGGGTGCCCATTCAGACACCTCTGACAAACTCACATATTTTTCCATATGACCTCATTCAACTTCTCCATTCCCAATTAGTACTGGAGACTTTGCTCAGTTTGTTTTTCAGATGGTCAAAGCAAGAGGACTTCCATCACTTCAGAATTGAGTGCTCCATCTCTTGGTTACAACGATGTTAAAAAAAGCTTCCAAGAGTTTTTTCTGCATTTCCTTTGATCAATGTGACTGTTACTAGCTATTCCTTAAATCATTTTAAACAAGATTTCTCAGTTTCTTTGCACCTGCAGATGCTTTTATGGATTTTCCCCTTAGTTGGTTAGTGATACAAAGCTAAACTTATATTTCTTTAATCTTCTCTAGAAATGAATCCCTCAAGTCCTTTAAACATTTTTGTTGCCCTTTTCTGAATTTCTTTCCGTTTTTTGGAGCCTTTCTGGCAGAGATGTGCTTAGCCTCGGGAGCAGTATTCCACCTACAGCTTCCTTCTTTTCTTCTCTCTGCATCTTGTCTCTGGGTTCTCAACTCTCTGGCTGAGGAATCAGTGGTATGGCCCTCAGCAGCCCTTGAAAAATGTAGCAGTAGACAGAAATCAGCTCCATCAGTTCTAATGGTGTTGGAGCTGAGCCCTCTGTATGTTGATTGGCTGAAGCAGACGTATACAGATGCTGCCAGTCCTGAGAAAGCTGCAGCTCTCCTGAGATATGTTCCCGAAGCTTTGCATCTTTGCATAAGATATAAATCAGAGTGCTTTGTAACTGAAAGCATATGCACGTGTACTATGCAGATGGAGGTAGTGATTGCATGCCAAAACGTAGTTTTGTGCAAAAAAGAATTAAAGAAAATGGTACAGCATGTTAATGCATGTTCTCAGCCAAAGTGGAATCCCTCTTAATATAGGAGCACAAGCTGGGAGTTAGGGAACATAAAGATTGCATTGCAGTTTTCACTTTCTGGGTAAGATTATATAGACATTCAAATCCCAGCATGAGTTTTAATGCACACCTTCCAACAGCTGTTGAGTATCAGATAAGGAATTGGCAAATCTGTGGCAGCAGCTGCGACTGGCCCCATCCCTGGCAGTACCACAAAGCTGTAAGAGACAGAGGTGATGCAGCTACTTTTGCAAGGCATTTTCCACTTCGTTTGTATTAAAACAGAGCAGCTGTGTTAACAGGCGACATTCAAGATCCCCCATGTTACTTTCTCCAACAGAGTTAAAAGAAGATCATAATTTTTTTGGGTCTATAAAATACAGTTATCAATCTATGGCACTATATACACTTAGCAAAATAGGAGGGTTTGATCTTTAGAAGAAAAAATATGTTTTGGAATCAGAGACATCCTATTTCATGCATAGTCACATGATTTTAGAGGAAGAGCTATGAATTATACTTGCAGTGTGATCATTTCAGGTGCTTTATTTGAATTTGTCCCTGAAACAAGATGAACACCTTAATCTGAAGAAATGGGTGCCCATTCAGACACCTCTGACAAACTCACATGTTTTTTCCATCCCTGTTGGTGGGGAAAAGATGTAGCCACAATGCAGCAGTCCTCTAGGTGGGCCTTTATTCAAAGCTGCATCACAGAATAACAGTTAACTGTAGCTGTTCCATGACATTCATTTCTGTCATACTATAGGGTGTTTGAGCATTACTGTTGCTTTGCAATAGACAAGGAGCACACAGTAAAAAGAGGGAAGTAACATCTGGCTAGGTAATCAGCAGTGTCCTAATACAAGAGAATTCAATCCCTTCAAAACATTTGACTCTACCCCTTAGAACAGCTGGTGGTTTTTTTTCCTTTCTGTCCTTGCTTATTGTCAGTGAGGCTGGACTAGATGAGCTTTAAAGACCCCGCCCAACCCAAATTCTTCTATGATACTATGATGCTATGATTCTATTTCTAGGAAGAGTTCTCTGACACTTTTGAGGAAAACAAAATCTGTGAAAGTATATACTTGAAAAAGTTTAGAAACAAACAATTTTCATGTCTGTTTAACTGAGTTTCTCAGTTCTGGAGCTTGCTTTCTTTTCTCAGCAGTGTGATTCTGTTAAATTTGTTTGTAAGTGTTGAAGACCTTTTCTGCAAGATGATTTCGAGGAGTTTTAGGGCTTACTTTGCTTAGGAAGTCTCTCCTTCCTAAAAGAGGCACCTTTCCCAGACATAGTTAAATGTTTTTCTGCCACTGCATTCCAGAGAAGCTCTCCCTGCTATGGAAAGATGATAAGCTCCTTGCAGACATGTCTGAAGGCCCCCACACACCAGGAGGGGGCCAGGGCTGGTAAAAGCCTTGAGGAGAACTGAATCTTTTTCCCAAGGCCCAGTGTTTGTAACACTCTTAGGTTTAATGCTCTTTAGTGTTCTTGCCCTTAGAAATAAAGTTTTTTATATCCTTCCAATCTTAGCATTTTTGAGGGATATCTGTGTTATCTTTCCTTTACACTGTGCCCACACCAAATGTTAGTTTCTTAACTCTTGCAGTAATTTTGAATCCCTCTGGCTTTCACAAGACTATGGTAAGCCTAGCAAATTCATGCTGTCTCTGAGGAGAGTCAATAAAAATGTCTATAGCTATTGTATTCAGTGTGATTTGACCATGTATTTATCTCCTTCACTACCTCTGTATACTTAAGGGAGTCAGGAAAGGGATTCAACTGACCAGCTAATAGGCATTTATTTCAGCATAAGACAAATCTCTCCTCATGTTATATCACTGTGTTGACTAGCTCCCCACTGAGTAGGGAGGCTCCCAGAACCCAAACCCCCAAACTCAAGCTCCGAGAATGTGAAGGAGGTGTCAGAAGGTGACTTAGACTGGCCAAGTACATGCAGCACTGACCTGTTCTTATATAAGCCCTCAGGCACTATACACGTATTTAAAAAGAATGTAAAAACAAATAAAGAAAAAAAAAACCCTGAAAGCAGAAAAGGCCATAAGAAAGGCATCATTCTACCCAAGAAAATGTCTTCTTATGTAATTAAGTTTGCACCATTTAAAGTAAATCCTCTTCTGTCTGTTCCTTCATGCTGACGTGCTGTGCACTTGACAAAGCTCCAGCTGTAACAGTGTCCTTCAGAACGCAGGGAGACAATTTTCCAGTGGTTATAAGGCAGAAGGAGAGTGTGTACAGTGGTCTGGCTGAGCATGGAGGGAGCTTTGTGCTGAAAGAGGACTGGTAAGCTCAGGCCATGCTTGCAGAACAAGCTTATTTCCAGGCAGAACCCAATGACCTTATTTATACATGCAGTTTACTTGTGTTCATGATCATAATAAAGATGGTTAAAAAATAAACCATCATTGCATACCCTGACCACTCCATTAGTTTGATACTTAGAAAGAANATTTTCACTCCTGTCTCCCTCACTGCACTCCATGTTGCAGTGAAAGACCTGGGAAAGCTGGGATTGATTTGGATGGAAACAGCTAGAATGGGAAAAGTGCATCTAAAGACTTGTTTACACTATCAAGTCTAGCAGCTTTAACTGCACCAATAAAGAAGCCATTCTTCCCTGAATCCCAGTGCAATCGTACCAGTTAAATGTGCTTCTAATGGTAGAGCTTATTCTGCTTCCGGTTGCAAAATTAGTTCCTCTAGTACAAATTATACTTTCAAACCA
>WEIV01015471.1:90513-101681 GCA_013390005.1 Calyptomena viridis
CTGCCCTGGGGGAGGTACTGGGGATATATAATCCTTGGAGTTTGAGACTGGGAACCATCTCATTGGACCCAGAGAGGGAGCAGAACTCCAGCAGGACTGTGGCTGCCACTCTTGAGGAGACTGCTACCATTTCTGCAGCAGACCATCATCCCAACTACCAGGGTTTTCCTTTCCTTCTGCTCTGCACCCAGGGGCACCACGCAGTGCTGGGGCAGGGTCTCACGAGCACCGTGCTGTTCCTGTCCCAGGAGGGCTGGGTTGTACTTTGTTCTTGTGGGTCAAAGCAGTTTTGTTATCTCGTGTCATTGTATGTATTGTGATCTTTTTGGTAAAATTGTAGCTCTGACTTGTGGTCTCTCCAAATTGAGTCAATTTCTCCCACTGGTTTACCTCTAAACCAGCACGCAGTTCAGTATAGAATCTTNAGTTCAGTATAGAGTCTTGTTCATAATGCTTTAGGATTCTGACATACATTTAACAGCCATAATCCTAAACTCTTCCCCCCCCTAATTCTGCCCCAAAACATATAATTTCCAGTTCAGTAATACAGAAGTTTTTTTACTTGTAACTAAGGGTTCAAAATCAGTTGTAGCCTTCCCCCTGGCCTGCCTCGCTCCTTCTTCAACCCGGGCATTGCTTCGGCCTTGGGCACCAATAGGAGGAGGCCTTTCTAGACAGGGAAACCCCCTGGGTCAGGAGGTCCATCTCAGAAAGTGGCTTCAGGGTTTGCAGAGGGATGCGTGTGCCCCTGCACTCCCTCGGGGGTAGGCTGAGGGAAACGGAGGACAAAGAAGTGCCAGCGACTCTTCATGGTTGCATATAACATAAGTTTATTCACTCCAGGGGCATCGAGCCTCATGGAGGGTCCAAGCTTATCAGAGGCAACCAGGGAAGAGCCCCAAGTATTTCCGGTCTGTGGTTCTTATAGGGGGCTCCAGCCAATGGGAAGGGAAGAGAAGGGAGGGGATAAACCATCTTGGGGGAAGGGCAGGGGGGTTTAACAGAACATACCAACTAACAGAACAATAATATACAGAGAGAAATACATGCTAATTACACACCACCACAATCAGTATTTTCAACAATGGATAAATTCCCTAAACTAGAAGATTACACTTGATAAACAGGTAACTGCCAGGCACATGGCCATTAGCACTCTAAGACACCTCACTTTTCATGTCAGGTCATCCACAAAGCAAATGTTATGACCCAGTTTCCTTTCTAGTTTTCTTTCACACGGAAACACTGAGAACTCCATTTCGTGCTTTCAGGCACTAAGTGGGAGTCTGCAAGCCATAAGAGCTGTGACTGACCCAAAGCCCCTAAATGGAAGAGCTAGGTATTCTTTTCATTTAAAAAAAAATCCTATACCAAATCTAGCTTGATTCAGCTACAGTCTAGGGCTACTACATTCTGGCTTTCTAGCCATCTGTAGAGACAAATAACTATTTTTTGTCCAGGGAGTGTGTGACTGATATCAAGAACATTTCTCCCAGTTAGTTATTTAAAGATTTGATGTCTGGTAGCCCCGGACAGCAGGACATGGGAATCACTCCCTTTTTTCCTTGATCTTAAACACTGTCTTCCCAGTTTTAACAGCAAAGATAGAAATTATTTCTATTCAAATGAGATGCCTTTTAAATCAGCAAGAAAATAATTTCATGAGTGCTTCTCTTTTTGTTATAGGCATGGAGAAACTGCCTTTCACCTGAAATAATTCTCAGACATTTACATTTGAAAAATAGTACTGTAAATAATGAGCTTGAATACCTCAGGGAGTGAGGATACAAAAGCATAGCTTTCAAAATAGAGTCATTTTTAAAACTAAGCATGGTCACAACCTTTTTCAATAGGTGTGAGGGTTCCCTAAAAAAAAATAACATTTTATCATGTGTCTAGATCTGAAGTGTGACTGATTGTATTTAAAGGAAAAATTCAAACAAGTTTTTTTCTGTGCTGTAGTTATGAATGGCAAGTTTCATCCCTGAAAGTTGTAAAATGACTGAGACATAAATCTTGCAAAAGCAATGTTTAGAATAAGCACAATAACTCAGACCTAACTGCATGGTCATAAATAGGATTCTTTAATATATAATAGGGTCCAAAGTTTCATAACTCTTGTAATAAATCTTGTTTTGGTCTGGAGAAAATGGCAGGGTCATGCTCAGATGTGCTCATTTAGATTTATAATTTCTTTTAGCCTGGTTCATAAGACCCTAGCCTCAATATCATTAGTGGGGTTTGTAGGCAATATAAATATTAGTCAGAGTTTTTGCAGAAGGCTATTAATTTGTCCTAAAAACTCAAGGTTATATTGAATCGTTTTCACACATCATTAAATTAATCTGTTTTCTCTTCAAGTCTATAAAATCCTTTCTCACAACATTCGAGGCATTTCAACTCTGCATGGAAAATAGCCGTATAGGGGGATTTCACATTAAGTGACAGTAGTATTAATACCAAAACAAAAAACCAAAACAAAATAAATCCAAGGGTCCAGCTCCATATTTAGTACGTATCATCAGTAAAAATCAGATGTACTGATCAGTGAGAAATTTTCAGGGAGTAAGAAAGTCTGGGATTTCCTGCCAGCTGCATCACAGAGTTCCTGTGAAATGCTGGGCTCATCATTTAGCGTTTGCAATGCTGCCAAACACCAGTATGCAAATTAATTAACCAACTCTTCCCTTCACAAGCTGTTGAAATTAAAAAAAAATTACTCCAGATACCTCTTGTTTCTTTGCTTTCTAGGCTGGTGGGAGTCCTGTGTTTCAGGTTCTTAGCACTGCCTTCCAGAACTGCACGTATCCTCCATTTTACTCCCGAATAGATTTTATATTCTCAACACAATCTCTTGGCTCCAGGAGCTGGACTGTTCACAAGAAATACATAAGATCTGCAGTGGAACCAAAAATTGGTAACTACTGTCCTTTGTGGGTCCTTCATGCTGTAAGAATTCTCTTCCACTGATTGCATCTGCTTCCCATGAAATGACAAAGATTTTGTTCATGTTCGTGGATCTCTGAACTGCTCAGGGGAAAGGTGTAATATCCATGCTGTACATAAAATGAGGTAACATCTAACTCTGAAGTCTGTTCAGCTGTTGGCCAGGCAACTGATGAGACTTATCCAATTTCTAGAGCCCTTCATCTGCTCTGTGGAATGAAAAATAGCTGTATTTATGTAAATAATAAATGAAATGCCAGGATGTGGCACTTGAAAATATTTACTACATTTCCTGTGCTTTATTTGGTCCAATAAAAACATGTTACTGTGTACTGCAAATGGTTTCGTCTACACAGCTCTTCACATCAGTGTGTAAAAAGACATGGTTCAGTTCCTGTGCTCAGATATATTGACGACTGTCAGTGTCACCTCACCTCACTTACTGGAGAGGCAATAGTGCGAAAGAAGAGTCACATTCAGCCCTCTTGTCTGTCTTCTGCATGTGGGCTACAATACATTTCCCTCAACCTTCACACAGACCAAGCACCCAACATCATGAGTAATGGCTTGCAGTGGAGATACGTTTTTTTTTTATTACATTGACTGTTGACTTTTTGGAATTGTTTTCTTGCAAGATTTAACTGCATACAGAACAACTGTTAATAAGGTCTTCTTTGGTCTTTGCACAGACTTTCATGCTTATTTTATTTTACTGCATTTTTAAGTAACTGGTAACTATGATATGGAAATATAGAAGGAAATCTCTCTAGAGAAGCATGAGGAGAACCACAGAAAACAGCTACAAGGGTCCATGAGAGGTTGTACTCTGAAAGCATTTAATTTAGCATGGATTTTGGAAGATTACTACTGTATAACAATGTTAAATCAATTTAAAATCATTCTTCGCAGCAGTATTGTGTTAAAAAGGAAGGATACATGTTTCTGAATGCCTGGTGAAATAAGGTAAGTTGAACATTTCCTATTCCAAAATAGTTTTCAATACATTGACTCTGCCTTTCTCCCCACTCATCACGTTTCATGGCAGTGCAACTCTGAAGAGATATTGCACTTGTAGTTAGTGACCTCTTCTCAGAAATGCCAGAGAGAATGGAATCAGATATGGCATACCACAAAATTTTATGTGGTGGTTTTGTAATGAGAGAAACAATACTTCTTGAAGTAGAAGGGGAAAATGATCCTCTGGTGTGCTTTCTCCAGCAGCCAGGAAAAACTAGAAATATGGTAGAAAGTATTTTTATGTTTTGACCTCTCAAATTCCTTCCAAAGTGCTTTCATGTGCTACAAGAACTGAGCTGTAACCCCTGTACCAATTATTCGAATTCTCTAATCTCTTTCCATTACTCTGCCAAATCTGAGTTTCTTAATCTGTTCCCTTGTTGGAGGGGAAAATCTCTCCTGCACTCTTAGAGATTCAAGTGACATCGAAAGTGTCGCTGTTTAAAGGGGACAGTGGAAGTGAATTAAAATGAATTCAATATTAAATTTTCAAGACTCATCTGAGTACAAAGATAGAAAAAACAGAAAATAAAAATATATGTTATATGTTAAGAACACCCTCATGTTAAAAGCACCCTTATCAAACAATATAAAAACCAGAAAATTAAACTAAGTANTATCCAAGTTGGCTGGCTCTCCGCTGTTAGGAAGCAGTTCCTGGTATCCTGGCTTCAGCTACCGTGTGGTCCAAAATGGCGCCGTCAGGTTCTGGAGCAGCAGCAATCCTCCCAGCAGCTTATCATGGCCAAAAAAGAGCATGGCATCTGGGCTTCGCCATTTTTTATACCCTTTGTCCTGGCCCAGAATTCCTCGCATCCCACGCATGCGTGTATGTCCTTTTTCCCATGCTTTTCCTGTGCCAGGAGGGCATAGGTTTGTGTCCCATTGGTCTATCTTCTCCCCTGCTTACTTCCGGTCCCAAACTGTGGGAAGTTCCTTTGTCTTTCGCCATGTGTTCTGGTCCAAACATGGCGACTGCCCTCCCTCGACCTGGGCACCCCGCACTGCCTCACCAACACACCAGCCCGGGGGATCGCGGCTGCAAGACTCACGCTGCTGCTATGGCATTCCCAAGTGCTGCAAGGAGGGGGGGTGGCGAGCGAGCTGCCGCGCGCCAGCACCGCAGTGCACGCTATGGCGGGCGGAACGGAACAGCCTGCCCCACACAAGGGATGGCAAGTTTAGGTGGCAGCGGCTGGCGGTGGCACGGAGCCATGGGTGCAGTGAGCAGCACTGAGCCTCACAACGCAGGGACGGCTGGGCACTGCCTGGCCCGGGGCAGCTGTGGAGCCCCCCCATGTCAGGGGCTGCAGCAGGGCAGTGGCTCCACTCCCTGGCAGCATCGGGGAGGGGGCAGCCGACAGCAGTGGGAGAAGGGGGGCTGGGCCCGCACTCCCTGCCCCACTGTGTGAAACCCTGCTTGTAAACAAAAGGGGAAAAAGTTTTCCATAAAATAAAACCATAACAGAAAGGCATGAGGAACCATGCACTCATTTGCCTTTCAGCAAGGAATAAGTTGTAAAAGTGGGAAACTGCCTCTGATTGTTAAGGAAAAGAAAGATATGACATGGGGAGTAAGCCTGATTTTCTGCTCCCTGTTGTAGTCTATAGGTAATTCTGCTGAAATGGCAGTCACGTAGGGGTCAGTGTCACCAAGAGCAGAGTCAGGACACTTCAGCATGTCTTGTCTCTATCACAATAGACAGATGAGGGCAGTTTACATTTTATTGCCATTGCAAATGTGTTACTCTTCCTACACTGCTTAGAGGCAGCCAGTAAAGATGTTACAAGACAGTAGCAAAACAAGAGAAGCAAGAAGCAACTTGGCCACTTTAGCACATATCCCATTTGTAAGATCATGCAGAGGTTTTGACCCTTTTGTTACTTTTCTGAAATGCCCTTTGAGCACTCAGTAACTGTCCTGACAAATTATAACACTCAGGACCTCTCATATTTCTGGGAGCCTAGGAAAGTAAAGCTTTTTGTCTTGGTAAACAAATGTACAAAAAACTGGCCTTTTATCTAGAGAAAAAGACCACTGCAAACCAACTTCTGTAGCCAGGAGGAGTCCTTCTGTGTTCAGCAGGCTTTCTGATCCATTGGCAAGGTTAAGAGAGAACCCCCTGCACTTTTTTGGGAAGACAGAGGTAAGCATGAAGTAACCTCTGTGGACCAGTGGAGGATATCAAATTGCGAAAATTGGAAAGCCAATCATTACAGACACAGCTGTATTGGAAACTGTGTAAGGTCTCAGAGCGTAGCTGCCTTCCATTCTTCCTGTCCCACCCCTCCTGAGGGTGTTGATCTAAGTAAGGCACATTCCCTTTGGTTTATAGAAATTAAGGACAAGATATTTGTTTTAATAACAACCAGTAAGTCGAAAGAAATAATGCCTGCATGTCCATAGTGGAAAAAAGCCTCTCACAAATAAGAAATGGACTATTTCTTCTCACAAGGGCTTACAGACCACAGTACATCAGCCACTTCAAACCGGCCCATGCAAAGACAGGACTTGTCTCCATTAGCAGGGGTTTGGTTGTCAGACTTGCTCTCCGACTGTCACAGCCAATGGCTCCTGACCACTGCAAAGTTGACTCTGAGCTCTATAACCACCCAGGGACAAGCTCTGCAAAGATGTTTTTCACTCTGAAGCTGTAAGTGCAAATGCTAGCTCCTCAACCAAGAAATACAGATGCTAGATGTGTTCCTCTGCTTCCCTCATTTCCACTGTGTTTTTTTCCTGCTTTCTGATACTGTAATCACAGACAGCTTGCAGCATGACTGGAGATCTGGGCTAAGATATGCACTTATCTGAGCAAGACACAGGGTACATGGTGAGGCTGTGAAGCACTCTGGAGCTTTTTGGAAAACTGAATTGGATGCTTTAATAGGCACAATAAAAGAATTCAGAGTTGCACTGGTGCTTGCATTACAATCCTCTATTAGGTAATTCCTAATTTTGGTAATATTAAGTATGCAATTGCAGTGTCACAGTCCTTTATTATAGTAGCAGCCAGACTCATTTCAATTGTAAAAAGGGACCATTTTCACACATTTTTCAGCACAGGGAACAGATAATTCAATACCACAGCTTTCACTCATGTCAAATCCTCATTCATACAAACAAATTACCTTTAAAGGTTACGCATAGGTGAATGCGTGCAGGATCAAGCCCACAGAAAGCACTTGTTGAATTAACTTGCTCTTGCATTGTCTTTAATCTGTCCTGGTATCACTACTGAAACTGCAGCCAGGCATCCTGTTTGACTAAGGTCCATGTATTTTTGTCTCCAAAGCTGTGAGAGAACAAGTCACGAGCATTTTGCTGTCAATAAAGCAGAATCTTCTCTATGAGTAATAAGCCAGTAGCAACACACTGAAATATTGCAACTGAGAGTGCATCAGGTATATAGACTTTGACAGAAAATTAAATTATAGTAGACAGGTCTATTTCCTTGCCCCTTCAATTATTTCTGTTAATGATATATTCAGATCAATAAAACTATGTTAAGTAAAAGAGAAAAATAAATTGTATCAGCTGTGTTTGTAACCTATTCCTGAATCTTTCAAATTCTTTTCTTAAATGAAGAAATAAGTTGTTCCCAGCTCTCGAGGCTCAAATTTTCCTTTTTCAGATGAAAAAGTAACTTGAATCTAAGGGAAAAATCAAATGAACAGCGTAATAGGGTGGTGCTGTTTTGAGGGACCTTTTACTTCACCTATATGCATGTAAATACTGCTATGACAGCCGTTCTTGCTTTAACCACATTTTCCTTGGCAGGAATCCTCTCTCTCCCTCTGCACCTACCACATATCTGTGTGACCTTTCTTTACTCTTCACTGCCTAGCAATATTTGGCCTGTGATAACTATCAATTTTCATGTTCCTAATAATTACATCATTGTTGCCCTCTACCACTTTGTTGCATTCAGGTTATGTTTCTGAGCTTATCATAAAACAAAAAGCTGCTCAATCCAGGACTATCTGAGAATTCATCAAATTACACTCAGAACAACACACTTTTATACTGGGAGAATGGCAAAGAGACATTACTAGCAACACCACTGTGGAAGCTAATGCTACTGCAATGCAAACAATATTCATTCCAATTCTCATTTGAGTTTCACTCAAATTATCTACACAGACTGCTCCTGTGTAGATGCATGAGTATGTCTCAGGTCCCTAAATAACAAGAGCATCTGCTTCAGGTTGCACTGACTCTCTGAGTGATCCCTTCTGTGCAGGGTTGGAAGCTGTGTGAACAAAAGCAGTTCCAGGAGTGGACTTCAGAAGTTGTGGAGTTGAGTATACTTTAGTTGCCTGGTGTTCAGAGTCCTATTAATGAACATGTGTTTCCATTTCTGTAGGATCTTTTTAACCTGTCATGGCATGTGTATCATTTGCTTAGTAATCTTCAAGCAGGTGTGAATTTACTGATATGGATTTACCAGTGGCAGGGGATGAGATGGGGATATAAGGAGGTGAAAGGCTAAGGGGGTTGTTTCTCCTCTATGAACACCAGTTGTCTCAAGAGAGGTAGTGTGGCAGTGGGGTCCCAAGGCCATGCCTCCCTTCACTTCAGGCTGAGGCTGGAGCTGAATTTATCTCTGCTGGAAGGAAAGGCACATATTGCTGTGGTCCAGACTCAGCATTGGAGGTGACTTCTTCAGGAAGTGTTACAGTCCTGGAGAGCACATTGATTGTGAAAGGCCTCACACATTTTCATTGCAATGTTTTTGTCCTGTAGCCACCACTCTTCCTCAAGCTGTGTTATAACACTGATCTGCATTTAGTGGCAGGGTCTTGAGTTTGTGCAGCAATTTTGCAAATATACTGGCAAAGTTCCAGATAAAGTTCAAAGAAGGCAGATAATATTCATTAGCACATCGGTTAAGTAAAACAATGCCTTTATTCATTCTTGGCCATGAAAATTAGCTGGATATTTGTGAGTGTAGATTAGGTTATGTGTGATTTGGAATTATGAGAAAGAGCTCTGTTCTGTTCTGTCCTGTTCCTTTGGTATAACTTTACTTTTTTAGTCTTATGTGGCAAAGCACAATGAAACTGTTTCCAACACTGTATTTTTGACAACTCTATAGTTGATATATTATAAGGTATTGTATTCTATATTTCTGTCCTGCCAACCAATCTAACATCATGGGTGATTTCTGGGCAAAGATTTCTATCCAATAGTTTTGCTTATTTATTATGTAATCACTTTAAAAAAGATACAAAATTTTATGTTAAATCAATAAATGTATTCCTAACTTGCAACGCATCAAGAGCCTGTGTTTGATTGCATTGCAACTTGGGGATCGTGCCTTTCTATGTGGTAACAAATGGTGACCCCGACCTGATGGTCTAATAGTCCGTGGACAGAGAGAGTGGCCCAGTTACCACCTCTCAGCTGCAACACAAAAGTAGCAGTTCTGAGAGCTACAGGCCAGCCGATACGTCCACTCGGAGGTGAGAGAAAGTCATGGGTGGTGGCAGCAGGGAAAGCTATGAGTTCTAATGTTTCTTCTGCAGAAAAATCTATCCTAAAACTCTTTATACACATTCTAAAATCTAGAAAAATAGACTATGATGAAAAGAAACTAAGTCAGTTACTTCTATGGCTAAAACGAAACGGTTTAGCCGCTGACGCTGCAAATGCCTTTCATATTTTGACATGGGAAAATGCAGATTCTATTGTAATAGATGCTGCCACTTTAAGACCAGACCCAGGAGGGACTGGGGAGAATTTGGACACAAAAACACCTGTTAAGCCCTGTATTCCCCTCCCTCCGTCGGACCCTTGTGTTACACAAGAAGCGTGCCCACGCCAGCTCCCACCGGTGAGGCCGGCGCAGCAAGCAGCGGCAGTGACCGGGACGGAGGAGCGCCGGGTGAGCTGCGAGGGTGCGGTGCGACTCTGCCAAACTGTGTCCTGGCGGCAGCACCCCCCGGGCCGGTGCCAGTTGGGGCGGGGACAGTACCCAAACTCTCGCACCCCCCGCCGAGAACCTGCCTATCATTCCAGTGGTGCGGCAAGAGCCACCTGAATGCTTGGGAGCTGTTGCTGCTGATCAGGATCACAGGCAGCTGCCAGCCAAGTTCGCGGGGGCTGCCCGGGGCAGTGGGAGAGAAGTGGAGCCACCCGGAAGAAGCAGAACTGCTGCCAAGCGGAGAGATCAGCGGGAACGATGCCAACCACAGACCCAGGAGAAACCTCTCAGCAACACCTCCGGGGGGACTGCCACGGGACTACCCCATGCCACCAGAACTGACAGGACTCCAACTAACACAGCTTTGGAGAAGCTGTTGTTAGAATGGACTCTGTCTATGTAATAAAAATGGTAACAAAAATTGAAAATGCTTATCTTAAAAATATTAACAATAACCAATTATTTTAAGGAAATTGTTATACTTGCTAAATTCAAGAACTAATGTTTAACTTGTTACATATGTTTAATTTCATATCAGTCTACCTAAACCCATTGTTAAAAGCAATGCACGAAGCAAACCAACTGGTTAGACCAGTTGTTATTCTTAATACTTTTAAACAAGCCCAAGTAGTTTAAAGTGGTTAACACTATTAACTCTGTAAATATAGTATTTCTTCCCCTACCCCACTAATAATAAGAAAAGTGTTTTCACAAAAATTGGTACCAAATAATATATTTGTTATTGTTATTATAATCTTGGCACCTATATAACAGTTATACTTAATGGTTACTGGCATAACAGTTGCTAGAACACTTGCTATTAACAAAACACTAAAACAAACTCTGTCTTAATTACGAAAGCAATACCCAAGTGTTCTATGCTATTAACATATGGATGATACCTCAGGTATTAAAGTCTGGTTTTAAAGTATCTTTTCAGGTACCTCCTGAAAAGATTCAAAAGGTACCCCCCTGACATGGAAAGGACTCTACAAACTGATATTAAGAGTTTATTAACGACTAGACTTTATTCAGGACTGGCAAATGCAGAGTTGGAACTCCTAGCCAGTCTCTTACAGGGAGACAAGAACCCCTCTGCACCTCAGATACTTACACAGAAAGCAAAACAGGCAATTTGACTAGTGGAAACTGCAATTCAGACACGAAAATTTCACAGATGTGTGGAAAATCAACCTTTGTTACTATTTGTCTTTTTACAGGATTTACAAGCTCTTAGACTTACAGGAAAAGGGAATGTTTCACTGTCTGATCCTTTAG
>WEIV01015473.1:9111-23135 GCA_013390005.1 Calyptomena viridis
AGGAAGTCATGTGTCTTTGGCATCTGACAGTTAGTTTGGCTTCATGGGTTGATGAAAGCAGCTGTTCAGCCTCAGTTTGAAACTAGGGGCTGGTATTCTCTTGTTGAAAGGCTTTTCTGCATTGCCATTTGTTTTTGCTTGTGGCTACAGATTTTATTGGAGCCACTATGTTCTGGTTTTGACTGGGGNGGCTTGTTTTGGAAATATGAAATTTAGATAGTACTACTCATGGGATTTTGTTGCTTGTTTGCTTGCTTTTTTTTTGCCTTTTTTTTTCATTTTTTTTTGCCTTTTTTTTTGCTGTACAGAGCTGAGCTTCCCATACTTTACAACCCATGAAGCTTCCCTTGAGTTACAAGCCTGTTTAGGCAGTATGGCACTATGATCACAGTGGTATTTCAGCTTAGAGCTAAATACTACAGTGCTGAAACAGGGCTAGTTGAAAAATCTTCTTGTAGTGGTAGAGGAGGAGAAATGACTTCTGGTCATCTTCAGTTTATTCGTGGCTGATATAAGCTCCCCAGAGCTTTCTCCTCTCCAGGATGAACAACCCCAGCTCTCTGTCTTCATGGGAGAGGTGCTCCAGCCCTCTGGTGATATTTGTGATCCTTTTCTGGACTCACTCCAGCAAGTCCATGTGCAGAGCTGAATACGGTACCCCAGGTGAGGTCTCGCAAGAATGGAAGAGACGTGCAGAATCATCTCCCTCAACCTGCTGGTCGTGTGTCTTTTGATGCAGCCCAGGATATGATTGAGTTTCTGGGTTGTGAGCACACATTGCTGGGTCATGTTNCACTGTAACCCTGTTGTAGAAGGTCACCAAATTTGTCAGGAAGAATTGCCCTTGGTGAAGGGCAACCCATGAGTAAGCCCATGAGTCAACCTGTGTTGACTGCCACCATAGCTTCCAGGAGGATCTGCTCTGTGATCTTCCTGGACACAATGCTTCCCATTTTCCAGTCAGTGGGAACTTCACCAGAGTGCACAACTTGTCAGACAGAATGGACAGTGGCTAGCCACTCTCTCTGCCATTTTCCTCAGAATCCATGGATGCACCTCATGAGGTTCCATGGACTTGTGCACCTTCAGGTTCCTTAGGTGGCCTTGAACCTGATCTCCTACAGCGGTTGGTACTTCCCAGTCCTGCCTCTGCCTTCCTAATATCGAACATAAATTTCCCCTCTCTGTACCCATGATTCCTTGTCCTATCTCTACAGTTCCTGACGAAGAGTCCCTCCCTGGCTTCCCTGTAGGCCCCTTCTATATTATAGTTGAGAGTTGAGAAATACCTTCCTGTATTTAGCATTTGTTGTGAAATTAGCCTTTGTAAGCATTTTTATTTCCAGAATTAAAGAAAGCATTGTTCTTTGAAGTACTTCTTCCTTGCTGCTTTATCCCTACCTAGTGTTCTGCAGTCTCTGGCTGTAATCAACAGGACATAGCCATCTATTTTGTTGTGTTTTCAAATCCTCTCTTAGACCCTGAGGCAATGTAATGATGCAGATTACAGAGCTCGGGATGGCTGCTTAGATAAAGTGGATGTAGGGCTGGCCAGCCTTACACTGAGTGCTTTGCCACAGAGGTTATTTCCAGCATAAATAATGGGTTATTATATCTGTTGTAGCAGAGGCAATCTGAAATGTAAGCCTTACATAGTGCTTTTATTTGTTTGGTTTTAAATGCTTTCTTTTTTTCAGTTACCTTTCACCAAACATTTAGTTGATGCACAGGTTTACTGTATTTAAAACCAATGTCCTTGCCTCCAAAACATCTGTGTTAACAAAGATTTATGCTGTACATAAGATGTTGTAGTTTTTTTAAGCACGCATGTGAGCATGTAACTGGAGTTCATAATTTCTAGTTAGCCAAAAGGCACCAATTCATGTCTAAAATATTTATTGATAATGCTGATGCCTGTTGCCTATGTAGGCAGATGTTCGTTTTGTCATGTATAAGCATTTTGGTATTGGAATTGTGTACCTGAAAGATTGGGCAAAGCTTGTGCTGATAGCAAAGTGAAACAATGTGGGGTAGTCAGGACAATAAATATCTGAGATGCTGGGTGGGTTTGGATAGTCTATTGCTAAGGTCTGTGGTGCTGTGCTGGTTTATGTTTCATTTGCATTACACCAGCTGGTTTTGGTCTGCGTGTGTGTATTCATGTTGTAGTTATATGGTGAATTCAGTGCAGGTGCAGTGTAGTACAAGGGGTTCTGTTTTCTGATAGCTTTTGGTGCTTTTCTAATTCTTCCCTGTCAATGCTGATAACTCAGAGGCTCTTGTAAGCCTAAAGTAAGGCTATAAATGAATCC
The DNA here is from genome assembly GCA_013390005.1 of Calyptomena viridis. NCBI lineage: Eukaryota > Metazoa > Chordata > Aves > Passeriformes > Eurylaimidae > Calyptomena > Calyptomena viridis. Next base: position 11,424 of record WEIV01015473.1, read on the forward strand.
TTAGTCAAAAAATATAAAAATAATTATAAGTAATTATTGAAGCTATATAAGGAAAAAAAATAGGTTGAGACTTAACTAACAAGTAAAACCATATTTTTAGGACTGTTCTACAGAAAATGCAAATTGGTTTCTAAGACAGAAGTTACCCATGACACCAAGCTCTTCTGCTTAATGTTGCCTAAGGGCACACATCTCCGTGTTCCCACTGGACAACATGTTTACCTCAAACAAATTATTGCAGGTAAGCAAAATGGAGAAAGTAGTCATGGATATATTAGCATAATTCCGTTTCTTAGTCTAGGGGGAATGCCAAGGCCATGGCCACTAATTCCCTGGTCATAGTTACAAAGTCTCTGCTTCCAAGATCACAATCTTAATAATGGACTGACTGGATTAATATTGATGGAAAGCTAACTATTGAGATGGCTGGCATTTTCTGTTGACCTTATTGGCTCTACTTTCAACTCTTGCTTGAAAACATTCTCTCTACTGAAGTAGTGCTGTTCATCTTTGAAGGGAGTAAACTTACTGTGTATGTGTTAGGTGTCATTCCTTTTAGTTTGCAGCTTTTTTGAAATGGGGAGGATATCGTTGCAATTTTTCCTTTTTTTTTTTCTTCTTCTGAGGGATTTATGATCATTTTAACACTACTTTATACTCCAGTTGCACAATAATGATGATAACACGAGGTTATGAGACGAATGTGTCTTGAAAAGCATGTTTATGCTCTATTCTTCAGTATTTTGCAAAAGCTGGACTTAAGAAAATGGAAGGTCAAAGAAAAATCCAGTTTATTTTTTTAAGAGTACTTTTTAAAATTTTTGTACTGATGGTTTAAATATCCATTAATTGAGAAATGTTTTGTCATCCTCGCTGCCTAATTCTTTGCTGATGTCTAACTCTTGCGATCTTTCTTTGTATCATTGTTCAGCAGCTTTTTTAAATGATATTGCAAGAAAATATAATTGTGCAGTACTAAAAATCTGCTGGTTAAATTTAGGAAAAAGTCAAGCTGTGGTACTTGAAAATTAATGGAAATGTTTAGATTTTCTTATTCTTTGGGGATGACTCAAGATCTTTTAATCCAGTGTTCTGACTTGCTAGGTAGCATAGTGGCAACAGTGGCCTGAAGTTTTTAATTGGAAGTAGAAGGCTTTCAGTTGTGGTGCAGTGGAAAGTAATATACTTACATAAAAGCATGGGATGGTGTTATTTTTATGGGATAGACGCATTATTTATTTACTCTTTGTTTATTTTGGTATTTTTAGTAGCTGGATGTAGAGCACTTTCCATATTATTTCAGCCATCTTTTTGTCTTCTCTCTAGGGACAGAGACAGTAAAACCATACACACCTGTATTGCCTTTTCTGCCACTGGATTTCCAAGAAGCATCTCACCAAGATGGTGTGCATATATATTTAATGATTAAAATTTATTCCTCTGGACTGTTCACACAGGCACTTGACCATCTACAAATTGGTAAGTTGAGTTTTTTTCTGTTTGCCTTATCTTTAAAGATTCACTGAGTGTTGTGATGTTCTTACTGTTTACCTACTTACACATCAGGACATACTTAGAACTTTTGTTAAACCTTGTTTTCCATTCCCTAAATGTAGAGGCTTATCCTCACTGTAACTAGTAACTGTCCATTACACAGAGCTCTCGCAGCTGATCCATGTGAAGTGTACCACACATTATAGTTGATCACTTTGATATCACATGCTCTGAGAACAAGTGCTTATACTTTGGCATAAAGAAAGTTGTGTCTGTTTTACGGGACTTAAGATGAACTTCCTTTTCCATTTCCGATATGGAGGTAGATTTTTAACACTGACTTGACAAATGTTTGTGTACTCATCCTTTGTAAAATCCATCAAGACAAAACCTTTTAATTGTACGTATCTTCTTTTAAAAAGAATGATCCTTATGTGAAATGTATAATACCTTTCTGAAAGGAACCCTAATACTACAAAGGTGAAGGTAATATGAAATGGCCCTTAAAAATCAGAATACTAATTAGCTTGTTTTCATCTAATTATTACCTTTTTATTTTCTTTTCTTTTTTTTTAAATAAAGGAGACTGTATTTCTGTCAGCAATCCTGAAGGCAACTTCAAGAAGTCTCAAGTTCAAACTTCAGAAGATCTCATTTTATTGGCAGGAGGCACAGGCTTCACACCAATGGTTAAACTGCTGAATTTTGCTCTGACTGAAGTTAGTTGTCTCAGGTATGCACAATTCTTATGATTTAACGCCAGCTAGACTAATACATGGGAAGGAGGAAACATAATGGGCAAGCCTCAGTGCTAATAAAAAAAAATAACAAAATAAAATGGTATGAAAGCATTTTTCTTGAACTTATGCCAAAAGGTGTCATGCTTTAGGGAGGAGTCTGTCAGAAGTTTAGGCAACTTGCACATACTTGGTTATTGGCTACCCTCAACATAATGGACTGATTTGTATTTTGGATTTTAGTTGTGATACAAATGAGCTCACTGAGTAGAAACTTCTTTTTAACTAGCTTTGCATTTAAGTGTCTTTTTTAGTATTGAAATATTTCAATGTAGGCATTGGGTTTTGGACTGAGGAGGACTACAACTGTTACTTATAACTTCTCTCTGATATATTAGAATAGCTAATGTATTGTTTTCACCTGCTAAGCAACAGTAACACAGTGTTACCAGATGAGTTCCAGTTTTCAAAAAAGTGCCACTTACATAAGCACAGCATTAAGTATATTCAAATACATAGAAAGGTGTATATTGCATATGCATTCTGTACTCTGCTTGTGAAATGTACAGAAGAAAGCATTACTTGTTCTTGGTGGAGGGAACGGGTTGTTATGCCCTTCAGAACCCCAGAACTAGTACTTCTGCTTTTGAAACAGCATAGAGACATTAATTGGACACTGATCTTCATACTAAAGCTAAAAAGGATGACGTGTACTGCAGAAGTTTTAAATCCAGTTCTTATATTGTTTATACTTCAGCAATTGCATATAATGCTGTTTTGTGAGCAGAGAGATAGTGTACTGTCTGGCTCTTCCAAAGTGTCCTATATTGTCAGTAGCAAATAGCAAATGGCTGGCTGGCTTTGCAAATCCAAAGGGTAAATCTATCATCTGACAAAATGCTTGTGGAGCACATTTTTAACACTTTCCAATATGATTTCTTATGGGACTTCAGTGTTAGTTTAGGATGCAGGAGAATGTTTCCTTACTAGTCAAAGTAAACGGATTTTTCCTTCTTGCTGTGGAGGCTTGTTATGTGCTAGAATGACTTGATCTGGTGCAGGTTCTGTCTATATACAGACACTTAAATGTTTGTTTTTCTGACTGTTCTAGGCAATTTAGTTTTCTTGGCCTTATATTTGCTCTTTAACCCTCAGTTTCTTTTTTGGGAGAATACTACAAGGCTGTCTTTAATATGTGTATGCGATACATGCAATATAAACAATATAAATATAATTTGCATAGAATTATCTTACTTAGCAAAGTGACTGTTGCCATAAGCTTGTATATGCTACAACATAAATTGCAGAAAGCTGTGGAATAATCTATACAATGACCAGTTTGTCACCTGAGGGTGCTGAAGCAGCCTCTGCCTGGAGTGCTGCTGAACTTCAGGGGCTGCAGTGTGAACACTGGAGAATCTGCAGTTTCCCTAGGCAGCATTTGCTGTGATGTAAGGAGCTAGCATCAATGGATTTTCATACTTACTGGCTAGCCAAAGTTTCCCCATTATCTTTTAAGTCTGCTATTTCATGCCTGTGGTAAACAGGGTAAACAATTTGTTCTCTTCCTAGATCCATTATCCTATTGTGCATGAAGTCATAATGACCTGTTTCCTCTCTTAGAGGCCAAATTGTATTTGGCCAAAGTATTAATTAAAAAAGAATAATTGTCCTCTATGCTTCTTTATTAAGATGGGGTTTTTTTGCTCCTTTTATACTGGTGGTGTATAACTGTAATCAGGTGGGTATGTTTCTTAAAAAAGACTGAAGCACAAAGGCACTAAACGCTAGATGGAGGGCTAGTGCTCTTCTCAAGTACAGGAGGCTTGTAGTCTATTCTTGATTCTCTTTTATAGTTGTATCTTGCTTTGCCTTCAGCTTTTCATTCCTAAATAACCACTTCATTCTCATGCTGACTTTTAATATAGTAGCCCACTTTCATCATCATTCTTGTTTGGAAGGTGATTTTGTAACTTGCTGCCTCCTCTTCTTCCTAAAATCCTTGAAGGGTCCCTTTGTATAACTTTCCATAAGATCTTGCATACCATTTTTTTTAATTTATTAAAATCTACATCCCTTGAAGTAGTTTCCAGTGAGTTAGATTCACCCTATTTCCTTCCAAAGGGCTAATGAAATTTCTCATTCATTATCTAAACTTTTGTCAGTGTTCTCTCAACCAGCTTTTCTTTACTGGTCATGTTTAAATATCCGCCTCTTCATTTTAGCTGTGTTTTCCTTTATTTCTAGCAAAACTCTTACCAGTTCATTCCAAGTTTGGGGCTTTCTGTTCTCTTTCTAGTGCTGAGTACTGAGCAGCACTGAAGCAGGTATATTTATCTACACTGGGGAGTATCAGTAAGGATGTATCGAAGAAATTGGTTATTTGGAGAACAATGTTACCTTTGTACCCAATGAACAAAATGCTTGGCTTTCCTATGCACTTTTTATTGACTTTTTCCCCACCTGAGTAACACTTGATGCTGTGGTGCACCATGCCAGCATTTAGAGCACTATATTCTTTTAGTGAGCTTTATTTTCCATGTTTTGAGAGAAGTGGACCCTGGGAAGCATTTAAAGAAACTGGTTTTCTAGCTCATTCTAACTTCAGAATAAGATGATTTTAGTATTTAAAGTTGCAGTGTAGCTGATTTGGGGCTGTTTTGTTCTATACCAGGCAAGTTTTCCAAAGCTTGGTTCACTGTATCTCATTTTGAGTTGTAATGCATCTGAAGCTTGTTCCTCTCACTGTAGGTAACACTATGGGTGATGTGTATGATATACAGCATATATATATTTTAAATGCTTACAAATTTTATATTTTGGTAGCAGAAAATGAACATGTTCCTCAAATACAAGATGATTCCTTATCTTTGGTGTCTGATGTAGCTTATAAGAGTTTTTCTGGTATCTTGAAGTGCTTGCAAAACGAGGAAGAGGTTAGAGATCAGAAAAATGCAGTTTCTTCACACTGGGAGAACATAGGTGTCTAAATTGAAGTTGAAGAACATCTGGAAATCGTGAACTTTCTGCAGAAGCCCTAGCATATGTGAAATATCTGTAAAAGTATATGTGAAAGATTGCTCTCTGCAAAGCGTAGAGCAGGAGGTGATAGGAATTAATAGCTTTTGTGCAGCATCATATAAACAGTGTAAACAGGACACTGGGTAGTTGAGTGCTGTGTTATGGAACTGGAATTGCAGGGCTGTGAGATGTGCAAGACCAGCAAGCTCAGCTAACAGAGATACCCTTGTGGTTCTGCATGCAGTATCGCAGTGCTCTGGCTTCCTGCAAGTAGGGCACTGAACTTACTGCTTCTGACACCACAGCAACATGCTTTCTCCATGCAGAGCTGTGCCTGAGTAGAAAAAACAAGCCCTCCTGGGTTAGTTCAGGAACTGCTTGCATTTAACAGTACATCGTCTGCCTTACGCATTGGTGTGGCCTCACCTTGAATAGCGTGTGCAGTTTTGGGCACCACAATATAAGAAAGATATTAAGCTCTTAGAGAGTGTCCAGATAAATGGTGAGGGGCCTTAAGGCGAAGTGATAAGAGGAGACTTGGTCTTTTCAGCCTGGAGAAGAGGAAACTGAAGAGGAGACCTCATTCCAGTCTACAGCTTCCTCCTGAGAGGAAGAGGAGGAGCAGGCACTGATCTCTTCTCTGTGATGACCAGTGACAGGACCCGAGGGAATGGTCCGAAATTGTGTCAGGGGAGGGCTAGATTGGATATTAAAAAAAGGTTCTTCACCCAGAGTGGGGTTGGGCACTGGAGCAGGCTCCCCAGGGCAGTGGTCACAGCACCAAGTCTGAGAGAGTTCAAGAAGTGTTTGGATGATAGTCTCAGGTATATGGTGTGGCTTTTGGGGATGGTCCTGTGCAGAGTTAAGAGTTGGACTTGACAATCCTTGTGGGTCCCTTCCAACTCAGCATATTCTATAATTATATCAGTTTTCTCCAGGGTATTAATCTGCCATTAGCAATAAAGGAGAAGCCAGGCTTGTGTGGCTTCAAGAAATGGCACTGACCTTAATGACAGAGCATTTATTTTTCATGTGAACCATCTGGCAAATATAACACTTGTAAACAGTAGCTTTCCAGGCAAGTAGTTTTTATAAATCAATAGATAAAGTAGGGATAAGATGACCTGGTACAGAGCTGTAGTTTGCTCTTCAAGTTACGAGTTAATTTTCTCTTCTGTGTGTTTCATCTTTATGAAATTAATATTGACATAACCTTTTTAATTCCAGTTTCACCTTTACAAGCTGGTGTGTGTAATATTAAGAAGGTATATAGAGTTCATATACTGGCTATTAATTGTAGGGCTCAAACAATGAGAAACCATCAGATAAAACTTGACAATTTTTATTGTAATTTCAGCCAGGCCTTAGTAACTTTAAGAGACTTTATTTTTCTTAGGACAGCAGTTCCAGAACTAGAGGGTGAAACTGCAGACAGGGTTATGATATTTAGAAGAAAAGTCACAAGTCCAACAGACTTTCAGGTACAGTAAGAAAGAGTTAGTGGCAAAAAGATTATGAGGATTGCAGAGTTGCAAAAAACCAAACAAATAAAAAATGTAAGTAAAAGGTTTCTGTATGATGCAGTAAATTCTGATTGTTTAATGTGTTTCAAATACAGAAACAATCTATAGTTAATTTTTAATTTTTTTTTAAGGACAGTGAAGCTGATCTTCTTCAACAAAACAGAAGATGACATACTTTGGAGAAACCATCTAGAACAATTAGCTCTTAAAGATGAAAGGTATTTAAAAGTCTTGTGGAGAACAACTTGTGCCGTCTCAATGTATAGAAGAACAAGTCTTGGGGCTTAGACTAACTGTACAGCTTTGGCATAAAGACAGATTCTGATTCCATAAGCTCTTAGCTAGGGATATAATAGGATTTAAGGAGTGGAAGGAGATATGTTGGTCACAGATGCATAGCAGAGGCTATGTCATTATCTTCTGTAGGTTCCCGTAGGAAGACAGGGATTTGATTTGACAGTATTTAGTAGATAGTTATTGGAGAGGATATATTAGATGAAGTGATTTTTAAGACCGAGAAGGTTTTTTGATGGTGAAGGAAATTTGCCTTAGCCTTAACAATAGAAAATATGCAAAGAGAGACACAGAAGTGATAGAGAGGGATAGTGTACCCCAGGAGCAGCATTCAATTTAGTGAAGTCTTTACAAGTTTTTTGGTCTCACTTGTTGGGAAAATATTTATGTAGTAATTCAAAGTTCAAATAGGCTCGTTACTTTCATTTTTCTTCACTAATTGTTGCATTTTTCCCTCAATTACATTGTAGTTGTGGATTAAAATGCACTAGTGCCCATGTATCATCAACTTAATTTAGCAGGCCATAGTTTTGTCAGAAGACACAGGACTATCAGGTTACCTTTTAATGTAAGTTCACTTGCCGTTGTCACTAGATAAATTGTCACTGCTTAGATTTTATGTGATAGAAGTATGTTTTGTTTATGCTTACCTAATTCTTACTTGAAACCACTTGTTCCTTCGAAACATTGAAGTGAAAAGTCAATACTGTTTCATACCTTGTGATGTCTGGCACATTCAAAGCTTCATAGTCTAGACAATGTGCAAATTTACAGTAAAAACCCTTTCTCCCTTTCAATAGGAGACTCAAATACACAAGTGCTTGTTTTTTACTCAATTACTATTGTATTAGTGAGTTTTTGAAACGACTTATAATGGTGGTTAAATATGCAACTAGAATTTTTAACATTGAAAGATTTATTTAAATAATTAAATACACGATATTGACTGACTTTATCAGTAGGAACAACTAAATAGCTCTGAGATCTGATACTGCAGTGGGGAGCTGAGCAGAACAGGAAAGTAATAATAGGAAACATCAGTGTCTTGGTTGCTAGCATTTCATGTAACAGATTTCTGATCAGATGCAATATTTATGAAATACTCTTCTGCTTACCAGGTTTGAGGTTCAATTCATTCTTTCACAACCAACAAAAGACTGGGTGGGTAAACAAGGGAAGATTTCTTCATCTCTTCTCTCAGAGTTTGTGAAAAGAAGCAGGAAAGATTCCAAAGTGCTTATCTGCATCTGTGGTCCAACACTTTTTACAGAACAAGGAATACAGTGAGTATTTTGAATGATGAATGAGAAAGCAAAGAATTTTAAAAAATTTGATCACCTAATCAGATGTCGTATTTCTGATTTGGCAGTCTTTCAAAAATGGCCTTATGTTTTCTGCTTTGCAAGAAAACTTTTAAAACATAATTTAAAAAAATCACCTGGCATCATACTTGAGGTGTATATTTATATTTAGTGCGTAGCTAAGTAATTATCAGAAATATGTATATTTCATGGGTTCTAGTAAGTTTTCCAAAACTTTATAAGAGCTTGTCTTTAACAGTAACCTTTTTTCCCCAAGATTTTAAATGCTGCTTTTAATTTGATGTTCATAGAAAGGATGCAATAATAGGAAATAAGCTTTCTGTACTGGTGTTAGCTGGACAAATTAAGTTATAGAAGTAAAGTTCAAAGTAGGTGTTCTATCACAAACATTTTTCTCAATTATTTTTTAAATTAATGCATTTATTTATGTCTGTACCTAATAATTTTCTTATTTTATATGCATATTTAGAGATAAACTTTCTCTTGCCCAACTTCAAAATACCTAACCAATATGACATCACTTAAATTTCTGCAGTCCTACTGAAGTCAAGGTGGATCTGTTAGAGGATGGAATTGCCAATAATAATGCTGCCTCTTGAGAAATCTGAGATTAATTCAAATTTTGTCTGTATTTATTTTTAGAAATTGTTTTCAGTATCCAAAAAGTTCATGTAGTATATCTGAGCTCCTGGGCATTAATTGTTTCCTAAATATATTTGCAGGGGTAAACTTCATTGCGGGTGTTTAAATAAAAACAAGATATTGGTGTTGATTTATGTCTCTGGTGGGTTTTGAGTTCCAAATATTAATATTACCAATTTGATTTCTGACTTTCAGATATCTGAAGGATCTTGGATACTCCCAAGAAGAGATACATGCTTTTACTGCATAAACCCATATGAGGATATCAATGTTTGTTTGTATAATTCAGTGTTATTTATTTACCTTCATAAATTTAAATAAGTGAGAAGCAATTTTATAAGACTTGAAATTTCATTCTTGGTACCAAACTGTTTCTCGGAAGAAGTATATCTTTGAAAAAAATTTTATACTGTGTTTCATCTTCTTTTTGAAAATATTTTTGCTAACATTTAAGTTATCCAGGGTATTAATTTATTGTAGAGGCAAGCAAAAAAGTATAGTATACTTTGCATAACATATTTCGTGTTGTTGGTTCATAAGAATTCTTAAATTTATGACAAGTGTTGATTTAGGTTTTGACTTGATAAAGCTTATTATTTCTTACTGTAAAAAGTGTTAAGAGCAATACTGTCTGAAATTAAATATTGCACTGTAACTCAGGTAACTGGTCATTGAAAAATGTTCTTTTTCATCTGATGTCTCTATTTGACTTGCAAGTGATCCAGATACATTTTTGGCTTTGTAAACAAAGAATAAAAGTACCTTTGGTAAAATATAAAATTTACACCAAATAATTAAAAAAGTAATAATTTTACATTACATTATGTATTTTTGTAAATTTTTTTGTATTTTCAGCTTATAATGTCATATAGAAAGGTTTCCACAAGCTTAGTACACCAGCTGAGAACTCAAAACAGAGACACAGAGTCTTGGTCTCCCACAAAACTTCTCATGTGACCTCACTGATATTGGGCAACCCTTGCCACGAGACATTCTGAGGGTAAAAACATGACAGCTTATAGCCCACAGATACAAGGGTCAGGACCACAGAAACACATAAAAATATTTGAGAGGTTGCACTAGTATTAAATGAAGTTGTTTGAATCAGTGTGTTTTTTTACTCCATTATTAGAAGTGTGTTATCATGAGGAAGTAGTCTGCTGTCTGATAGTAGTCTGGAGAAAAAAAGCAGTAAAGTAGATACTCCCTTTCTAGATGTTGTCAGTAACATCTGTAGGTGTTTTGTGTGCCATCCAGTGCTATTTATTTCTATTGTGTTGAATACAGGTATTTCTTCCTCCTGAGCAGCCAGACTTGTAGCTGTGGCATCAGTACTTCAGCATTTGTGAAAAATGTTTTAGGGGTGCCCTTTAAAAAGGTTAAATAGCTAACTGACAGCAACTGGCTATGCTAAACTGAGATGTCATCTCTTCAGCACCCTCTTGTTTATTGGGCTTGAAGTTAGAAAAGGATCTGGTTGTCAGTCATTGCCTATAGGTAACAAGTTATTTCAGAAGAGACAGTGGTATTGTCATAATTTAGTCATCTAGAAGGTTCTAAATGTCTTCAGTTATTATTTTGCAATGTAATACTTGTGGAGATTTGTACTACAAAGCTCTGAACAAGTTTCTCTTCACGGAGCTGAAGCATCTGTGCTATGCTGGAAAAACAAAACACTCATTGATTTTTATTATTTTTTCCTGAAAATATTCTTACTCAAAAACTGAGTGATACCAAGATGCCGGTGTTACTGATGAAGAGCAAAAGACCTCCTTGGAGGTCTCAATATGCAAATGTTTTACCTTTGAAAACTTTTGAATGGCTGCTGCCGCTGTTTGTTTCTGACTCATTCGTTGTCAGTCACTAACAAGCACTAAATTCAGAAGTGTTTCTGTTTGTAATAAAAGCAGAATATTTAAGTCTGGGCCTGGAAAGGGGACAGGCTGGAGATTCCTGCAAGAGATCATCCATGAATCAAGATGAATTTATCACTTGGACCAGTGTGCTGTGAGGACATGATTGCACAGGGGTAGAGAAAAAGGCTGATGATCCTGAAGTGTGACATGTTAAATAGTGAGTGACCATTTCTTTCTTTTGGGATCATGCAATCATAGAATGGCTTGGGATGGAAGCTTAAGATCATCTACTGCCATGGACAGGGACACCTTTCACTAGACCATGTTCCTTTAAGCCCCATCCGGCCTGGCCTTAAACATTTCCAGGACTTTGGCATCCATGGCTTCTCTGAGCAACCTGTTCCAGTGCCTCACCAACCTTACAGTAAGAATTTCTTCCTAATACCTAATCTAAATATGCCCTCTTCCATTTTAGAGACACTCCCCTGTGTCCTGTCGCTACATGCCTTATAAAAAGTCCCTCTCCAGCTTTGGAAGGCTGCTATGAGGTCACCCCAGAGCCTTCTTTTCTCTCAGCTGAACAGCCCCAGCTCTCTCCTAGGAGAGGTTTGCCTGCCCTTTTGGTCATCTTTGTGGCTCTCCTCTGGACTCCTTACAGCAGGTCCATATCCTTCTCATGTTGAACCCCACAGCTGGATGCAAATACTCTGGTTGGAGTCTCGCAAAAATGTAGAAGGGCAGAATCGCCTCCTTCAACCTGCTGTCCACATCTTGTGATGCAGCCCAGGATGTAGTTGGCTGGCTGGGCTGCAGCCACACATCA
>WEIV01015473.1:23509-50761 GCA_013390005.1 Calyptomena viridis
CAAGAGCCAAGATGGTTCTCAAACATGGGTTTAAGTAGGGGGCATAAACAGGGGGTGGAAATGGGGAAAGGACCAACCAGGGAAGGGAAGGAGTGGGGTTTAGGGATGACTGGCATGAGAGGAAGCCTAAGGCCTTGTACTCAAACCAACCAGGGACTGAGTAACTTGGAGAGACAGGGAAGGTTCTGGAAGAAGGGGAGAGGTCAGGGTACATATTTGGGATGGGGGCAGAGGGACCCGAAGGTGGAGAGATTGTGGGGGCGGGAAGACACGGGTGGAGGGAACAAGACACGGATCAAGGGAAGGGGAAGACCGGGGCAGTCCATTTACAAGCAAGGCTAATAGGGGATGACTGGGGATAACAGAACTGTACATAAAATGAAATACAAATGGATATATAAACTTATAATATACACCACCACAGCTTCTGTTGAATCTAGCCTTCAAATTCACAGTTATTGGGTGAGAAGAGGAGAGGGAATAGACTGTCGCGTACTGTGCAGGGATTGACCAGAAAAGAGCTACTTTTCCTAGGAAATAAGACTAAAGGTACAAAGTGGCATTAGAAGAACATTCTCCTACTACCTGGTTAACATCAGATAAACACTCTAGAACTGACATTCTGTGCCTTCGCTGGATGGTAGTTCATCAAGAAACAAACTTTTTAGTTTTCTGGAAGGAAGTTTGAAACATTTATCCAAAGGGACTGGCTTCATTACTGTGTTGTCAGGGTCAAACAGGGAACTTGTATGGAAAGTGATTTAGGGGGAAAAAGGCATCTCACAGTTCTTTGTTTGGAATATTCTTGGATTTAATTGCTCTTCATGTAATATTTTGCATTTACAGCTGTAGATACATATTTTGTGTAACTAGAACAGTAGCTTTAAGAAGTAAATATTTGATTACAGTATATATTGTCTGAAAAGAGACTATTCATAAAATACTGAAGATTTTCCACACATGAGAAACATGAACAATACAATCGTTGTTGAAGAAATACAAGTTCAAATCCCAGTTATGCCTTGCCATCCATTAGGGAGACTGCTGTGTAGCTGGCAGTTGCAGGCTGCTGATAGGGGAAAGAAACAATTGTAACAGTTATTTGCCAGCTGTATTTTTAAAAACACAGCTTTTTAGGTTTTTTTTCCTTTAGTAAATGTGCAGAAGACAACTGCTCATAGGAAAATCAAATTTGCAAATACCAGTTCCAGTTCTGGAATTCTTACATAATCAAGAAGTGATTAAAACAAGGTCAGAGGAGCCAATGTGAAGTGGCGTAGTTGATAATTTTTCTGCTGCTGCTTAAGGAAATGTTCCTTGAGAGAGAATTGCTTATAGAAAAGCATCCTTAATAAAACCATTTAGTAAGTGTACAGAATTTGAAGAGTGCAATTATTCAGTAGGTCCTCATTAACCAAAAAAACCCCACAACACTAATATTTTGTTTACATAGTGTTTATTATTTTACCACATCAGTTGTTCTGACTCTTCTGTAGAAGACCGATTACATAGTAAGTGGAAAAATTTGCTCTGTTGTCTCCTGACATGAATTTATTTTCTAAGCAAAACTGATTTTTTGGGAGAAGCCACTGAAACTTCCATGTAGGTGTATTCCTGCATTACAGATCTGGGCAGTACCGACCTTGTAATAGTCACAAACTTAATGCATCAGTGACCTCTTAACACCAGGGGCTTATGCTACATGCGACTGAAATAAACAGTTTCTTATCCTCCTTCACAAGGTATATTGTCAATATGTTGGAAATAAATCTTTTGCCTTTCACATCAGACTTCTGCACCCTGATTTTGCAGTTTTGAAAACCAACCAACCATAACCAAATGAAAATGTTAACCCTCCACACAAATTTAAGGAAATTACACTCACAAAAGCCGCACATTAAATCACGATCTCTCATTCTTCTCTTTCGGATACATCTGTAATGTGCTCTTCCAGCAGCATGGTTTGGAATAAGGAGAATATTTTCGATTCCACCTACAGTCTACATTGCTCTGACTTAAAGATTGGCTTCAAGGAATCCCTATGGGGCTTCCTTCTAGACAACTTCAGGAAGACCTCTTTTAGCATGGCATTTTACATTTCTAATTGAGAAAATACCTATTTATGCATCTTTTTGTAACAGTTGAAATCCACATCTAAGGCTGTAGTTGACAGCAGTCAGAATTTGATATCTAAGTGGAGTCAAGTGGAGAGATGCTTTTTTCCAAGTTCCAAAGTGGACTTTCTGCTGAGATGAGCAGAGTTGCTTGTTTCCTCCAGGACAGGCTTCAGACATTTTGAGGATTTTTCAGATGTAATTTAGAATTAATTATCATACTTCTAAAAGCCTCTGATTTCCTTTGAAGTTTTGAATAGATCTGTTATTACTCATAACTTGCTTTGCACAAGTAGCTTAGCAACAAATGGTCATTCGACCTTACTTCAGCTTTCAAATCTAGATAAGATACAATTTGTTAAAGATACCCTCCAGGGGCATTTTTAAGTTTTACTTATAGTGTTCTAATACTTAAAAGACTTGCTGCAGATTATAAATTTTATAATACATTCCTAAAGTGATGGACACTGAGCTGAGCATCTAAAATCAAGGCTCATTTATATTAAGAAGTGAAAATGTTTTTTGAAGGCAGTGATGCTTATGGTCTGCTTGTTTGCATTAGGGAGTATCCTAATGTGGCTGTTAAAATGGAGCTGCTGGTAGTCTGCTTTTCTCTTGTAAATAAACCTCTCTTGCTGGTGATGTGATCAAACAAGCACAAAACATTTTGGCTGGAAAGCAGCCCAGTGTAACGTTCCTCACCCAGAGAGTGGTTAGGCACTGGAACAGGCTCCCCAGAGAAGTGGTCATAGCCCCAAGCCTGACAGAGTTCAAGAAGCCTTTGGACAATACTCTCAGGCACATGTGACTCCAGGGGATGGTCTTGTGCAGGGCCAGGAGCTGGACTTGATGATCCTTGTGGGTCCCTTCCACAAGGGGATAGTCTGTGATTCTGTGACCTGGAGTGCTGGTTGACAGCAGCTGAACATGAACCAGCAATGTGCCCAGGTGGCCAAGAAGGCCAATGGCATCCTGGCCTGTATCAGGAATGGTGTGGCCAGCAGGGTCATGGGAGGGATTGTCCCCATGTACTTCCCAGTGGTGAGGCTGCAGCTCAAGTACTGTGTCCAGTTCTGGGCCCCTCACTACGAGAAGGACATTGAGATGCTGGAGTGTGTCTGGTGAAGGACAATGGACTGGTGAAGGGTCTAGAGAACAAGTTGTATGAGGAGCAGCTGAGCGAGCTGGGAGTGTTTAGCCTGGAGAAGAGGAGGCTCGGGGGAGACCTTATCACTCTGCAATTACCTGAAAGGAAATTGTGAGCAGGTGGGAGTTGGCCTCTTCTCCCAGGTAAACAGCAACAAGACAAGAGGACATAGTCTCAAGCTGTGCCAGGGGAGGTTCTGGTTGGATGTCAGGAAGAATTGCTTCATGGAAAGGGTTTTCAAGCGTTGGAATGGGCTGCCCAGGGAGGTGGTGGAGTCACCATCTCTGTAGTGTTCAAGAAATGACTGGACGTGGCACTCAGTGCCATGGTCTAGATAACAACATGGTGATCAGTCAAAGGTGAGACTCTATGACTTTAAAGGTCTTTTCCAACCTAAATGATTCTGTGATTCCTCCGAGTGTTCTGCCTTCATGTGTGAGCTGATGTTTATAAGCTATGTGTTCAGATGAGTGCTTCCAGCACATTTCTTCAATAGGATGTTCTGTGGTTAGATGAATATCAGCATGTGTTTTACACACAAAACAATTATCTCTGCTCATAGAAGCACTAACTTACAGCTCATTTCCATTGTAGGATGATGTTGAAAGTATCATGACTGCTTTTGTCAAGTTGAGATACTTTCCTCTTCTTTCATCCATACACATTATTATGTGTTTAAAAGTTATGGGGTAAGGGGGTCAAATGAAGAAAAAATTTAAACACCTTACAGTTCAGCTCAGCTGACAGGCAGCTGCAATACTTTTCTGACCTCCCTTTGCAATCACAAGAATTCAAAACAGCATAGCTTGTGTAGGTCTGAGAGTTGGTTCAGCTGTGCTGGATGTGGGATTCAGGGTGCCCAGGGCCTTTTGAGATGTTCAGTGGCAAACCAGATCTATCCTGCAGCATCTTTGTTTGTTTGTTTTTCCTTCAGTTCATGCCTATCAGACAATGTTTTCTATACATCTGAAGCCCAGTTCACTGCCTAAATCTCCTGACTTGCTATTTAGGTCATTGATCGCTAGTGAAATAAAGTAACAATATCTGTTTAGAACTGAAGCAGAGGTATTTCCAAGTATGTGGAAAAATCCTTTGGAGTTTACATCCTCTGGATGTATCCTTTGGAGTCTTTCTGTGACAACACTTACAAGATACTGTAAAAGCAGGTTTAGGTTTTATTTTAATTTTTTTAACTGTATATTTTTAATCAAACTGTATATTTTTAATCCTCCTAAAGGATTAACAGTTTTGTGATTTTACTTTAAGTGGTCTTATTAAAATAACTGTTTTCACATAATCATCAGCAAAATAATCTTGCTTCATTTTATCCCTTTTAGGATTTAGACATTTAAATCTACTTGGAAGCAGGGGTTATATGATTTTCCTAGGCTAGCCTAGAGAAATTTGGATTGAAGAAAACCCCAAACATTCCATACCCCCACCCTTTCAACTTCTTGAGCAGATATAAATATTAAAGTTGCCAATCGCTGAGGGAAAAAACCTCAATTCATATTTTTACAGAGCTGTCTTTGGTGATCAGTGACTTAACACTCTAGTCAGAGTCCAAATTTACTGAGTCCTGAGCCAGAGTAAATATTTTGTTGGCTGTCTTTCCATACAGTCCTATGCGTATGCAGTACAGACTCTTGGTTAACTACCTGCCTTTCATTCTTTGATTTTCCTGTTACTGGATAAATTTCATGTTTTCCCAGCCAAAGTTTCAGGACAGGCCTCAGTGCTTAGTTCCTATGGAAACAGACTAATGTCTTCACACAAACTGGACATGCTGAGTTGCTGTGGCAACACAGGTAAGAAATTCTCGTAGGTGTAGGAAATGTTAAGTCCATGCAGACTGCTAGGTCTGAGCATCTGGGATCTGCCAGAACCTAATGCTGGATTTCCCAGAAGGGAGTGAAGAGCTCTCTAGCATGCAGATGATGGCCTTAAGCCTTTAAAACAGCAGAACGTTCCTCTCAGCTTGCATATCTTTCTGCATGTAACCATAAGAAATGTACTTGCCTTCTGCGTTTTGTACCTTCGCAGGGGATTTATTGATTCCGTTATTGATGATTGGGCTTGTAGAGGGCAAAGAGGAATGTCTGGTTTTTGTCACCAACTTGCAAATGTTTCTAATTGAAATGTGCCTGCTGGCAATCATGTCTGTAATTGCATCCAGAGATAGAAAACGAGGCCCTGTTGGAAATATTTTCTTCTATTTGAAATAAGGAATGCATTTTGAATGCAGTGATATGAGGTGAGGAAGATCCAGTCATTGTGGAATTAAAAGCAAGTAAAACGAGAAGTTTGAATCACTTACAGAAGATACAAAGATACATATATATTCACCTGGCAGAAAATGGGGTGTGGAAAAGAGACTTGAGATAATATGATAGAGGAATAACTAACTTCATGCTGCTCAATTTGACCACTGTTAGTCATGCAAGAGAAGCTTTTGCCAATGTATATTTAAAAACAGGTATGTTAGAGCCCAGTATGATATGACTTTTCTCTTCACTAAGTCAGAAGTGGTACCTGGCGCATTCTCAATAAAGAGGGGAAAAAGTTTGCTAAAAATTGACCAGCTCAGGATGAGGAGAAGGGGGTCATCTTGCTTCCCCTTTTGGTTTTGTTGATCTCTGCTCTCAACCGTGTCCCTCTTGATCGAACAAAGGTCAGTGCAGAACAAAGAGTAAAATTGTAAGCATCAGCTCCAAAAGAGATGAAGAGGAGGCAAACCATTTTAGAGAACAGTCATGTGTTTCAGTTGAGAAAACTACATCCCAAATAGTGACCATTGTGTGCCAGGAGGTCCTGCTCTGATGCATGCTCCAAAACGGCAATACGGAACATAAGAGTGACAGCTGGAAATGTCAGCTGTTTGGGTGATGAAAGGAAAGAAATTATGTTCAGGAAGGTTGTAGTCTAGGGGCTTCTGTTCACTATAAAATGAAATAAAAGCCTTTATGTTTTGAATGATCCAGCTCACAAGTGCTGTCAGACTACAAGGAGGAGAGAGAAAGGAGTGTATATAAAATGTAACTGTGTTAAATTTGGGGGGGAAGACTTCTGAAAATTAGTACCCTGAAGGTAAGTACCTAAACGCAGGGGCATGAAAACTAACTCTAAGAGGCACAAAGAGCAGCCGAGTGCCTCAGTGCCCACTAGTGAGAGCATGTGTCATTGTAATGCGTGTCTTAGGGAAGAGCCATCTCCTACCTCCATAGTAGGCTGAACCACTGTTGAAAAGTGCATCCGATGCCTCAGATAGCTCAGACTGGAGCAGTGAAATTTGCTCCTAACTACCACAGTCACTGCAAGTTTTAAGTAAGATAGTCTTCATCTGCCACCTCCCCTTAGCCATTCAACAAGATGAATGAATGAAAGCAGAATAGATTCTTTATGGCAGTAAGTCTGAAAAGTGTTTAAATAACTATGACTTGTCTATCCTGCATCAGCCTTGTTAGCCACCAGCGTGCTTGTAGCAAGCATGGGTAGAGCTCTTCCCATATCTTTGTTCACAAAGCGTAGCCATGAAATCCATCTACTATCCACTCAAGATTCTATATCATTCCTCCCAGGAAAAATAAGTTTGTTAACAGGATTTCAGTACACTAGTCAAATGAACAATGGCGTGGTGGTTTTTTTGGGTTGGTTTGGTTTGGGTTTTTTTGTTGTTTGTTGTTGGGTTTTTTGTTGGTTTTTGTTGTGGTTTTTTTGTTTGCTTGTTTGTGCAGAGATTCCTGTGATTTTCCTGTAAAGAGTCCTGAATAGTGAAATCTTAAATAACAAATTTCCTGAGTAAGTACTCTCTACTAATATGTAGAGATTCCTCTGCATATTTTGAAACCAGTGAAACAATTTTAATAATTCCCTGCTGTTTTGTCACAAACTGTAGAAAACTTGCCATCAAGGCTTCAGAGTTTACATGCTGAATTACTCTCATGTCCTCTTCTTGAGAAACAACCAGAGACTTGACAAGCTTTCCCACACTTGTGTCCTGGAAACCATGAAGTTCAGTGCAGTCATATAATTTTCACTTTCACCTAACTGGAGTCAGCTTGTTCTTGTATTTCTCTTGGTTGATGATGCAAATAGCTACCAAGGCCTTATCAGGTGTTTAATTCACATTAAAAAAAAAAATCACTTGCTTTAAATGTGAACTTATCAGGTTCTGGTTGCCTTTTAAACTCATCTCCTAGACTCTCACAAGAATGATTTGGAAGAATTATAATAAAAATTGTAATATGTAAAAATTATAATTAAATTTATATTTTTTAAAAATTACACTCTTTACCTAATATTAAATAACAAAATCTAGGGAATTTCACTTGTAGGATTTCTCTGGATAAATCCTATTGGGATAGGCAAGAGTTGCTGAAAGCATTTTATATGCTGTGTAGGGGAGGAGACAGACTTGACCAACTGGGCAATTCACCATGGTTTCAGAGTTGTATCAATCCACTTTTGGAATGGTTTATCTTGCTTCTTCTCTTTTTTTTGGACAGCAGCACTACGCTGAAAGCAGTTAGGATCTTCTCTGATCTTTAGCTTGGATGGAAAGAGTTTCTTTGTTTATATTTGAGACATAGCCACTCAAAAACTCCATTCAAGAGGACCTTTGATCAGGCCTTCACTATGGTGTCCTGCAGAACCACAGATGGTCGGTGAACAAGGGCAGTGGAGTACCAGTTTCTGCTTATACATGATGTTTGGTGAATTGCTTTTCAGACTTGTTTATACATCACTAATCTCTAGCTTAGGTTGCCTCATTAGTATTGTTGTCTCAAAATGTGCCTCAGCTTTACTCCCTCCAATTTAAGGGCTTAAGCCATGTCACATCAGCTACGTTTGTAGCTTATATACTTCACAGCACCAATGACTTTTGTGTGTGTCTCTGTCCCCTGTGCCTAACACCTCTCTCCTTGGCAGCACTCTCTTCTGCTCCATGCTGCTCTCTCTTTTCCCCTTAAGTAACCCATAAATAGAGCCAAGTTAAACTCAGAACAACCATCTCAAATTTCAGCTGTTTTTTCTTTCTGTTTCAGACATAAAGCTGGTATGCTCTCCCTTTTTTCCTATTTCTGTTAGTCTAAGACAAGAAATAGTATCTCCATGCAAACCACATCTTGTTAAGATTAAAAAACCCCAACATAATCTTTTAGCACATGTTGAGGACATAAGAACATAGTGTTTTGCTTACGTAAGAGAGAGATTTGCCAATCTTTCTTGATAAGGCCTTGTAATGAAGGTGTAACTTATCTTAGCACTTAAACCTGTGTAGCATTCTCTGACACTCTCTTTGTAAAATAAGGATAATTTAGTAATAAAATGTCTCAGTGTATATATAGCCATTAAAGAGCTTCTTCCAGGCCAGCAAATAATTGGTTTGGGAAATAATTTCTTAAACATGCATAACTAATAAAGATCTGGTAAAAAAACTTGTTGTAAGTAGAGGCCAAATTTTATGTAGTCTTCTCCTGATTATTGCTGTGACTACTTCAAAGTGACTGTAAAGGAAAATTGATTGCTGCTCCTTTCTTTTTTTATCCTTTGCCAGTAGTCAAGAAAAGCCATGAATCCTGTGTAAAACTGCTTATTTTTCAACTAGAAATTATAGCTTTTTATATTCTTCATGGTAGCAGAAAGTTAATTAAATGTCTATAGCAAGCTAAGGATGATTAAAAATAACTGCTGGAAACATGTTTTCATCAATTATTACCATTTTGTTGACTACTAGTACTAAAGACACTGATTTCAGCCCCCTCTGCCCACCAGTTGTCATTGAGAGAACTTGCAGTGAACTCTACTTTGATATCTCAACATGTCCTCCAGCAAAATTGGTTTTGTCTGTCCTGCCTCATAGTTGTTGGCTTTGTGGTGTCATTGAACTGTAGCTGTTATATTAGAAGCCATAAACTAAAAATAATGGACAGCTTAGATTTTGCTAGAACAGTTTAATCTATTCAAAAGCCAAACAATGTATTAGAGCAAGGCAGTGAGGTGTCCTGATCTGACACACAAGCTAAATGCACCAGAGCTTTTGTAATTTAAGGCATCTGGCTTTGATTCTCTGTATTATGTTCCATAGTCCAGCCCTGAAAACCGGCTTATGGCATGAACCTGGAAAATGTATGTTGGCTTTCCCCTCTGCATATAGCAGAGATCCCTCTGACAGCATGTAGTGTGAGTGTCTTGCCAGTTGCAGAGGTGCTTTTTTCCATTTGCAGATATGGCTGTATACAAGTCCAGTCATCAGTGAATATCTGTGCTCCCCAAAACCTATGTAGATATAGCACAATAAGCAGGAGTTCCCTTGGATTTGAGGAATTATAAAATAATTTCCTTAATTTGGTACCTTAATCCTGTAACAACTGGACAGTTATCACAGAAATAAAAATGTTGCTGAGCATACGAGAGAAAACAGCTGGATCATTGGGCCTTGCCATGGGTGGTTTGGAACAACACTTAGTTCAGATTCCTCACTCACTGGGAATAAAGCCAACAGAACAATGTCATGTTTAATAAAACAGGACAATAACAAGACCAGATATGTCTCAGGTGGGTAAAATCCTACAGAAAGAGGTAAAGAATACAATTTTTGTCTGTATTCCATGCACAGCTGTATTGCTAATGGCAATCCAGACAGCTTCCCAAGTTGAAAGCATGTTTGCTTTTGTTTCCCCTTTCAAATAGACTGATATCACAGTCTTTGCAAATAAATTTTATGTACTCAAGAGAGTATGAGGCAAATTAAGAGCTTATATCCTTTTAGACTGTGTACAGTGAAAGCCAAAGACAGTGAATTTTTACTCAGTTAATAGTGATTATATAAATTTTCAAAATACTTAATAAATAATGATTATATACTTTTTAATGCAGTGGAATCTCCTCTTGGTAAAGCGCTTGAAGCTTAAGCATTGTTGTCATGCTTAGAATTAGATTATGAATTGTGTATTGGGAAGCTCACACAACCTGAACACTTGAAAAAGGAGCTGACAGATCAAGACCCAGAGAAGTGGGGTGCGGTGGTGTGTGTTTTGTGCTTGTTAATTATAATGGTTCGTTCTGTTATCCCCCTACCCTAAGTTTGGTTCACTCTGTGACATGTATATTCCCCTTTTATGTACCCTTCCCTAAACCCCTCCTATCCCTACACCACATATGTACCCCGACTCCGCCCCTTATTCCAAAACCTTCCCTATTAATTATCCCTACTCGATCCCTGAAAGGCTTGAGTAGAAGGCCTCAGGTTTCTACCCCTGTCTGACACCCCTTAATCCCACCTCTCACCCAATTTCATTGGTTGTTACCCTCTCTCCACCCCTCAATTCCACCCCCTATAAAACCCCTTGTTTTGAACTATTCTGGGCTCACTCCCTGTTGGTTGCCTTGGGGTCTGGACCCCCAATAAACTGTTCCTGCATAGCCCCAATGGGAGTGAGTCGCTTTCTACCCTTTTACCCTCCGACAGCTGCGGCGTCCACACCATCGGACCAAGGACTCCTAGGCAGCATCAGGCTAACCAGCCCACACACACCAGTCCCTGCGGGGATGTGTGGGTGGGGAGTACAGCCTGCCTTTGGGGGCCTTAGTCGCCTGGTGTCCCTTGAAAAGGACCTTTGTGCCATCGGGTGACCCACACCTGCCCGGTGCCCTTGGCGTGGCAGCGCAGGCTGGCCAGGGCTGAAGAAAGGTGTCGGGATTGCTGCCACCCAGGCTGGAACCACGGCAGTGGGGTTACTTGGGAGTATCTTGTACTGCATGCTGCTCATCAGGTGAACAGGATAAATCCATCACTCAGGCACAGGGGTTACTTCCTTTTTGTTATACACTGGTGGTGACTGATCCTGCAACTGCAGAAAGATCCCTTGTTTAGCCTTGGGCTCTATGTGCATTCAGCTCAGTGCATGTTGAGTCTAGGAGGCAGGGCTCATCCCCACTCTGATGAGGTTTGCTGACCTTGCTGGTCTTTTGTGAGGCCACAGCATCAGCAGGACATTCCTCTTTCATCCTCAGTCCTGACCTTCTGCTCTTATCTCAGATTTAATAAGACTCAACTCTGGTGAGAACTCGGTTTAATGAAGATGCTTCAGCCTTGTCATATTTCTCTCGTAAAATTGGCTACTTGTTCCTCACAAAATGGAAAACTACTGGCCATCACTCACCCAGCAACTTCTAGGGAGCTTTACCAGGATGCCAAAAATGTAAAAGCATGCAGGGTACAACTGGCTTAATCTACTCCTCTGTCCACTAGTCATCCATTCCTTTGGAACTAAAAGATTCTCCTGATCATAAAGTTTAGTGAGTGAACTCTTTTTTCCAACCTGGGTTTGTGTGTTGCAAAGTGCTGAAAATAGTTTTAGCAATGGTGGCACCAGCAACTAGAATGGGAACTCCTATGCACTGAATAAAACCTCACTTCTGGCTGGTGCTGTGATAGTGTCTATCCTAATACTTGTGAAACTGCTTAGTTTGAAAAACACTTCTTCTTTGGGATAAGAAACCTATTAGCCACTAGTGATCAGGGTGGCATCCATAAATGTGGGAGGCTTTCAGTCCTTTCTGGAGGAACAGGATCAGCATGCCCTGCTTCTCAAAGCAGTCCTGGCCACTGAGCTGTAGGGCAGCGGTGACCTTAAAAGATTCCAAGTGTGGCTTCTGTCCTGAGACTGTGCTGGCTTAGATGTGGAGAACCACATTCAGGTGAGGCATATTGGCCATGAGTCCTTGGCAGACATGTGTTCCCTCATTTAGTGCCTTTTTGAGAGGGGTTGGCTTTATGTGCATCTATGAAATCATCAGCTAGCTCATTTCCTTCTGAGCGTGCTGATTTTTGTCAAACTTTTTTTTGAGAAACACCACTGACTGCATAGATGTCTGTGCTGGGACTGAATGTACTGCCTAGCCTGGGTGCTGGTTAAAACTGGAACGAATCAACAATGAGAGCTGCAGTGCCTTGTCTGAAGTTGACTCATTACTAGCTTGGGATGATTTCCTGTGCTGGTGGAGGTGAAGGGCAGCAAACACTTTATTCCTTCTCTCTTCCTTACCTCAGCCTTCACTGAAGAGTAGAAATGGCAGCATAATAGAGAAACAGAGTGTTAAGGAAGACATGAACTTGACACAACCTGCAATTTCAGAGTGCCTCATAGCATTGCTTGAAAAAATGCCAAGCTAAATAACCAAAGAAAACAGCCCGGCTAAATGTAAATGTTTTGACAGGCAGGTGTTATTTTACTGACTTGTTCATAAGGGTGTTTAGAGATGGAAATGTGATGCCTTAAGAACTGTTTGAAAAAGAAAATGAAACCAGCATGAAATTCTGTAATGTGCCTGCAGAAATCCAGGGGTGATCCTGAGGTGCAAAGTGTTACCTCCTTTTATCCTTTCGTTTCAGTGAGCCCAAGGTCAGGCCCTGAATGCATATTCTCTTGCTGTCATCTGGGCCTGCAGAGGGCTCTTTTCATTAACATAAACAGTAAATGTGTGTCTTCTCCCTCTTCTCTTCACATTGGGCAAAAAATACATTTGGAATCGACATTTTATATAATTGCTAATTTGTTTCAGATATCCTCTACTTTTTCTATAAGCATGGTGGTTTATTCAGATCTAGGCTGCTGTTGAAAAAAATCATGAAACTTTTTTTTAATAAAAACTACCTCATCTGTAAAAATAATCTGTCCTGTATTGAAGAGGTATAATCACCACAGGCACTGTCAGAATTGCCTAGTTTAAGTCCTTTATCCCATGGAAGAAAAGGAACTAATTATTAAAAGTATTTCCATTATTTAGGAGGAGCAAACTTCTTAAAAGAAATTCAGTTCTTTGGTGGCAAGTGACTTGTCTCATCCCAAGGAGCATTGCAGGGCTCGTCTGTGTGAACTCCAGGGAGATGTGGGTGTGGGGCATTCGTTTCAACTTTTGTTTTAGGTAAGGTCAGGGATATGAATGTATATGTACTATTTGCAAAAAAAAGTCTCTTTGCACACCATCTTCTAAAGCAGAGTCTCTGCTAGTGCTCTGAGATGAGAGTAAACCACGTTCTCCTGAATCATCCGCAGCCTAGGGCCAGAGCTGCTGGTAAAGCATGTTTGGTCTGACAGATGAAAGATTTCTTTATGGAACATGTCCCATCTTGCCTTTAAATCTATTCATGGACATATTTTTGCGAATGTCAAGAAATTCTGATCTGTTTAAAGGGCTTGGAAGTCTGAGGTGAGCATCTTGTGTGTCCTGCTTTCCTGGTCATTGGCCTCTAGTCTCTGCAAGGGGCTAGATCCAAAACATCTTTATTTTGCTTTGCCACTACATCTGGAAAGCTGTCTTATATGTATTCCAATTACTTTATATGTCTCTCTTATGCTTCTCACTCTTGGAATAAGGCAATTTACATAACAGAGGAAATGCATCAATACTGTGTTTACACTGCTTTTTTTTCTACAACCTGTCATTGAAGAGTTATCACAGACAGTAAGGAGCTATCTTGTCTGTGCAAGTCACTTTCTGAAATACCTGATAAAACAAATTGCTTGATTGGTATTGCCATTAGTTCTGTTAAAGAAACACCATCTTGATATTAAAATTATTTTACCTGCTATGCAGCATGATACTCTTGCAAAGAGGATTCTGGTAGGTTGCCACCGAAGACTGGCATCATCAAGAAGTTTCCTTTCAGATATCTTTTTCTGTCCTCTTTAAAAGTAAGGTATTTTTTCCAAAGTGATCATTGTCCTGCAGTGTGGACTACTGATAATGTCTTTATTGAGTCTTGCCAACCTGAAGCTAACTGTTCTGTAAATCTGTTCCCCAGTAAGCCTTCAATTACTTCAATGACCTTCAAAGGTGAACTTTAGCTTGGTGTAGCTCTTCAACCAGCATGGGTCTCCTAGAGCTTACAGCTATTGCTTCTGATTTCCATGTTCCGTTCCCAGCTGTAATTTTAACAATCTTCTCCAGAGTGAAAAGGGTACTTACAGAACTGACCGGTCTGGACAGGAGATGTGTTGTGTGCAGGAAAACGTTGAAGAAGTAAAATCAGCTGGTTTTAACATGGAATCATAGAATAGTTTGGGTTGGAAAGAACCTGAAATATAATCTAGTTCCACCCCTCCACTAAGACTTTTCTTTTTTATTGTGGGTTATATCCTGTAGTATTTCTGAGAGCTAACACTTGTAAATCTGACATTCCTTATATTCTAGGCAGTACCTGGACACTGTCCATTAACTTGGCTGATAAATGGTCATATTCAGCAAGCAGACAAGTGGACAAATGCTGTATGCTGTTAAATTGGATAGAAAATCTTTGTATGGTTCTAATAGCTGAAAAGCCCAAGCTATGGGTGGGAAAATTTTAAGCTGTATGACATACCTTGTCCCTTTTTAAATGCTAGGCCATCCCTAATAGCAGGAAAAAAAAAAAAAGGCTCATCTAGAAGCAAACCTAATATTACACTCCCCTTTTTCATGAGTTGCATAGCATGTAATTTGCTTGCTATCACATGGTGTGTGAGCCTGAATTTTCCATTCATCTTCTGAGTGTCTCAAAACAGGGACAATTCTCATAAAGCACTTTTTTTTTCAGTAACGGCAATTGTTGATCTGCCTTTAAACAAAAACATTAATGAACAGAAAGGTGTTCTACCTTTATATGTAGTGGAGGTGGCAGAAATGTGAGAAGCATGATTCATATTCCATAACTACCCAAAAAACAAGTTTAGGGTCTTCAGCTCACTACTACCTATAGTCAAGGGGGAGGAGAATGGGAAAGGGCTCTTACAAACCATGTTTCACTTAATTGCAGACACATTTCCACTAGGCAATGAGTCCTATTTTCCCCTCACCTTTTCCTCCACAGTGTCTGGCTGGAATGTACTTTATTTTCTTCATAGCAGCTCATATGATGCTTTTTTTTGTGTTTGTGATCAAACAGTGTTGATAACACACTGATTTAGCTCTTGCTGAACAGTGTCTGCACAGAATCAAAGTCTTCTTGGTTTCCCACTTTTCATATCCATCCCTGCCAGGGAATAGACTAGGAGTGGGAGGGGGACACAGCCAGGCAGATGTCTCAAGCTAATCAAAGAGATATTCCATGCCATGTAACGTAATGTCATGCTCAGTAATAAAATGGACAGGAGAAGTTCAGGGAGATGAGCCATCTATGGTTTTGCTCATGGCTGGCCATCAGTCCACCTGTGGAAGGTGGTGAGTGATGGTTTTGTTTTGGTTTGTTTTCTTTCTCTCTTCTTCCACTTCTCCTTTTCTTATTAAACAAGTTTTTCCTTGCTTTTACTCTTCCTTTCCTTTTCCCCTGCTACATTGGGGGTTGGGGGGGAAGCGAGTGAGCAGTTGTGTGGTGATTAGTTGCCTACCAGGGTTAACCCACAACACAACTGCATTGAGAAGACAGCTTCCACTTCCAAGCAAGCTGTGTGAGTTCTTGAAGACTTGGTTGTACACACCTATACAAGAATTGAAACAAGCAGAAAGAAAAAAGAAGCTAGTAATGTTGATCTCAAGTTACAAGCCCTCCATCACTGTCTCTGCTGCCCACACTAAGCGTATTTCAGGTAGCACCAGCTGAGCTGCAAAGTGCAAAGAGCACTAATGTACATCACCAAAACTGTGTCTACATGACCCTGAAGATGACTCATTAGCTATGTCTCTTACTAAGGCTCATCATTCCTAACACAGAGCCCCACTAGCATGGCTGCAATGTTTTCATCTCCCAAAGGTACCTTATTCCAGACCTAACAGTACATATTCTCTACAGCATGGGATGGAACAATAATCACCAGCATGTATATAGCAGGTCTCTGAACTCACTGAAGCCAATCAACTCTTATAGGATGGATCCTAGCAGAGAATACACTAAGTTTTCAGTGAAAGTCATAGATCTTATGAAGATAAACAAGGATGACAATCTGTGCATATGAACAAGGAAGAATTGTCTCAAATACCAGCTGGTTTTGGCTCATAGTTTTTCAAACACTATCTGCTTTCAGTTCCTGGCTTAGCAATGGACTGCTTGGGCAAGACCCTTCAGACCTGTGCCTTGGCTCCACACCATCTACTCCAGTGCTCTGGTAGTGCAAGGGTGTCAGAAAAACTTACCATCGGGCTTAAATAACCATACACATTGTGGCTACAAGTAATTTTCTCCTGTGCTTTGAAGCTGACTTCCCTAAATTGAAGCTGAATGAAGGAAGATAGACATCTCTGTTTCTTTTCCCCAGTACAATGATAAATTTTCCTTCTATGGCTTCATTTTTAAGTTAAGGCAATTTTAATCCATTGCTCTTTCTCTGCACCCTTATTTAATTTTCAGCCCCTTGGCGTTTTCCTTTTACTCTTCTTCAGAATTTATGGTGATTTTTACTGTCTGAGTAAATTAATTTAGGGCTCCACTTATCACTTGTTTGTTGTATGACTCACTAGCTCCCTTCACTCTCCTACTATGTAATACTTAGTACACATTGTATTTCCCAGCTTTAGCAAGCTTTTCTCCATCTTTCTTGGCCATTGTCCAGTATTTTGCTTAAGAGTAATTTTCATGGCATAAATTCTTCCTGGTGTTATCCATGAATGTTGGAAACCTTTGAGACAGCTTCTCAGCAAAAAAGCAGTGCCACCAGTCCCGCAGTTTTAAGTACTAGATAGTAGTGTCATAACTAGTTCAGTCACCACATTTGTTTCTTTTCTGATACCAAATGCAAGATCTGAGAAGACTGTTCCCAAAAATGTATAAGTACCTCAAAAGATGCAAGGAAGGAAAATAAGAGTAATTTCAAATCACTTCTTGTTGCAAGAATGTTTTAGTAGATTCTGTAACTGTCTGAATCTTTGCCAAATACAGACATTGGAGACATCTTCAGAACTGTGTGAAGTCTGCTATTGCAATCCAACACATGGAGCTTCGTCTGTATCTTCTTGCTGACAGATATATTATTCTGCAGACCATGTATGAACTGCTCACTTTAAGCTATATCTATGCAATTCCTAAGAGATACTAGCTGATGGTCACTGATAATACTGTCATGGTCAAATACTTGTTGACTTAGGGAGCAGACAGACTATCCTTTTGCATGCAAAAAGCATGTGGATGTGACTTTAACTGGCCTAATCTTCTCCCTCTGCATACTGGTTTCAGCTGGAATAGAGTTAATTTTCTTCATAGCAGCTAATATGATTCTGTGGTTTGAATTTGTGACCATTATTGCTGCACAGTACTTGGGAAGCATTAGGGTCTTTTCTGCTTCTCACCCTGCCCCACCAGCAAGGAGGTGGGCAGTGTACAAAAAGCTGGGAGGGGACATAGCCAGGACAACTGACCCCAACTGGCCAAAGGACATTCCACAGCATACGGCATCATGCCCAGCATATAAAGTTGGGGGAAGAAAGAGGAAATGTTCAGAGTTAAGGTGTTTGCCTTCCCAAGTAACCTTTATGTGTGATGGAGTTCTGCTTTCCTAGGGATGGCCGAATACCTGCCTGCCCACGGAAGTAGAGAATGAATTTTTTATCTTGCCTCACTTGTGTTGGCAACTTTTGCTTTCTCTGTTGCACTGTCTTTATCTCAACCCATGTGTTTTCTCCTTTCCACCTTTTCCATTCTCTCCCTGATCCCACTGGCTAGACAAAGTGTTCACTGTCCAAACAGACTAAAGGGAGCTTGAGTATGCTTCAGACTTGGAGGGTAAAGATCAGTGATCTAACATTTGAGGTAGACAGGCTTCCTGAGCCATGAGGCTTCGTGTGCAGTTTTGTGTGTCATTATTTAGACAACAGAAAGGGTAGCCTGTCTGTCCCCAAAATCTGAGAGAGGTATTCTTAACCATGAGGTCGCACTGGTATCTCCAGCCTTATGCTCTCCCAACATACCTTGCTTTTCCACCCTTGTTTCTTCTGCAAAGATGGTAGGAAAATGAAACTTAATTATATTTTATTCCTGTATTGGTCTTATTTTGCTTGTTGGGTTTTGGGTTTGTTTTTTTGTTTTTTTTTCCCCTAGAAAGTCACAGAAATATTTGAAACCAATCAGTGTAGCACAGTGACAGGAAACATCCATCAGCAATTTACCAGAGTTTATTTTCTCACTGCTTATGATGGAGAATTTAATCATAGTCACAAGGTAAGAGTTGAGAACAGAATTTCTAGTGCGTTTTTGTATCTCCCCCTTGGTACTGATATCTGGGATGTCCTTCCTAAACACAAAATGTAAAAATATTTTTCTGCCTTGGGCTTCTCAAATCTCTTTTTGGACATATAATATCCTTCCTCTCCCATTCAACCCTAGATGCTTCAGGACAGGGCGTTCCCCATCACATGGAATTGTACTATGCTTCTTACAATGAAACTTCAATATCTGGAGTTACTTCCCAGGCCTACATTAGAAAAAAAAAAAAAAAAGAAGAAGAAGGAAAGAAAGAGGTGAAGTTCTTTCACATTTTTTCTGGATGTTAGAATCGTAGGAACATAGAACAGTTTGAATTGGAAGTGATCTTTAAATGTCACCTAGTCCAACGTGCCTGCATTGAGCAGGGACATCTTCAACTAGATCAGTTTGCTCAGAGCCATGTCCAACCTGACCTTGAAAGTTTATAGGGTTTAACCATCCTCATTGTAAAAAAACATCTAAATTAGATATAAGGACTGTTGTACCTTACAAGCTCAGAGGACTTTGGTCACTTTGCGGTATCATAATGGACTTACTAAAATATGATAACTTGCTTAACCAGGAACTTGAGTTACAAGAAAGATGTAGGTATATTACCAGTTTTATTTACATTCCCTCCCATGTAATCCAAAAACTATTCTTCTTGAAGATATGCAAAAGTGACAAGAAGTTAATAATCAGCTCTTGCTGGAGAGAAGCACCTCAGCATTAACTGTGTCCCTGATGAGGAGACTTCAGGCATATCACTTCCACCCACACTGATCATGAAAACAGTACTGTGAATTGTTTCACAGTTATACCCGTATCAAGTTGATGCCAACTGATGACTGCTATGCTGTTTTTAAATACTAAATTCTTATTTTGTTTTGATCTATACAGATAAGGCCAGTTAGTTTCATTATGAGGTATGATTCCATAAAGCTATTATGTATATTACTGACCTGTTTGAACTTCACTCCCTTCTCAAACACCAGCCTAGCAAGAGAACTAGCACATCAGGCCTGTTGAAGGGCTTTTTGTATTTGATGGTTTAAATTGACTTGGCCTTCTCATTTTAGCTTATCTTTCCAAAACATACGTTTAACTATAGCATGTTCCTGTACCAGTGATTGGGAATGGTCATGCACGTGTTTGTCCAGAGCACACAGAAGGTGGAATGGTGCTTGAACCTGGTGTCACTCACCTCTGTCCTTCTCTTCTCTGTCCCACTAAGTTCCATTTGAGAAAATTTGCCATTGGGGATCTCAAGAAGAATGCTGACTTGGAAACACAGTGTGCTTTGTATTAGGCCTGGTAGAGTCATGGGACTGAGTTTTTTACCTAAGTGAGCTGAAAACAGGCGTTTTTTCCCTACCAAAGAAAGATTTTGGATGGAAACAAAACCCCCTTATTGAGTACAGACTTAAAAAGTGCCTCTTATAAAAAAAAAAGTGCCTCTGACACAAGAGACTTTCAGTGGTGTAAGGCTGCATGCTACCTATCAAGGTTTTCAGTGCTGTACGGAAAAACTTTTCCTTACTGTGAAATAACCTTTGAACTGTTGGATGCTACAAGTGCCAGACCCTCAAGGAAGAAAGGCCTGCAGGTTAGCAAGTTCAGCCTTTTCTATTTACTAGCAAGCCCTCTGTGATGGGGGCAACCTCATCAGGGGCAGGAATGAACGTGTTGCTGGTGAAAAGTTCTGACCTCCTGTCCTCGTGTTGGCCAGCAAGATTCCTGTATCGATCATCCTTGGTCTTCATCTCTATCTGCTGAGGTTATATGGCCTCTGGAGCACTTTAAGTCTCATCATACAGAAGATAAAACTGTGTGTGGCCTTTCTCTGACACAGTAGGCAGGTTAAACAACCTCTGTTGAACCCAAGAGTCAGATTTGAAGCTGGCCAAAAGTCTTGAGACCTCCAGAGGAAAGGTACTTTGCTATTCAAATAGCATGTACTAAAATATTAATAGCTATTTCTAAGCCCTACCTTAGACCAAGTGGAAAGATTATTTCTTTGAAGAAATATGACTTACAAAGATTAGAGGCTAAAGACCCCTGATCATAGTGGAAGAATATCTTGCTTTATCAAAAGAAACTTTTCAAAGCTGAAGATGGCTAAAAGCCAGTATATTACATGCAGACTTCAGGTGAGCTGTGGTTTCATACCAACTGAGGATACAAAATGAATTTTTTAAAAAAGCAAACCCATTAAAGAGCAACATCTTCATTGGAGATTAAATGAGAAATGAGTTCTAAAATGATGTTTAGTATTTAAAGTGCCTAACAGAAATGGAAACTGCTAAAATTTTAGGAGTCTCTCCTGATCACCTTGAGGGAAGGAACCAACTCATTCCCATGAAGGATATTTTCTTTCACTATAGATGGTGGGTCACTCTTGATTGTGTATTTCTTCCCTACAGCCACCAGTGCCAGTGCTATGTGACAATGACACATATATCATAAACAGGGTATGTTTCTATAATATAATAAGCTCTATTTAACAGGCTCCTCAAAACCATGATGTTTTAAGAAAGAACATCCTTCTTAAATGAATGTTCTCATTACAATGAATGCTCAGTACCTGTACCAGTTATATTGGACTGTTGCTGTTTTTGTAGAAGTGAGTGTGTTATAGACATGAATTTTGAAGAAAGCAAACAGCCACTGTAAAATCAGCACAGAACAAACACCTCCTTACAGTCATACTGTCAGCATTTTCAGAGAAGTGCTTCTTTCACCTCTCTCATGACCCACAATGTATTTACTTTAACCAGATGAGTCTGGCAAGCATAGTTCATAACATTACTGCATACTGAAAATGACGGACTAAAGAACAATGTTGGTTTTGTGGTATATACTGCTTCTGCTTACTTCTCACCCTTAGTTTACCCCTCACAGATCAATTGTCTAAAAAGCAAACTACTTCTCTCTCTTTTTTTGGAGCTACCAACGTTACAACCATATGTCTTTCTATTATCCACTTCTGCTTTACAGGTTTCAGCCACCTTTTCTTTCAAAACACTTAATAGATTAACATACATGACATTAAATTCTCATACAAACTGTACTTGGCTTTGAGGATGTAGCTTCTCCTTCAGACCAGAAGAAGGACTGTGTGCACGTTAGTTTGCCTGTCTGATTATATTAGTTTCTCTTGGTTTATCTAATAGAAGTAGTTGTCACTCACAGCAAACAACTCCTCATAGAAAGTAGTATAATAATTTTTTATGTTGAGTTGCATGATAGTTCAATGACACTATTTGTCGAGAGGTGCAGCCCTGGTTGATCAAGATCCTCTCTTCAGCACTGAAGATGTGATTGCAAATCTTCTATGAGCAAACACATTTCTGGCCGAGAGTGATCCCCATTGTAGGTATCTTCCTCTGCTAAGGAGGAGCCAGAAGGTAGGAAAATGCTACAAATTCTAGGATAGACTGAAGCTTCACAATTTGCTCCAAGGTCCCGAAGACCAAAGAATTAATATCTGATTATCATCTCATGTCTAAGGGAATGACGAATTATTTTCATGTCCTGCCTTTGCAGTCTCCCCCTGTCTGAGCACATGCCCATTTACCCCCTGCAGGGGAGAACGAACCACTCCCAGGGCCACCTGAGCTACGACTTGAGCTACCAGAGGGAGAACACAGACTGAGCAGGGTAGTAGGTCAGGTAAAGCCTACGATAACCTAAACTTCTGTGTCAATACCTGCAAGACATACCAATATTAATATGCTTGGCAGGTCATCACTGCCTAGGGAAGAACATGAATCTGTGAAAAGAGAACAGGAGAACTGCAGAGAGAGATGCCCTTGCCAGCAAGCCTGCCTGGCATACTTACAGATACTTACAGTGAAAATTTCATTCAGCCTCACAGCAGCCAGTTCCTTAAAGGCAACTCCAGAGACAGTTGAATTTAAGTGCAGGTGTCTATGAGCACTCCTGAGCCTGATGTCTGAAGGCAGAACTGAACTTAGGGTGTCTCCTTCCCCTTAAATAGGGTCCCATCCCCACAGACACAACTGCCTTGGCTTCCACTGGAGAAGTGCTCTTCTGCACAGCATGGCAAAATCTATTTCGTAACAGCAAATTAGGTTAACCTGTTTCTCAGACTGCAAAGTAAAGTAAGCATAACTTGGAAGAACTATTGCTTTGGGCAGTTAGGAGTACTCGTGCTTTCCACCAGCTGACATGGCTTATCAGTTACAGAGGGTGAACGTGACTTTCTGATAAGGCTTTGAACCACATATGCAGCTTAGCAAATCTCAGTGACATGGAGCACATTTCTGTTTCATTACTTACTAATGCTAGGCTTGGCAGTTGCTGCAGACAATGTTGCTGAAGTATGACAGAACCATAATCTGTAGAATGAACTAGGATATAATGCCTGTGACTCATGAATAGTTTTGTGGGAATAAAGCTGCTTCATATCCAGCACAATGTTCAGAAAACAATACCTGGAATTTATCAGAATTGAGCCTGCCTGTCCCTCTCTCCTTGCTTGGCTTACAAGATTGAACTGGAAACCTTCGAGGGCTTTTTTATCCCTCTACACCTCACAGAAACAGCAGCTGTTCCAGGAACAAGAAGAGATGTTCCATAAATTAGGGTGTAATGTGATAGCTGAAAAGAATTTATTCTATGATCAAAATACCAAGCAAAAGGGATGCATTAACAAAAGGACTAGATGAGAGGATCTGTGCAGGCACAATCTAGACAGGTTGCCACAGATGGGCAAAGGAGTATAAAGACTGACAAAAGATTAATCTAATATATTAAAGAACAGACTGCAAGTGTCGTGGCCAACTTATTCTTTTTTTTTCAGAAGTTACTGAAGTTACTTTTGAAGTTACTGAAGTTCACACACAAAGAAAGAAAGAAAGGACTATATGCTGGACAAAAGGTTGGGGGGACCACTGTCTAAGAATCTGATTACTGATATTTGCTGGCTTGCAGAAAGAGCTGAGGGTAAATAGAGAGATGAGTTTACTCAAAGCCTAACTATCACTTAGTATTTTTAAGGGAATGAGGGTATATCTAACAATTATAAATCAGTTTTTAAATTAGATTGCAAGTTTGGCTCATAAAAATAACTGCTAGTTATATGTAATATCTGCACCAAGTTCAGATAACACAATCACATTAAAATGCAAATAATCATGTATCAGGTGGGGTGCTGCTTCAGGTATCAGTGGCAAGTCATCATAGGCATGAACTTACTTGGCTATTTTTTTATTTTGTTATTTAAAGCTACTTCAGAACATGGAGCCTGTGGATAGAAGAACACAGACTGCAGGTCACACACAAAGAAAGAAAGAAAGGACTATATGCTGGAAATTTATGATTCCGAAGATGTTTTAAAGGACAAAATTATCAGTAAAGGGCATAACTGCTGTTACAAAGGAACTACGTCAATTTTATGCCTTATTTAAGAGAGGAATATGCAGAATCAGTAGAGAGGTTGTATTTACCTTTTGTGTGGCTGGTGCTGGAATAATGCCCAAGTTCTGATCTACCTTCACTGAAAAATTAAAATGGGTTACTAACAGGAAAAAAGAGATGCAGTGTTCAAGACTAGGAACATTATCCAAAAAATGCTTAATTACACAGTTACCGTAAGAATTTACCAGGAAACAACTCACAGAAGGAGCTTCAAACTCCAGTGAGAAAGGAGATAGCATTTTCACTAGCTGAGCAGAGGAGCACTGGAATAGAGAGCTCTGACAGGATAAGGCGGATTCTCTACTGCCACTGTGAGCAAGGAGGGTCTCTCAGAAGCTATTCTACTTGCACAATGTGGCATTTCCCCAGTTTTTCTGCAACCTTAATTCTATCAAAACTAGTAATTCAATCTTAAAAATTATCAGTTGTGAAAGTGATATGGCTACAAGACATGAACACAGTATGAGAGTAACATACTTTTTATTTGTTATCTGCAGATTTGCATCTAAGCTGCACAGGTGGCTTCTGTTCAAACTTCACTCTCCATTTATTGATGTTTCAGTCTTACTTTGTAATTTCCTTTCACATTTAAAGGTACATAAAATATGCTTTGTCCTATAATATTATTGCTCTTAAAACATGACAGAGAGAGGAACTCAACAGAGTTTGAGGGAAAATCAAAATTAATTATTGGCAACTTTGAACTCTGAATTTGTAAGTACAATTGTCTATCAACAGCACTGGGAAGCCAACTCAGGCAGCCTGTTTATAGATTTGTAACCTTGAGAAGTTTTTTGCAGAGTGTAGTATGAAAAAAATTACAAAAATTCTGAAGGTTTTTTTTTCTTTATATCATTTTTATTAACATACAAATGCGACCGAACGACTTTATTCTTGTAACATAATCATACTTGTCATAAGTGGCACAGGAAAATCTCTCTATTGCCTTCTGTTTAAATCACCACAAATCTAGAAGAACTGCAAAACTCTTCACTCTGTAGTGTCCAAGACTACTTTTTTTATTTGTCAATTCTAAATAAGCTACAGTGAGGAGAGTTGCTTTTTCCCCCTTTGTTACTGCTTTCTAGATGGCTGCAGAACCCCAGGAAGCTCCTAACTACTCATGAATCTGAAGATTTGGCAAGTGAGAATGAGTGGTAGAACGAATTTCTGCAGAATTTGTGCTTTAATTGTAAATGCAGTTTCTAGCTATGTCTCACTAAAACCAGGGCTGATGCTGCAGCTGCTGAGCCATAAGAGGGCAGCTGCTGCAGATGAAGCTCCATCCTCATTCTGGTCAGCCACAATGTAAATGCCTATGGTGCCTCTCCTTTTCCCTCAGCTGTATTCCTTTGCCTTTTAAAAATTCCCACTGCTGTCTCTATTAAGTGGAACAGACACTAATGATGTGCATGAAGAGTCAAAAAACAATATGACAGGAGGAATGGAAAAAAGCTTGTGCAGCACCCTTATCTACACTTGGAGTTGTGCACCTGCAGTTCCACATCTCATCAGGCAAAACCACTGTGTTTCTTCCACTGCAATGTCAGCCACATTTTTATTATGGAATAGTCATTAACTCTGCTTTTTCTCTAATTAGAAGTGTTACAAACAAGATTAAGAATCTTGAGAAAGTGCTAAAATTCTGGTTCATTAGTCCGTGGTATGATTTTGTCTGGATTCTTCTGCATTTGGTATAAAAGCTCTAAAATCTTTTCTTAAAGCATAGGAGATGTGATAGAAGTGAAGTATTGACTACATGAAGCTTCTTTCTTTTAGAGGGAATTTGAATGCTAATTTTTTTTTAAGGCTCAGAAAAATGAACAAAAGCCTGAGTCATTTTGCCACAGTGGATATAGCAGGAGCTGGGATGTTCCCAAATTGTCGTCATGCTTATTCATATTTCTGATCATAATAATGGACATGCAAAAGTGTCAGTTATATATTTTTGAGATGAAGATGACAGTATTGACAGCTCTTATGACCATTTCTAGAGAGGGACAGTACTGTCCAAGATCAAATTCCTGCCTATAAAGAAAGAGTAAGTGCCAGAGCACTAGCAAAGATCCACTGTAACATTAGAGGGTGGGTATTGCACCAGGCCAGTTGCTTTGTTGGACAGGTGTGGAGACCTGTTCCCTTGCATTGAATTGAAACATGGAGTCATTTTGTTCATTGCAACACTTGATTGCCATGAAGATGATTAAAAGCCATGAAGATGGTGAAGGGACTGGGCAAATGATGTATGAGAAGGGACTGAGGGACCTATGCCTGCTTAGTCTAGAGAAGGCTCATGGTGCTCTTACCAATGTGTATAAAGAATTAATGGAAGGAATAATAAAGGACTGATGGTGGGAGTAAAGAAGGTGGAATGGGATTGTTCTCAGTGGTGTCCAGTGACAGGACAAAAGGCAATAGGCAGAAATTGAAGTAAAAGACACTTCCATTAAACTTGAGAAAGACTGAGTTTTTTTGCAGCAAGGGTAATCAGACACCAGGACAGGTTGCCCAGAGAGGCTGCGGAGTTGGAGAGGTTGTTGGAGCTAGTGAAGACTCAACTCACATCCTGAGCAACATGCTCTAGCTGACCCAGCTTCAGCAGGCCTAGAAAATCTCCGGAGGTCCTACCAATCCTCAATGATTCTGTCAGAGTGAGGTATAGATATTTCATATTCCAAAAGTTCTTGTTGTTTTAAGAAGCTGCAGTTCATAGGGATGGAAATTCATACTTAATCCATGTATAGAAATATCTACAGAAGGAGGTGCCAAGAAGATGGAGCAAAGCTCTTCTCAGTGATGCCAAGCAATTGAACAAGAGGCAATGGGCAGAAACTGATGCACAGGAAGTTCCACCTAAACAAGAGTAAGGTGTAGAGTAAGAACTTTACTGTATTGGTGACCACACACTGGAACAGATTGTCCAGAGAGACTGTGGAGTCTCCCTCACTGGAGATACTAAAGAACCGTCTGGATGCAATCCTGTGCAAGGTGTTCTGGAATAACTGCTTGAGCAGGGAGGTTGGCCCAGGTGACCCACTGTGGTCTCTTCCAACCTGCCTGATTCTGTGAAATGGTTCAAGACTCCTGAACCAGATCCCCACAGATTTAGGGCACTGCTCTTCACCTCCTGGCAGCTGAGACAGCACTTCTCACAACCTTCACTGCCCCACACCAGGTCTCACAATGGCTCCCCATGTGGAAGCGTGCTGTGGACGCATGTGGAAGCGTCCTCTCCACCTCCACTGGGGACAGGCCATCCGTTTCCCTCCAAACCCAATGTTCTCCCCGGGGACGCGTGAGCTCCCGCCAAGCAATCGACACGCAGGGGTCACTCCCAGCTGGGGCTCTGCCCGGAGCTCGCCGCCCGAGCCGTACCCGAGTCCCCTCTCAGCACC
>WEIV01015473.1:50897-70481 GCA_013390005.1 Calyptomena viridis
AGCCCGCAGCATCCCGCCCGCAGCACCCCGCCCGCAGCATCCCGCAGCGCTGCCTCGTGTCGGGCTGGTGGAGCCGGGGAGTTCCTGGGGGGCTGCGCCTTGCGCCCGGGACGAAGCGGCGCTTCGGGAGCTGGCAAGACGGACGTGCCCGGTGCGGTAGGTGCGGGGATGGGACGGTGCTGCGGGGCGGGGGGTGAGCGAGCGGAGGGGAGGAAGGACGGCCCCGCCCTGTCCCTTCCCGCCCCGGGGTGGGAAGGTGCTCACGGTGGTGGGAGCTGCCGGCTGCGCGGCGCGGGAGCCTCCGAGCGCCTGTAGTTTAGCCTGCGGTTAACAGGTGTCTGAAGCGTTTTAGAATAGAGACCAGTCGGCTCCCGCAAGCCTTGAGGTCTGAAGTGCTTCGCTCTTTTAGTAATAGTAATAAATAAGGTGGCACTGTTTGGGTGACATAGAAAATACCGCAGAAAACCTTGTGTCTCCTTTCTGAATTTGTAACTGAGCGATTCCTTCTGTATTCAAAAATAAAACAGATAGAAAGCACAAAACTTGCTTGGAATACATGGAAATTGTTTTCCACGTCCCCAAATTGCATGTTGTGTTCTGTTCTGACTGCTGAACATTTGAATGGACTTAAAAATTGAACGTCAAGTGTTTGAGGAAAAAAAAAAAAAAGGCAAGATAAGTTTATTGTATGTTTGTTGTGGTATGTTTTCTTTTTCTGACATCTCCCTCCCTTTGTGCTTTCAGACTGAAGGGATGACATCTCTCCTCCATACAGGCTTAGATTACTTCTCCTGTTCTTAGTCTTGCCTTCTTCCTTTTCCCCGTGTGGTCTTCCCTCGGCTTCTGTTGTTTCTCATTCTTTTTTTTCCCCCGCTTCCCTCCTTCTCCCTTAACAGTCTTTTTCATTAACTGTTGTCGTCTCAGCGGTCTCTTCCTCTGATGAGCTGTCTCTTGACAGTGACTAGTATGTTGGCAGCTCAGGTCCTTCTCCTGAGCTGTCTGCCATTCTTTTTTGCTGGAGATGATCACCTCAATGATAAGCCGGCAAAACTTCTCTCTGAGCAGTCTCTGTTCCCCGATATTTGCCTTGTTCATTTGTCGTATCAACCCTGTTTGGCACTTAAAGCTGGACTGTGACTGAAAGCACAGAGACACTACTAGGGTGGCACTTCTGTGACAGGCGTAGCTGGTAGAGGGATGGGACAGCAGTGGCAATATTGTCGCAAAGTGCCTCGGCAAGGCCGGTTGAGCTTTGTCGGAGGGAGCCTTGAGGCACTTCTGTTGCCGGGTATGTTTCCCAGCCCACTGCTCTGTTTGGAGCCACTCCGTGTTTTGGTCTATTCCTCTCATTTGAGCTTCCTAGAGGGTGTATAAANCCTCTCCACCTCCACTGGGGACAGGCCATCCGTTTCCCTCCAAACCCGATGTTCTCCCTGGGGACGCGTGAGCTCCCGCCAAGCAATCGACACGCAAGGGTCACTCCCAGCTGCTGCCCTGCCCGGAGCTCGCCGCCCGCGGCCGTACCCGAGTCCCCTCTTAGCACCGCGCTCTGCCCGCACCTGCGGCCGCCCGGGGGCCGCTCCCGCCCGCGCTGCCCATTGGACCGGGANGTTTTAGAATAGAGACCAGTCGGCTCCCGCAAGCCTTGAGGTCTGAAGTGCTTCGCTCTTTTAGTAATAGTAATAAATAAGGTGGCACTGTTTGGGTGACATAGAAAATACCGCAGAAAGCCTTGTGTCTCCTTTCTGAATTTGTAACTGAGCGATTCCTTCTGTATTCAAAAATAAAACAGATAGAAAGCACAAAACTTGCTTGGAATACATGGAAATTGTTTTCCACGTCCCCAAATTGCATGTTGTGTTCTGTTCTGACTGCTGAACATTTGAATGGACTTAAAAATTGAACGTCAAGTGTTTGAGGAAAAAAAAAAAAAAGGCAAGATAAGTTTATTGTATGTTTGTTGTGGTATGTTTTCTTTTTCTGACATCTCCCTCCCTTTGTGCTTTCAGACTGAAGGGATGACATCTCTCCTCCATACAGGCTTAGATTACTTCTCCTGTTCTTAGTCTTGCCTTCTTCCTTTTCCCCGTGTGGTCTTCCCTCGGCTTCTGTTGTTTCTCATTCTTTTTTTTCCCCCGCTTCCCTCCTTCTCCCTTAACAGTCTTTTTCATTAACTGTTGTCGTCTCAGCGGTCTCTTCCTCTAGTGAGCTGTCTCTTGACAGCGACTAGTATGTTGGCAGCTCAGGTCCTTCTCCTGAGCTGTCTGCCATTCTTTTTTGCTGGAGATGATCACCTCAATGATAAGCCGGCAAAACTTCTCTCTGAGCAGTCTCTGTTCCCCGATATTTGCCTTGTTCATTTGTCGTATCAACCCTGTTTGGCACTTAAAGCTGGACTGTGACTGAAAGCACAGAGACACTACTAGGGTGGCACTTCTGTGACAGGCGTAGCTGGTAGAGGGATGGGACAGCAGTGGCAATATTGTCGCAAAGTGCCTCGGCAAGGCCGGTTGAGCTTTGTCGGAGGGAGCCTTGAGGCACTTCTGTTGCCGGGTATGTTTCCCAGCCCACTGCTCTGTTTGGAGCCACTCCGTGTTTTGGTCTATTCCTCTCATTTGAGCTTCCTAGAGGGTGTATAAACAGGGATGCAGATTTATATAACTGCTGTGGAAATAAATAAATGTTTTGGTTTCTGCTTGGAGATAATCAGGTAATAGTCTCAAATTTTTCTTGTTTTTCTTGTTCATTTGTGGTTTTCTATTCAGGTTCCTAATCAGAGAGTCAAGATAATTTTGACCACAGGAGCAAATACTGGAAAGGTGCCAGGGGAGAAGCAGCTCTCCATTGACTGAGGACAGTTTGGCTCCATTCTTTCCAAGAATAACAAGACATTCTGGGTGTATCAATCACAACTAAATATGTATAAAATAAATCAAGATATTTGCAAGAAAATATTTTTTTAAGGAAAAAAAGTCCAGAATACTGAGGGCTGGACAAAGTAATTTACTGCCTATTCTTTGCAGATCATCCATGGACTTTATGGTGGAAGAGGTTTTGAGTGAAGCTCTTGCAGCTTGTTCACAGTTTAAATCAAATTTCTGGTCTTTGAACCTATAATAGCAGCTATTACTGGCAAAATTTTATTACAAATTTTATTACAAATAAATGAAGGCTTTATTCTGCTTACTCACTGCAATGAGCCATGGATATACTGTTTCAGTGATGTTTCCTTGGAATCTAGTTACTTGTTTATAGCCTAGTGTAACACAGATGTGGCAGGGATTAAGAAAGAAAAATTCATATGTGCCTGTGAACTGTGTACTACTGTCTGATTTATCTGAGAGGAAATTTATATTTGAGGCACTACAATAAATTGTTGCTTCTTAGTAGCACTGGAAGGAAGAATTATATCTGAAGACAGGGAAAAAAAACAGTTCTTGTATGGAAAAATCTCAAGTCAGTTTGACTTTTAATGAACAACTCCATTTCACTGAGTGCTTGAAATTGTCACTAAACTGATTAAGGCAAAATTTCTGCATCGTTGTAGTCTAATTACAGAAGTTCAGAAAACGTTTGTCATACAGGTCTGGAAATTTTCAAGAAAAGCTGTATAATTTTATTTTATTAGTACTTGAGGAAATGTAATAGGTAATTCAAATTGAATTATGTATTTTCAAATTGAAAAGCTTAAGCATTATTTTACATCTGAGAGATTACGATTTACAGACCATGTGTGGGTGAGAGCATAAGCTGAAAACTTTTCCACCATAGCACTGTCAAGCCCCAGCTGTGACATACTCAAGTGTGGGAGTAGCTCTGACAAATGGTCTATCGTGCCTATTTTTTTTTTCTTTTTTCTTCGTCTCTGCCAGCCAGGTTATTTTGCTCTGGCTTTAGCAGAGGCTGGGAACACAACTGTTTCTGCAGGGAGAGCCACTGAGACGTAAAAAAGTGCTGTGGAAGTCATTCTGTGGCCTGTACTTCAGACCGGATGAACATTATGTGAAGATTAAGGTCTAATTTTTTAGTGGGAGAGAGAAAATTGTACTCTGCTTCCACTCTGCTTCTCAGCCTGAACACTGTGGTTGCTTTTTCACTGATGCAAAGCTAAAACTGAGCTGTAAGATGAGACCTGAGCACATTCATCCATTTTCTGGGCTGTGCAACATCTGCTGTGCCTTTAACCCTGCGGGGTGGCCCATTGTGGTGGGGCTCCCTGCAGGTTTGGTGAGGGTGGCCTGTACAGGGCATGAGGCATCTTCAGGCCCAGATAACCAACATGAAGGGGGCACAGGGAATTTTAGCTGTTAATCAGTGCTGAGTTTCTCAGGAGCAATCACAAAGGAGTAGTTCCTTCTTTCAGCCTTGCCCCTGTTAAAAATGGTCAGTTTAGGTGTGGTTATTTGAAATACTCCTGAGTGCCTCCTGTTCCTGGATTTGGTTGGTTTTTTGGCTACATGGAACAATATGCTTCCATTGTTTCTTCACAACTTGCAGACTAGCCAATTTCAGTAAATCTGGTCTAATATTTATATGCACAAATTCTCAGTGAGATGTTTTTGCCTTCAAATTTAATGTTATCTTTTAGTTATTAAAAAAAAAAATTGTAACATTTGTTTTGTCCCTACAATGGGGGCTGCTTTTTTTTTTAGTATGTAAATACCTGATGGACCAAGTAGAACTTGTTTTAAAAGCAACTCATAGGTAACTCGTGTTCTCATGAAGCCATTCCAGTTTACCTACAGTTTGTTGGTCAGTAAAAATGTGAAGGGGGAAAGCTTTACTTTCTCTCGGCTCAGAATAAGGCTTCATATCAATAGACTTCAGGGTTAGCAAGG
This sequence comes from Calyptomena viridis, assembly GCA_013390005.1. NCBI lineage: Eukaryota > Metazoa > Chordata > Aves > Passeriformes > Eurylaimidae > Calyptomena > Calyptomena viridis. The sequence goes on from WEIV01015473.1 coordinate 55,736, forward strand.
AATTCAGACGATCGTCTCACCACTAAGCTTTCTGTGAAAATACAGCTAATAAAAAAAAATAAATAAAAAAGAAGCCAGGAAAATTAAGGAAAATAATACAGCCTGAAAGCAGAAGCTTTTGAGCCAGTTGCAAACTTGCATTACAATTTACTCCTAACTCAGCGGATATGGCAGGGCTCTGCCACTTCAGGCTTTTCTATAACAAATCAGCCTGGGATTTCTAACTGAAAGGTTAGAAATTTGTAGTTGACTTTTAGTGAAGAAAGGAAAATGGGCTCAGTACTGATTGTGTAATCCTGCCCTAGATGCAGGAAATAAATGGAATTATGCCCAATCTTTTTTACTTTTAGATGATGCTGTCTCTTAAGCTTTTGGTACTGGAGTTAAGCTAAGCTTCCGGGTGTTTTGGGAGCATGTTCCTGTAGTTATATACTAACTATTCCATGTCCCTTTACTGTTAGTGCAGGACTGAAATCTTTTAAGAGGAAAAGGAATACAGATCTTCTGTGATGCTATGTTAGGTATATAATTCTTTGTCTTCTCCAACAAAGCTTATGTGTGAGCTTTATTTTTAGATCCATATAGATGTCTGTGAACTCATAGTATAGTATGATTTCATATTAGTTTCTGCCTTAACTTCCATGTGGCCCCTGCTGTTGAAGTGCTAAATGGGCATTACTGTGTGCCTATATTGTTATTGTCTTTAGGAAAATAGTTGGCCAAGTGTTTTGGTCTTTGTTAAATTTTACTTTGAAGTCATAACATTATCACTTTTAAACTAAGTACAAACAGTAGCTACACAATTAGCATGCAAATTGTATATAGTTTTATATATACACTGCAGCACATGGAATACAAGATTTTAAGCATTAGTACCAAGATATTAAGCATTAGTACATGGAAAGTAAGGTATTTTAATGAGAATTTGTGTGTGGTGTATAAGTAGTTTATTGTTGGAGTCTACTTTACATTGCACAGTTATAAGGATGATGAAATATATATTATATGATGTACAATATGGTAGTATGAGGAACAGATGTTTGTTACTGTTACCTTTCTCCTCCTTAGTTCCCAGGGTAAGCAGTGACTAAACCAGATTCTTTCCTTTCTGTTATTATAAAGTCATTTCTTGATGAGTCCAAAATTATTTGTGTTATTTTAGTGCAACAGCTGCAGACAATGCTGTTTGTCAATATCAATCACAAACATAACCACTGTTAGCATTGTATTTTCTTTTCTCTCCAAGAAAAGACCTAGGTATCATTCACTCAAAGTTAGCATGTATGATTGATTTTTAATTGTACAGTCAGTTTCCAGGTGTCTTTTTTTTTTTTTTTGCTAAATTTAACTTGTTTTTTATAGCTTGCTTTCCTCTCTTTTATTGCAGGTGCGGTTGGGTATTCCCCTGAAAAGACCAAAGTTTGATCTCAAGTCCTGCCTATCTGGGATCTTGAGAATTAGCAAGAAGCAAAGACCATTAGGTAAAGTATTTCCCACAGTATTTCCCTCCCTGTCCATGCTTGGTAGTGGCATAACTTCTTCAAAGCAGTAGCCATGTAGGGTTGTAGGAAGATGAGATCTCTATTACTTTTCAGCTGCTACTGTGCAACAGCATAAATAAGTTTGTGCTTGGTTTTGTTTCATTTTCTTTTTCTCCGACTTCACCTCTTAGTCTTTGGGATGGAGTAAAACAGAATGTAGGGGTGGCTGGCTCCCTTCCTTCCCCTGCAGAATATTGTTGCTGGTTTGGAGACCTAGGGTATATGTGAACAGCCTGAGTTCTCATAGCCAACAACTTCTGGGTTAATTGTACTGCCCAGCTGATAGAGCTGATGCATCAGGGTGTAGTGTTATGCTTTCTTAGACTGGGACTTCTCACAGTTTGAAAAGTTGCTACTTTTTTCTCCTGTTTGGCTCTTGGGATGTTCAGAATTTGCAAGGGGCCAATGTTTTGTTCATTTATTCTGTGAAGACTATAAAATGCCTAAGGCAGTAAGCAGAAGTATGTAGAAAATAAATGTAGTTTTTGATTGAAAGTTTACCAAGTTGCTTGTGTCTACCATACTGGTAATTTCTCTTGCTCCAGAAATGAATAGCACATTGACCAGTCCACCTGGTTTTATTTTTTGTGCATACAGGTCACCTTCGGAGGCAGCTGTTGCTGGTTACATGTGATGCCAACTTCAGACATATGCAAAAACAGATATGCCTTTGTGGCCCCAGTGATGGTGTAAGCCATGAAGTTGTGTTACAGATATGTGTGTTCAGTTTTGGTTTTACAGTGACCCATTTTGAAAAGTAAGTAGCTGAGAGCCTCGTGGAATGTGTAGGTGATGTTCAGACTGAAGCAAATAGTCCAACTGCCCAGCATTTGATGCCCTGATGCTGCAGTTCAAAGGTGTGGATTTGGTGCAAATATAGCCCAACAGTCAGATTAGCTTGCTCAGAACCACTGGCAGCTGTCAGGCAAGCTGTGGCCTTATAAACTTTCCCACGGGTTACAAACAAGTTCTCATGAAGGTAAAACCAAACTCCAGGAGTTGCAGTCAAATCTCCATGGGTACCTGTTCACTTCCTTTATCTGCAGAGAACAACCCAATGCTCCAGAAGAAGGCTGTGAGCACTTGCCCTTTTTAGTTTCCAGGATACTGCTCTGCCTGACTCTCCTGCTTTGCAGCACTGAACACAGCTCTCCTTTGAGGTTTCTTGGGTAATCAAAGTGAAGCTTTTTGTTGCTGAAAAAAGTGAGCCAGAGTGAGGAGAAGCTGTCTGCATCTATACACATTAAAATCAGTAGAGGGGCTTTCATTTTTATCTTAAATAACTCCTGTGCTCCTCAGAAAAACCCTCAGTGAAGTCAGTCAGAGAAGCTCCTTGTCATGCTTCAGAGCTGTGGGATGAATCACTGCTCTCCATGCCTGACAGAAAGAGTGTTTGAATGCTTCTCCTGAAGGAATTCCTTCCCTGAAACCCTTATCTGGCACCTGAAGTCTGTCTGTGACCTGCTGCAGTCTGGCAAATGCACGTGACAGGCTGCTAGCATGCCAAGTTACCCTGCTTTGCTCTTCCTCAGGAGAGGCAAGGTCTAAGTGTTCACTACTTTCACTGTGCTGGTCCTTGTACCAGCATGCTAGACTGGCTTTTTAAGTAGAATGAAAGGTTAGTTTTTGTATGCTTCAGGCTGACATAGAAGTCTTACAAAGTTTACAAGTGAGCTGTCAACTGGTTTGGGAAAATGCTTATGCTTAGCTGTACTGGATGATTTAGAGACATATTTTATATGTCCCTCAATGCACAGATTAGCCTGGGAGCTGATGACCCAGGTATCAGTTAGAACCTCTCCCTCATATGGTGCCTTGTCTACAGTGAAAGTAAGTCTCGAAATGCTTGCAGTCAGTGGGGAAACTCTAGAGCTTCTAGTCCAAACATAAGACTAAACTGGGACAGATTCTTTGCATCCTGGAAGTGGCTGTCCTCCCCATAAATTGTAATTGGACACTAGTGACTAGACTGAGAGATCTGCATGTGGCACTTGAGGTAGAAGAAAGAACATTTTTCAGACTGAATTTCAGTTTTTTTATAATACTAAGAGGAGGGAGGTGACAGTGAACATTAGTGATGTTGTATGAGGAATATTTAAATAAAAGACTTGTCTGTAAGGCTATAAAAAAGCAGCCCTTAAACAGGACTGTGCTAATAAAATTTGTCAAGATGTCATCAAGAAAACATTGAGAAGAAGGGGAAGAAAGATGATGGGAACCCTGTGTAGCACCCTGTAGTCTCTTGGAGTGCAGTCACAAAATGAAACACAAACTCACGTAAGAAACAACTGACAGAGCTGAGATGGGAATAAACTAGGACAGGAATCTTAGGGGTTTGTTTTTTTTTCTGTGCTGTTTTCTTCTCCCATAGGCAACAGTTACCTTAAGAAAACCTCTGTCTAAAGGTTAATTAGACATTCTCTCTTTGATTCCAGGAAATAAGGTTTTCTAGTCACTGGAAAAGCAAAGGAGTAATTTTACTGTTAACACACGCACTTAGTTAGACTTACCTTTTTCTCTCTGCCCATTTCTTAAAGGGTTGGAAGTAGAAGATGGGAACCATCCTCAGCCATGAACTGGATTGTCCATTATAGCCATCTTTTTTTCTCTCTGCTCTGAGCTTTGAGCTACTTATTCTTGTTGGAGGCTTTTTGAGTGTCTAAGGGGAGCGTGAGCATAAAGTGGTGAGGCTTCTTGTCCTGACCCAAGAATGGGGTTGTTACTTTTCTCCCCATCCCCCTGGCCTTTCCTGCTGTCAAGTTGCTGATCGTAAAAATTAAACTAGTTTGGTTTGAAAAAGAGATCCATTTATTATTTTAAAGGATTTATCACTTGTAAGTCAAGTTTTGATACGTGTTTAAGTTTCTGAACATTGTAACTAGGTGTGAAGTTTACTTTTCCAGGCACACTATTTAAAATTGTTTTGAGGCATTACTGCCAGAATTTGCTCATAGTAAAATAGTTGCAGAAAGAGCTGTTTTTTGAAATGATGCTCATACTGCCTGGGTGAATGTGTTTCTCATTTTGTGCATGATTTTTGTTCTTTATGTACAGTCCTCCTAGCACCTGAAGCCTTAGTCAGTCTTGCTGGGTTTTAATTGAATGCAAAATTACCCACAGCTTAACTTACTTTTACAAAAAGTATTTTGTAATATGTTTAAGGTTGGGTGTCCTGACTCCAGCTGCTGTGGCAGACCCTTTGTGCAGAGACGTGTTCTCTTTTCGTGTGCGTAAAGCTGTCTCGTATTCTGAAAAAATTACTCTGCAAAATGCAAGTCCTTGGTACAGAGTGGTGGTAATGTCAGAAGTATCTATCAAGATATTTTAATGATGGTTAGGGCTGTATTGCTGTTTCTGTTCATCTGGGGGGGAAATCACTCTGGTCTTATTTTCCTTCTGTAGTGGCATATTTAGTCCATTCATCAGCTTAGAGAAATTTAGGTTGGAAGGAACCTTTGGTTGTCATCTTGTCCAACCTCCTAGTCAAAGCATGTTTGACTAGATCAGGTAAATTTTTCCTTGTATCTAATTTGAATTTCCTGTTTCTATATTTTTGTCCATTGCCTCTTGTTCTCTTACTCAATGCTTCTGAGAAGAGCCTGGCACCATCATCTCTGCACCCACTGACTCTAACTGGAAACAGCACTAAGGTCTTCATGGAGCTGTCTCTTCTCCAGGCTGAACAAACCCTTAAGCTCTCATATATCCTGTGCTTTGGCTCCCTAACCATCTTGGTGACCTTTCACTGGACTTGCTCTCTGTGCCTTTGTATAATTAGGGATACCAACAGGATACAGTACCCTAGATACAGTCTTACTGGCGGTGAGTAGAGAAGAGTAAACGCTTCTGACCCGCTGGTACACTGTCATTAATTCAGCTCAGTACACACTTGGTGGTCTTTGCCACAAGGCACATGGCTGACTCATGTTCAGCTAATTGTTGATTGCACGCCCTTCTCCGCAGTGCTGCTCCCCAGCAGTCAACCTCCAGCCTGTACTGCTGCATGGGGTTATTCACAGAATCACAGAATCACCTAGGTTGAAAAAGACCTCAGAGATCAAAGAGTCCAACCTTTGATCTAACGCCACCTTGTCTACTAGACCACAGCATAAAGTTCCACATTCAGTCTCTTCTTAAATGCCTCCAGGGACAGTGATTCCACCACCTCCCTGGGCAGCCCATTCCAATGCCCAATCACTCTCTCTGTAAAAAACTTCCTTATGTCCAACCTAAACCTCCCCTGGTGCAGCTTAAGACTGTGCCCTCCTGCCCTACTGCTGGTTGCCTGGGAGAAGAGGCTGATCCCCACCTGGCTACAACCTCCTTTCAGGTAGTGTAGAGAGTGATAAGGTCTCCCCTGAGCCTCTTCNTCCCTCTGCAGAGCCCTCCTACCCTCCGGCAGATCAACACCCCCTTCAACTTGGTGTCATCTGCAAATTTGCTAATGGTGGACTCAATCCTTTCATCCAGATCATCAATAAAGATATTAAACAGGACTGGGCCCAACACGTATCCCTGGGGGACACCACTAGTGACTGGATGCCAACTGGATGCAGCACTGTTCACCACCACTCTCTGGGCCCGGCCATCCAGGCAGTTCCTAACCCAGGGAAGGGTGCACCTGTCCAAGCTGTGGGCTGCCAGCTTTTCCTGGAGCACGCTATGGGAGGTGGCAAAGGCTTTGCTGAAGTCCAGGCAGACTACATCTACAGCATTCTCACTAGTGATCTTGACAAGATTCCTGTTGCTCCCTTTCTCCAGCTTGTTCTGGTCTCTCTGAGTAGAAGTCTACCTCTTGACAGTCCCCCACATAATCTGTGAATTTGGAGCATGTGCACTCCATTTCAGTGTAGTATCAGTCCCTCAGGGGTACAGCTGACAACTGGCTGCCAGCTGGGCTTCATATGGGTAACACAACCCTTTGAGCCTGGTAGGCTGGCCAGTTCTCCACCCAGATATTTGTGGCAGCATTCATCCTAAAATGCTGAGGTTGGTGGTCTTTGGTGTGTACTATTTTTAAGCTGTAAAAGCTAGACTCGATTAGAGGAACCTGGTTTTTGTATTCTGTACACTTACAGGCATTTCTGTGGAGGTGAAAATGTTTTCTTCTTTCCACTGAAGAGAAGATCTCTATTAACTGGTGGTTGGCCAGCTGAGACTGGGGAGGGAATAGGAGGGATGTGATAGCCTTGTCTGATGAGGCAGGGTGATCTTGGGAATAGTGATGAGGAAGTAATCCAACAGATGAGAAAGAATTCTTTATAAAACCAAAAGGTGTGCTAGATGTAGTTTCTATTAACGCATTTCATATCCACAGATACGTATTTATTGAGGTGCAAGATGTCCACTCCGAGGCTGATTTCTAACAGAACCTCCCAGCAGGCCTCATCTAACTCTGATTACACCTGGGACTATGAGTACTACGAGTATGGACCTGTGTCATTTGAAGGCCTGAAGGCTCATAAATGTAAGTTTAGTAGAGACATACTTTATTGCATCTGAGCTTCCTGTCTTAATGTTTCTACACTTTCTTTCTGACTGATTATTGTACAAAAATCTCGCTCTCCTAATTCCTAGGATTCTCTGCAATTAGAGGTATTACTCTATTTATTAGCTCATTATAATTGTTTATTATTCTATGTCCTTTTGTTGACTTTTTCTTGTGCGTGAGATAACTATGGATTTATTGGCTGTGGTAGAAATTCGTCAATACTAAGGAATATCAGACTGTCAGGAAAAGTTTACAACAGCAAATACAGCCACTGCTACTTCTGGTGACTACTCAGTATGATCTGTGTTGCTTTGTTCTTGCTCCTGTTAATGGCAAAAAGGTGGTGGTGGACAGCCTTATTGCTTTTGTTTTTCTTCATGGAAAATAAATTTAAGGCTTTTATAAGATCTAAACTAAAAGAAGAATTTTCTCCTTCTGAACAAACTTTTATCATTGGGGCTTCTGTCATAGGAGGAGTGTGCTAAATTCAGTGTTCTAATACTGGAGCTGTTTTACAGTAAAAGTAACAAGTGGAGGATAGGGACCAGAGAGATGAAAAATATGGGTTGGAATTCAGGGAAACTTTAGCTAGGACAAGCTAGCACAGATAGACTAACATTTATCTAAAAACTAGACAATGACTTTGGCTTTTATGATTTTTTTTTTTTTTAGAGGAGATGGCTGTGGGAGAAAAAAAAACGAAAAAAGAGGGTAAAAGAAAACTTTACCTGATGAGTTGTGCAAGCTCTTTTTCAAAGCAAAGCAAATCATCTTGTTTCTTTGTTTCCGTGCTGGATAAAACATGAGAGGGTTTGAGCACTAGTCTTCAAAGTATTGGGGAAGGGTCTCTATCCAGTGCTGGAGCATACATACTTCCTCATTTGTCACAATGAGTCATTCAGGCTGGGAAAAAGTAGTGCCTGCAAGTGGCAAACAGCAGTGCAGAAAGGCTGATCTTCCTTGGCTACCTATGCACAGTCATGAGGTTTTGGGGAGCCTCTCCAAGGGACAGAAGAAACTTGTTGAAGTTCTTAATACTTCTGAAAAAATATAGAATTTGCTTTTTAGCCTGAATTGTACTTAACTTTTTTTTGGTCCCTTTTCCGCCAAAAAGTCTGCTGCTTGCTGTCTGTATTTTTACAAGTGGTGGGTGCTTGAACACTGTAGGTTAGCTTTCATCATGTTTCTAATTTATCTTCCATTCTTCCACTTAATCAGAAGCCAAACATGATTACAAAGATTACCAGTTGCAAAGATTAGTTGTAGTGTTACGTACAGACTTTCTTTTTAGCTGGGTGTGTGTCAAACAGCACGGTGAGAGAAAAAGCATAAATGGTATTTACCTCTGGACTGTGGAAGGCATAGCTGCAGATCAGATCTTGGACTGCCATCTCCAGCACCTGAGCTTCCCTGTCTGTCTGTGCATCCTGTGCTAGTGTAGGAAGATTCTGGACAACTCTTACTAGAGAACAGGACACAAGTAGCAACTGCTTTTCAGGTGGAGCTTGATGAAAGTTGTCATTAATAGTACTGAATCAGTATAGTATAGTATAGAATCAGTTGTGTTCTGTGGTTTTTCTTTTCTGGGGAGTGGTGGTGGCTGTGGTTGGTTGTCTCTTATTCTCGCTATTACCAGCTGAGTTGAGACTGTTGTGAACTGTGGAGGCAATGACCGGGGACATGAGCTTCTCTGAAATCCTAAACTGAAGAGGAGGGAGGAGAGGAGATTACACCAGGGTTGTATTAGGAGGAAGACCTTGAATATTTACAGAGAAGAGATATTAATGGATGCCTGTCACACCGGGGAGCTCAGTGAGGAATGTATAGGTGAGGCAGGTAACACTTGATCAGCTGTAAAACATCATTGACTCTTAAAGTTAGAGGTGTATGATTTTTTCTTATTATTACTTATTTATTTGATATACACAGTATTCCACCCAAAATGAGAAGACACTGTTTTCAACCATAAGATGAATTTTACAAGAGAAAGTTGAAGGACACTTTTGGATTAATGTTGATTTAATTAATTGTAGGCAAGGGAAGGTTCCTAATATTTAATGTATATATAAAGGAATTCAGAAAACTGCTTCTGAAAGCAGAGAAAAATTTATTCAAAGTGACCTCTGAAGAATAGAACTGACAAAACAATCTAATACACAAAAATACCTTTCTTAAAAGAGAGTGGAAAGGGGGAGAACATGAGGTATTCAAATGCTACAGTGACTTTTTGAATACATGACTGAGAGGAAAAATAAAAAAAGCAAAGGTGTGGTTTTCCTGAGGAGGATTGAAAGCAGGACCTAGAAATCAGAAAATCTGGAAATGTAGGGACCAGATATTTTGTAAATTAAAGCTTTAGAAAGTAAACAGACAAGGATAGCCAGGAGATACTTGCGACTGGTAGAGGTAAGAACAAAATCCTTTTTTGTGATTTTGAAACAGAGAAAAACCTCAGTAACTTTAGAGAAGTAAAATAGGTAGGAATGATCGAGGGAGTTGGATCTGCTGTCAGGATATTATGAGTCTGTGTTACAAAGAAAAGGAAGGCTGAAACTGTAACTTGAGAAAGTAATTTGATACTTTTACAATCTATTTGTACCTTGGGGTAGTAAAAATAGTATACTGAGTATAAACCTAGTATAAATCTAAGTCCCTCATGCCATATTTTTTGAACAAAACTTGTGTTATGTACTGTTTATTTTGACTAAGTGTTTAGAAGTTAGCAGGTTTGGATAATTGGTACTTAAGTGAGGGAGACCTAAATTAAATACTGAAGAGAACTCGGGCCACTTACCTGAATTTTAAACAAATTCAAAAAACGTAATTGATACAGCGGGAGATTGGAAGTGTGCCAGGAGGCACAATTAAGCAAGGAAGATGTAGCTTTAGGCTCAATAAACTTAGGAATTCTTTTGTGGTGGAGGAACACTGAACAAACCACAAGACAGGCTTGTTATTCAGCACATAATGCTGGCAGGTGTGACTTTTGTGAGGAGTAGTTATCAGAATCTTGATTTATTTTTTTAATGTGGGTTTTTTTTTCTGCTCTAAGTTGATGGGTTAAGTTTTGCAGCTCAATCAGTATAATCTATGTGCATATTTTGTAGTCATGTTGGTCACAATTTACATTCTGGTTATCAATGCAGTTGTATAACATTCAAGCATGTGTGATCATTAGTGGTAGCTGTAAATGGTGAAGTGGTAAGGTTTTAATGCAAGTATTTAACTTTAGATTAAATTTCCAGGTATTACAAAGTCCAGTAGGATGGCAGACAATCATGAGCTATTTTCTCTTATTGAGGTCAAACACAAAGTGCATCTTGAACCACTCCATATAGGCTATACTTATAGAATGATTCTGAAAGGAATTTAGGGCACACAATACATAGAATTACACGATCAAAATCATACCAGTATGCTTTAAGCAAAAAGGGGTATTACAAACTCCTTTCCCCTATCACTTGAACCACTCTCTAGTTATTTTACACAGGGTGTTGAGAGGGGAAGACATGGCATAGGAGGGATGGAATAAACATTGCAGTGAGAGTCTTGAAACTTAACCTCCTTAGCTTACTAGAGAAAGAAGTTAAGGAGTGACTCGATTGTGATAAAGTATTTTCACAGGGAGAAAATATCAGATTGCATTTTGACTTTGCAGAGAAAGAGCAAATGGTTTGAGTTGATTTCCAATTTCCATATTGGCCTTTGAGTGTAGAAGGTATTTCACAGTGGGAGCATGATTAATAGCTGGGGCCAAGCACCAGGCAGGATAACTGATTCCTAGGGTTTTTGGTGTCTTGAGTTAGTCCTGTAGGAAATTGAGCAGTTCTGTTCTGTGCCTGCTGCACTGGGTCAGACAGACCGTCATGTAGCTTTACAGCCAGTGAGGATCTCTGAGGTTTGGTAGTGGCTGTGTAATGAGAAGTTAAGGGTAGCAAGGATTTCAGACCTGACCAAGACTTCCTTCTTGCATGTTTGTATGTTAATTTTTTTGAACTTCCACAGTGGAAGTTTTGAAAACTTCCCTAAACAAATAACTAACTGAAATGATAGGTGAAAAAATACCTGTATGCTGATGGCCCTGGACCAGGTCTTTTGTGTTGGTGCTCTGTATCTCTGGTCCATGCTTATCGCAGTCCAGAAAAGGTTTGTCTGATTGTTGTCTGGAAGTATGTTTGTCCCAGTTGAACCTCTCTATGTCAAATACCTGGAAACTTTGGACTTCCCTCAGAACCAATTGTGGATCGACTTTGAAGTCATAAATGGATATAGATTTGTTTTAAGTAGGACTGGCAATTTTTCTATGGTCCATTTGCTATAAATGAGAACAGCATCATTTTATGCCCACAGGAAAAATGCCATGCTCTTCCCAATGACTTCTATATTTGGCTACTGCATTGGTGTTTTCCTTTTGATTAACTAGTGGTTTGACATTTTGTCCAAATCTATTTGGCTTCTCTGACATTGTATTGCAATTTTCTGTACTCAAGGTGGAAACCCAAACTGGAAATTTTTAAAAAACATCTGGTATATGTTGGTTATTGATATTTGTTGAAGTAGGAAATAGTTTTATCCATGGTTCTGTTTATTTCATAACCCTGTGTCTTGCCACTAAAAGAACTCCAGGTCTTCCTAAATATACTGTGTTAAAGAAATACATTAAACCCCAGAAACCTAATGGCCTGGGGCAGAAATGATTTAAAATAACAGGAGTTCAATTCTACAGAGACAGAGGATTTTACTGAAAATCAAATAATGCTCTCTTCAGAGTTCTAGCACTGAAATTGTTTCCAAAGTGAGTTTGGAAATGGGCCAGGCACTGCAAAGGTACCTTCTCTAATTTTACTAACCAAGGGAATTAAGTGTCTTCCCTGTTTTATATTCTTCCTTGTTTGTATAGATATTGGTAAAATTCAGGCTAGAAATGAGAGTTTCAATGGGAACTTGCTGTTTAAAAATAGATGAGAAATTTGATCGTCCCCACTCTTTGCTGCCCAGGAATAAGCTGCAAATTGTTTTGGATTTGTATGGTGTATGTGGAAGGCAACGGTTCTGCAAGTGCAGGTAAAACACTGATCACATTGTTTTCTCTTTTTTCACCAGATTCCATTGTGATTGGATTTTGGGTTGGTCTTGCAGTTTTTGTTATCTTCATGTTTTTTGTCCTGACCCTGCTGACGAAGACAGGAGCACCACATCAAGAGTGAGTCTGAAAATGGGAGTAAGAAATGCAGCCTGCTAAAGTGGCACATCTGGTCTCTTGCAGCCCCCAAACAAGCAGTGACAGTACTGACATTGTACTGGCTCAGCACCGTCTTGTTTTAGTCTGTTCTTATGAAACAGTGCAGCCTATCTTCATTCCAAACAATCTTAGCATTTTCATGCTAAAAGGAAGTTGGTGGGTAGGCTGCCAAACAGGTACAGGTGCCTTGGGATTACTGTTCTGCAGGTAAATGGGATCATTCTAGGTGGGCTCAAGTTATCTCAGGGTGGAAGTGTGAATACTGATGGAGTATATACAAATAAAATGCAGTGCAGATGTTAAATTAAGGAAGCTGAAGTCTGGCAGGCTTCCACATGTTTGTGTGTTCAAATTCAGAAGATTTGAACAGTAGTATTTACAAAACCTTCCCTTAACCCCCTAGGTCTCTGAGTGTCAGCTTCTGCTGAGAAATTCCGGTAGATGCTGAAGTACAGATCAGCTCCACATTTGTTTAAAGCCACAGTCCCTTGAAAGTCTTTTATTTCTTACTCTTTCTGGCTGATAATTATGTGCAGACTGTGCCTTGCCTCGATGATTTATCTGAATTTGCACAGCACACAGGCTGCCACTGTTCCTTCCTATGAGAAAATTTGAACCCACATCTCCTCTCAGGCTTGTGTGCCATAAAGTAGAAATATAAAGCCTCTCTGGAGCATGAGATCACTTGCAGGCAGGTAGCAATGATGAGAAGCTGATTGTGAAAGACACTTGTTAGTGCTTATCGCTTCCTAAAGCAGCCCTTTGCTATTTAATCATATGTAGGCTGGCTCTGAATCTTCAACTAATAGCATATCTCTGGAGACAGGGCCATATTAGAGAGGGTGTATCTGTATCATGAACCTCTTCTGTGCCCCTAAATTTTTGTTTCTGTGAGAAGAAAATAGAGGCAGAAGAATTCAGCTTACCAGAACTGACTTGCTGGTATGTTTGTTTCTCTTACAGACTGTTATAAAGCAGACAGACCTTGCTCTGAAATAAATTTAAAGTCCTTGTAAGTGTTGTTGTGCTGCCCCTTTCCCCTAAAGATCTTATTTACTAGCTGAGCATCTGAGTCTGTATCCCACATGAATAAGTTGAGAGGGGAAGAAGTGATGAAGTCAAATGTACAACATAAAAAATTTAATATGGATATTTGCCAAAAGGTTTACACATGTAAAAATGTACTTTCAGGTAGCAGAGGGCTGCTTGATGTCTCCAACTATTTTTCTGCTTTTTTCATCAATTTTATTGGAACAGGTTGCTTAGAGAGTTTGTGAAGCCTCCATCTTTGGTCAACTTCTACATCCAGATAACCTGATCTGAATTCAGGGTCGGCCTTGCCTTCATCACCAGGCTAGAGACCTCCAGAAGTCTCTTCTGTTCTAAACCTTAATATAATTTTTCTTCAGTTGCCATAGTGAACCCAATTATTCCTTTCTGTATTTGTTTTAAACCTCTTTGCAGCTTTGGGATCTGTGCTTGAGTGCTTGCTCACTTACTGTGTATACTGAGTTGGCATCCTTAATAAATTTGAGCACTATTTTTTTGACATTTGATAGTGAAATGTGTATGGTACTCAACATGGATCGTCCAGGAAATACACTAAATGCAATGAATATTGATTATTTNAGTTATGGAAAATGTCTGTTGCGTTTCTCTTCTGTTTGCTACTTACTAGAAGATTAGCGTGTGCAACAAAAAAATTTTGTTGAAAATCCCTCTGAATTTCTGTCTGAAAGATGCTCTCATTCATCACTCGGGAGAGGATAGTATGCTTTGTTTCTGCACTTGAAAATGTCCTTAAAAACACACCTGTGTAACTAATGCAAGAGTTCATGTAACCTGTCTGTAAAACATATTGGCTGATGTAATCTCAAAGCTTCATGCAGCTATTTAGGCACTAGTTGCAGTAAAGGTGAAACGACAGATAATTTTTTTTTTTTTCAAGAAATCAGTGGTTTTGGTTAAAGATTCTAGGGTGAAATCCAGTCAGAGAAATGCAGACTCATTGAAACAAAAACTTCTACAGATATATGTATGTTTTTGCTGAATATTTATTCAGGGAGGTTTTTCAGGTTCAGGGTAGCACTTCAGGATTGCTACTAAGGATATGTTCAGATCCCCCAAGTTCCCCTTAGGATACCAAACCCTGCTATTTTGGAGGATTAGCTACCTATTCCTTTCCTTGGTTTGCCAAATACCCCAGGTCACTTCAGGGAGTGTTGAGAGAAGGGATATTTAAGCTATAGAGGGATCTCAGTCCCAAACTAGTNGTTGGATTCTTCATGACTCGGGGTTTCATTAGTGGGCTGTCTTGAAGCCCTGCTTTAGAGATAGATGTTAATGGGATTTCTAGTTCTTGGGAGAAAGCCAGCTTGATTGATGGATATGCCTCTGACTTCAGTAAGGCTATTTGGCTGTTCTTTAAAGTACCATTAATGTGAGAGATAAGTGTAACTGAGCTCAGATGGA
>WEIV01015475.1:31822-45636 GCA_013390005.1 Calyptomena viridis
CTTCTCTTAAGCAATACCATGGTTTTTTCAATTTGTCAGTGCAGTCACTGCAATTTTAAGTAAGGCAAAATCAAATACTTACGGAATTTGATGTCCTTAATCCTGTTTTCAAACATACAATAGTATTTGAGACAGCTGTGGTTTGTGCTGTCATTATTTTGACATATGAAAGACTTTGGTTTATTCAACATTGTCCTGCACCTTTTTTCACAGGAAAGAGAACAATTTGTGAAAGGTTGCAGAAGAAAGTGCTGCTTTAAATCTGTTTGATAATCTTACTGCAAATATATAAAGAAGACACACCTGTTAAATTACTTTAATCATCTGTCTAAATCAGTGGTCATTGANTTTTCTAATGGAAGTGCAGATTACTGCTGATACCCATTTCGTGTTGATATAGGACGGAAAATGGCATTTGTACTAACTAGAAAAATTCTTTTGGAATCTCTTAATGGGGCTTTATTGCAAGGGGATATGTTAGAAAGCAGTTTGATACATTTTTATGCTCTCCAGAATGCTGGTGCTTCATCAGTGTAAGAATGTGGAGATAAGATGGTTTCCTGTTAAACCAATGCATGTACTAAAATTAAGTATAAACAGGAATATATAAACAGGGGATGGCTTATGAAAACAAACAAAACAGGCAGCATTTTCCAAGAGAAAAGGGCAATGGAAGTGCTTCCAGGCTAGTTCTGTGTTCTCACAGTCTACTTCGTTGAGAAAGTGGAAAAAATTCTTGGTGGTCTCTCCTAGGTGTAGTGCTGCATGCTTGCTGCCTTTTTACCAGCTAGTTCCCTTAAATCTTAGGAGACTTTACAAGAAATTCTCAAAACAGACTTACAACCACCTCTGTGTTGAGGCAGGATCCCTTTAGAGGATATAACCTAAACCCAGGTATAGAAGTCTGAAGGGGACTTTCCTACTAGCAGAGAACCTGTTTCCCAGTAGGACCTTATCCACTTTCCACATTTGTCATTCAGCAGTCTCTTGGATGTGTGGCTACACACCCACTCCTTTGTCTGTCAATGAAGATAGTCTTCTAGGTACTCACAATCTCTGCTAGAAGGGTATGGAATATCCAAATCCTTGGAGATTGTCCTTATTGCACCACAGTGAATGTGGGCCAAGATATGAGCACTAAGATACAACCCAAGGTCAGAAGCATAAAACTGCTCTCCAAAATACAGGCACTTTCCCTGGAAACAGTCTCTGTGGCATTTCAGAAGAATTTCTCCCTCTCTGGAGATCTGAAGCAAAGCCATCTGAGTGTCATCTACCCCCCTGCAAAATCTATGCATTTTAGCACACCACAACACTTAGCAAAGCATTGCTGCTGTTAGTGTTTTAGAAACAAACTAAATAGAAAACTCCTGAGTAACATACTGGGGAGGTGGTTGGAAGGAAAATGTGCAAGTAGTTGACCTTTTTTAGAAGAGGGTAAAGCAGAACACCATTTGGTAAAATTGTTCATGAGGTTGTGTTGACAGTAGGCAGATTCATCCTCTGTCCTCTTCTGCTGTGGAGTCCTTTTACTAAATCTGTAGGCAACACTGAAAGGAGGGTAAGTCTTAGAAGTACCCAATCTGGTGAGCTCAACTACTGGGATATCTACAATATGCATATCCATTGTGCATACACTCTATTCAATTATATGTTTTAATTTTCTGAAAATTTCTAGCAAATGCTTTACATATATTCTTTGTTTTCTTAACTAGGATAAAGATACCTAGATACCTGAAGATGCATTGAAAAAGGGGTTTAAGGAGAAAATAATTATTGACAAGCAAGACTCTTGACAATAAATCTTAAAAATAATTTGTGACCAGTATCTTGGTTACCAGCTAAGTGACCAAGTCCATAAAAGGTAATTGTAAAATGCTTCATTTTAAATATAAGCACTGCACATGCAATAGAGCACCTTTAATATATTAGAAGGTTTTTAACTAGAGGGTGGTTGTTGATAAAGATATGTAACAATTGTCTTTTTCTCTTAAATAGTCCTTCCCGGTTGCAGCTGTAATAAATTTTCCTCCAGTTATCAGATACCATATGCAGATGCCATACATGCATTTGCAGTTAGTAATTGAAGCTGAGTGTCAACCTGGCACTCATTTTTCAAAAATTCTCAGCAAAGACTCTTCTCTTGATATGTATTTTCGTCCATATCCAAATAATACTTTGTGGTTTCTGTAGGTCTACTTCAGTTTCTCTGATCAGGCATGAAAAGGTATTCTTTAAATTATTGTCTCAAAACAAGTTACTACTTGCTGACCTCATGAATAAGATAATGGCCTCCATATTTCAGTTGGAAGGGACTTAATTTAGATAAGGAATGAAAACTAGGAAATGAAGCTTTTTGGTTGCAAAATGTGGCAAAACCATCATGCATCATTTCCATACCACAAGAAACTTGTTATAGCAAGATTCTAACTACATGTTATCTGTTGAATAAACTGTAAATTGGTATTCTAATAGCTCCTAGTAATTAATGACTGATTAGTATGAAAAAATTCCTATAGAATATATAACATTAGTCTTTTAAATGATTCATAGCATATGCAAAATGCATTCTCTCATAGAGCTTTAATGGGTTGTTCTATGGAAGTATTCCTGTATATTGCTCTTTCAAGAGAGTAAATTCAAATGTTCAAAGAAAAGCCAGTAATGTTTTTAAACAGTTTTCAGATGCATAAACCAGCTAATAGGTGTGGTAACAATTTTAACTGACTTACATATAATATTTATATTCACCACAGTATCTCAGGTTTGCAGCTTTAACATCTTAAGGTTCCCTTCTTTTCTTGGTAGAACTGGCAGCAAAAGCCCATATCTTTGGTTGCACTGAGAATTTCTAAAATCTGGAGCTACTTTCTGTATAATTATCCTTTAATTATTCAGTTACATTTTGTTTTGAATGTTTAGTAGCAAATGCTTTCCTTTGTCAGAAGGCATATCTTGTTTATTGAAGTTATCAAAATTTACTATGTAAAGAGCAAAATATGTAATGTAAGCTTCACAATTGTGCTTGTACTGTAACTTCTAAATATCACTGTGATGGAGACTAAAAATATCTGTCTTTTGTTATTGCTGCTTTACTCTCTGTTTTCAAAAATTGCTGCTGTCAACCTTGTAATACGAGATGACCAACTGGGCACTTATGCTCACTCAGATAAAGCCTTATCTACTCACAACACTTTTGTTCCTGTGAACTTTCAGACTGTAGAGTTTATCAAGTATTAAAGGAGGATGCTGCATTACTTTCTGGCTTATATACATTTTAACAGCAGTATTACAATTGCAAAAAGCCTTTATTCCTGGTGAAGTGCCAGTCACTAGAACATTAAATTTCATCTAAGCTAAATTTGCAAGGCTTAAATATCCACATATTTAATGCAGATAATGAACCTGGGTCATGGGAAGCAGAAATAAAGCTTTTATTGTTATGTACAAACACAAAAAAAGCCTCAGACTTGCAATTTAAAATCTGAAGCTGAGACTTCTGCTGAAAGGTTGAAAAGTAGCTGGCAGTCCTTGTAGTTGTTAAGACTCATAAATGCCATGGGTGGTTCCTATTTTGTAATTACAGCAAAAAAATATAAAAACTTGAGATTTCAAGGAGACAGTCTAGACATAGTTGACTTTTGCTGCCTTAAGGGTGAGGATGAAACTTTCCAGATCAAAGTATCCATGTAATGTACATGCCACCATCATGCTGGAACACTGCCCTTGTTCTGGAGTGGGACAGGGTAGAGCTTGCTCTCCCTCTGGCTCTAGGCCCTCTAAAAACATTTTCACAGTCGGAGGTTATTCCTAAATGGATGAGTGAAAGCTGACAGAGACCTTGCAATTTAATTTTCTAACTTCAGAGGAATGACATGCTATGGAAGAGAGCTACTTAATTTTTAGCAATAATCACAACCTTCTTACAAATGTGAAACATGCATGTTGTTAGGAAGAAAGAGAATTTCGTCTAGGAAGAAGCAGTTATCACAAGTTCAAAACAATCAAAAATATTTGTGCTAGGATGGATCATGTGATTTTATGCTGCCTTCAGCATGATTAAGCCTTTACAGCTATTGCAAGTAACAGAAGTGTTTGTAGCTCTTGACAAATGGCAATTTCTCCATGTCCTAAGCAATTTCTAGATTAGAAATTGGGGATAGCCAGTAGCACTGCTTGCTTCTTTTTGTTAGGAGAACAAAACTAATTCAGCGCCCCAGAGCTCTTGAGCTACTACAGTTCTTTTGTTCTTGATTTCTTTGTTACAGCTGTGTACTAGACACATTGTTGAAGTGTACAATATTTAGCATATGCTGTGGCTGCAATTAGTTTTAAAGCCCCTTCCTGCATAATTTCCTTCCTATTTTTTTTCAATTGTGAAGTCAGTGTTACTGAAGCTTATGATAATTTTACAGAAAGGTAGGGGGGAGGGAGAGAAAGAAGTCCTTACAGTTTCAGCCCAGAGAGAGAGCAAGACAGCTTATGTATTTTTAACAACCACACACACACAAAAGCATAACATACACTGGAGCCTTCTTACTCAAAACTAGTTTTATTTTAAAAAATAAGTTGAATGCATAGCACTCACAAAGATTCCATTGTTTTGGACATTTTGCATTTAGGAGCACCATTCTTATTTATGCCATAAAAAACACATTTTGGTTCTAATAGTAAGAACAGTGTATTTTTAATGTACACTGGTAAAGCCCTTTTAAATAATATAGATTGAAACTGTTCAGTGTACATTTTCTCTGTAGTCATGATGCAGCTGTAGTGTCAGAAAAAAACTCAAGACTAAATAATAAATTAAAACAGCATGTAGTGGATCTTTTTACAACTGACCTAATGCCTTAAAATAGTCAAATAAAAAATACCCTATTAAATGTAAATTTGCAGTATTAAACTAACTGAATAAGCCCCCCACCCATTACAATTCCAGTGTTAAGTATTAGTTAAATTTTTATATATCGAATGCCTATGGGATAAATTTACTAATACTCCCAAAAAGAAGAGCCTATACTGCTGTGTCACAAAAAAAAAGATGACAAGTTAGCTGATTTAAAGATTTTTACAGAAAAAACTGCTACAGGCATCTGCTGTTATTTCAAGTCATGGTCTATTACAAGACTGTACATTCATAACATCAGAGGTAGTTAGAGCACTGAGGACTTGGATACAGCATTGCAACAAATGAAACCAGCAGAATTCCATTTCCCTCTAAAATGGGTTGACAGTGCTGAGTAAAAAACACAGTATCTTATGAGGTGGAAAGTTTCTACTTAACACTACTCTCAGACATGGGGAACTATTTATTAAAGAGATGAAGAGAGGAGAGGAAAAAAACCCCAAACAAACAAATTTGTACTTTATAATAAAGAATTGACCACACTATGCCTATTTCAAAGTTGATTCTTTAGCATAAAACAGAGAGGGTCATCTTTTCCATTCACCCTCCCATCCCTCTTGACTTGCACATCTATGCTACAAAAGCCCACAACAAAAAATTGGGATTTAAGAGAGAAAACAAGAAAAACAGGATTTCTTCTCCTCAACAATAAATAGGTTTTTGTAGCATGTTATATAATTCAGCATCAGAAAGAATGAACACAGTTGTCTTCCCTCCATTATGAACATTATGGTCATAAAGGTTTCATTTTAACATTGATAACATAACTTAATTGCCCCTGCTTTCAAAACAGTCTGTAAGATTCACAATACTTCAGTGTCATTCAATGGTACATACACAAATTTAAGTGGTGTATTTAAGACAGCTGATAAAGTGGTAAAAGAACAAACCAACCAAAAAAAGCCTTAAGCCCATATACTATAAAGATATTTTGAAGTATTAAGAATCCTGTCATCCATACCTCTTCTTCCCATATTCTACCACAGGAGAAAGTCAGATATCTTCTTGTATTAAACAAAAAAAAAACAAAAAACCCAAAAAACCCCAAACCAACACCAATATCTCTACCACCATTTTCACCCAAGAGTTGGATGAGTGAAGTTTTTTACCCCTCACACTATCCACTCCACAGGAAATAGTGTAATCCCATAGTTATGTAATTAGCACCTTAATTGTGATAAAGCAGTTCACTGCAATATATTTTTGATCCACCCATTCAGAAGAGTAAATCTCTGTATCTTCTTGTAGAACTCCCAAATAGAAGAAAAAGTTGCCCCATTATTACCTGAGAATGTCCCTCCACTATAAGCCTGACAGAACTGGATTTCTGTAAGCATTTAACTGTATTTTTTTGGGGGTGATACTGTCAGTACAACTGGAGGATGCTTTCTGTTGGTTAATATACATGTGGTTGTGTGTGTACACAAAGCAATTGCAGCCACTGTAGTAGTTCTGGTACAGCACAAGTTCAGCTGAAGCTTTCTCTTTTCTTCCATTACCACACTGCTGGGCAGTAGTTCACATGTACATTCTGTGAACACTAACATATCCCTTTGGTACTCTGCATAGATGCTCTGAAGAAAAGCCACTCAACTTGCTGTAGTATCTTCCCTCTCTGCCTTTCTTCCTCAAGTTATACCAAATTAGTGTAAGGAAGAACAGCACAGAGTAATGAATAGAAAATTCCCTGAGTTAGTATGAAAGAGTTACTTTAAACATGAAAAGGATAGGGAGAAGAAAAGAGGCAACAACATACTGTATGTCCTGTAAGGTACAAAACTTAAAAACTAGCCAAAACACCAGATAACTCACACGCCTTAGCCTAAAGCAAATATCCAACACAAGTGGTGAAAAAGGGGCAAAAGTATGGAGTTAGCCAGACAAGACTTGTTTCTTCCTGTGATCTCCATGTATCTGTAGAAGTCTGGCATTCAGTGGATTCTTAAGTTTCCGTAAATATAAAGTAAGTGTTAATACTGTATGGTGGCATTACATAAACATCTTCAAAATAATACTGCATATCTCCTTCATTAAAAGGTAAATCTGTAGTTAGTCCACAGCTGTTTTTCTTTTGACAAGTATTTCACAGACATGCATTAGAAGCATAGCATATGCCGAGTGTCAGAGTAAGAACTTATTATCCCCAAGCATACAGATCCTTTTTCAGAGGATGGTCTGGGTGCTTATTTTTTGCAGTCTGTATTTGAGCTGTGGTACCAGTTGCCAATCCAGTTGCTTTTTTTCCTGAAAGGACACCTTTTTTATTCAGATTTTTTGCCCTCAAACCTTATTTGAGGTTTAACAAAAAACAAAACAATTTTCACACAACTCCCCACCCCAAACAAACACGCACAAAACCATTTTGTACTTATCACCTCTCAAAGCAAGGAGTAATACAGGAATATCGTCCATTCACTTGGTAACTCCGGTTGTAGGAGACACTGATACATGGCTTCACTTCCAGCGGCACAGCCAGAGACATGGCAGCACCAGTCTGCATGTGGCCTCGAGCCTGACCACTGGGCTGTAAGGCAGCAGGGCAAGTCTGAAGCGGGTAAGATGCTGTGTGAGTAGATGATAATACCTGCTGACAGCTTTGCTGCTGTGATGTCTGGTGGTGGTACTGTAATGAAGACTGATGAGCCTGGAGATAGTGTGGTATGTGCTGTTGAGCATTAGCCTGCTGGGGAGCTGGAGCTGGGGGCTGAAACACAGCGTGTTGGGCCGACTGAGCATGTTGTCCTTTTTGCTTGTTTGCTTCCTTCACATCGTTATCGTGCGCACTAAAAGAAATCGAGAAGACAGAATGCATCAAAACAGGTAATATTTAAACTCTTTTGGGTTAACTTCTAAGAGTAACCTAAAAAGCCGTGCAAATACCTGAAAGCTTCCAAAGCTTTTTTAAAAAAAAAAGGAAGAAAACAGTTTCACCCTACCCTTTACAATTACATAGGGTTTTAAAATCTGATTAGGCTACAGTCTTTTTTTGGCATTTCACTTCATTGCATAGCAATAAAAAATGCAGATAAAAGCCAAGTAAAATACAAATAATACAGTAGTATCTAGAATTACAGTGCAATAAAGTTTGCTACTGGACTTTATTATCCCAATAAATTGCCAGATTACCTGAAATTTACTACTGCTTCTACCTCATTTAAACTGAACAGAGCATAAGGTTTTTAAAGACAGGATATCAGAATGGGTTTTAAGATCTACATTACAGTCCTCAAAGATCATATGTATATTGATACTGAATCCTGTTCCAGGGAGCAGAAACACTTTTTTCTCTGCCACTCAGTATGCTCATGTGAGTTCCCTTTCATTTACACCTGTCTGAAATACATATAGACACACTCACACTCTTTCTTGCTCTTATGCTGCAGCTAAGCAGATGCCACCTACACATTTCATACCTAATTTTTTATGCTGCCCCCCCCCCAAACTGTTCCAGAGCAATACTGAAAACATTTCTGCAGCAGCACTTGCATGCTTTAGGTACTATTCCTTTCATTACACATATTAGTAAAGTCAAGAGTCCATCATGGCTGATAATGTCACATTTCCAAAGCCAATGTGATTTTTCTAGATAGCTGTGCTTCTACTGATCACAACTACGTTTAGACCTGGGTAAGAGCAAACTTCTGTAGAGGGAAAGCAGATTGTGTAACATCCTTTCCCAGTAAGGTTCACATGGCATTTGTTGGCATTTTTATCTCCGGTTAGCTGTATCTCTCAACTGTAGTGCAAAAATGGATACAGCAAAAATAGATACAAAATCCTGGTCATTTCCTGCCCCCCAAAACTGGCTACTCAAACAGTCTGCATGTTTGATCCATCATCTGTTTGGAGTGTGCCTTGAGCTTCTAAGGCACAGAGTTTTCCCTATGCAAGCTCCTATGCCTTTGGCACTTCTCACCATCTCTTTTTGCTC
Source organism: Calyptomena viridis (assembly GCA_013390005.1). Classification (NCBI taxonomy): domain Eukaryota; kingdom Metazoa; phylum Chordata; class Aves; order Passeriformes; family Eurylaimidae; genus Calyptomena; species Calyptomena viridis. The sequence goes on from WEIV01015475.1 coordinate 40,660, forward strand.
TCTGAGCAGACTAGAGAGACTGGGAAATAAGCTATCTAAGATTCTCAAAACATCCCAGAGAACATTTAGTGCAAATCCAAGGTTGAGACTGTTTTCTGAAAGAAGAGGAAAGAGGTCAGATCTGCTAAAGTTTCTTTTTTGGAAAGAACAAAACAGCTATTACCTTACAATATTCCCCAATAGGTTTTTAGAGCAGAGAAACAGAAATTAAAAAATAAATTTAATTGCAGTGTTGACAGCAGTTAAGTGTAACAACAGATGCAGAACTGGGCTTTAAAAAAGCTGCTGCTGGTAACTTACATTAAGAGTCGCTCGATACAGGGCACCAGGAAATCCCAGGAATACGCGGTCAGGTGATGCAGTCGGGTAGGCCACGTTGGTGAGAGACGCAGGATAATCCTTGAGGAAGCTACACATGCAGTAGCAACTAAAGAAGGGGCATAATTTAAAAATTCATGATCTAGAAAGAAGGAAGAAGAAAAAGATTCATTGAAGTTCAACACTGTCTGCCAAGGTAACAAAGGAGTCATTGTCTGAAATCTGTAACTCACCTTGCAATGATACTTCCAGAAAGTAATCGGCATATTTTGCCATATATAACTTAGTCTTCTCTAAGCAAACCATTGGCCAGCCATCATGAAGATCAGTCTCATGGACGGCAATAGAAAGATAATAGTCGATGAAATGAGCAGCAGTTGGGAGGCACAGATTCCACTGGAATGTTTCTAGCAACAACAACTCCATATGAAGCAAATTCTGTTTTGTTAGTACCAAATTCATGTTAGTCATACAACCCAAGCTGTTCAGCTGTTCGAGTTTTGGAACGCTGTCTTCCTTTTCTTCAAATTTACCTTCAGGTGAACAGAAAGAAAAGGGAAAAAAAAGGTTCAGCACAAGTGAATAATAAAATGGATTGTATCTAATGTCTGCATTAGTTATATTTCAATCCTAAGTCAAACAAGCCTGAGACTTTCCAGCAGATGCAAAACTCAAATGGAATACATAATCAGAGACAAAAAGGGGTATGTACTACAAAGAGCTAGATTTCAGCAGATAATGTCAAACACTGTGTAGGATATTGTGCAGTGCCATGTTTCCTGTTGGTTTTCCCACACCAGCACACAGAAGCTGATTGCCAAGAGCAGAAGTAAGATGCATTAGGACATCACTGGCACTGTATATGCAAGTTTTTGTCACCAAATTATTGTGTAATGTGTCCCCATCATCAGTGAAATACCACTGTGATGTGACTTGGCAAACACAACACCACAGCATTTGGCTTTAATCACCCTCCCACCCCCACACACTCTTCTTGTTTCTAGAACTCATTAGAGCACAGTTAGAGCTCTAGTGTGGCTGCTTTTAATGCCTGCTACGGTAGGTAGGTAGTTTTAGATTTGAGAGCTGGCAAACTGCTCCAGCAGTTCAAACAAGTGGATTTCAGCAACATGCGTCTGAAAACACCCTTTGCCATACACACAGTTTCAACTTTAACACTGCTAGCAGCATCAGCTTTCCTTGGACTTTTAACTTGTCAGGCCTGTATGTTTTTAGCCTCAAGCAAAATTGTGTACGTAGAAAAACCATTAATAAGGGAAACAAGTGTCACATTTCCATAGTTTGCCATATGGTTGTGCTATTTCAATTTCATTGCAAATTCTTTCCATCTTACACTCTATTCAGTACTGCATGTTGTAAATAGACATTCTTTTGAGTTTTGCAGGACTGAACATACATGAACGTTTGCTTTCTTCAACAGAGAAGGTACTTATACAGGACTTAATCCAATACCAGTCCCGGTCTGTTGGTTTTTGTTTCCCATACTCTAGTAATTACAGAAATAAAAACTTCAGGAGACACATAATAATTTCTCTTATTACTTCTATAACCTTATCAGATACATCACAGTGTCATAACTTATTACACCACTGATTAAACTGTTTGTTTAAGCCATACAGGGCGAAAGTTTAAAATAGCATTCTGGTTTGTGATCTCTGAACCAATCTATACACTGCTTCTCAGATGAGTGAGTACTCCAGGCTTTAGAGCTCTACTTGCAGCTTGCCATGAAAGATGTCAGAGGTCACTTAAAAAAGAAAAAATGTCTTCAGAACATGGAATTTAATTTGAAAATCTGGCCTTAGTTCAAAGCCAATCCATTTTCTTAAATGGATTACAGTGGTTTCTGAGCCTAGGTTTTCATACTCGGCACAACATCTTTTGCCAAGAGAAGATTGCTGGCTGGTGGCACCTAGTCAAAGTCTACCCTCAGAAGAATCTGAAATAACCCTTTTCTGGTTTAACTATTCTGCTGAAGAGTTGTACTGGTGGAGACAGGGGATGCAATGAAAGGATGCAGTGCACCAAAACCAGCCAACACCAGTTTTGTAGTGAAGAGGTCCTAGAGCTACAGTGTGATATATGTTATCTGAGAAAACAAAAATAGATTCAGAGAAAATGATCAGCAGAAACTGAACCAACAGTTGGTTCTGCTGCTAGAAAAAAGTTCTCTGAATCTGTTGGTTTAAAAACAAATGCCAGCAGGTTTCCCAGCAAACCATACCCATATTTCTTCAGGGACATTGAAAAGGGGTCCACAAATGTTGAAAGATGGATAGACACCACAAGAATCTAGTTGGGGTCAATACAGACAGCACTGTTCACAATGAGGGTTTGTAATTAATTCTCTCTTCACAGTACTGTGCATTCACCAATGTATTTCATCAGTATTACATTTTGTATGTGACAATAAAGGATTTATGTTAGCCTTAGCTTGCTTAGAGAACACTGCAATTTACAAAATCTGAAGTATTCCAGAACCACACAGCACCATCAGCAGAATGCAGTGTAGTCTACGTATGGTCTATTTAATTTCTTCCTTCCTTACAGATATGCAAATTTCTCATTTCCAGCACAGGATCTACCTATTTTGAAATATCCCTAGAAAGACAGTCTTTCATTCCTACAACACAACTCTAAAAGTTCACATTAGAACAATTTGTTTCCAAGCATTAGTTTTTAATTACAGTTTGTTTATTCTGCCCTCAGTTTCATCAGGTGCCAAACAGAAATCAAAAGAAGAGCCTAAAGAAAGGCTCTGCCAATTAGGCCAAACTGATATGCACTAATCTGGTTATCTTTTACATTCACTTTGTTTCCCCCATCTGCTGTATCCCACCAAGACACGACTGGCATTTGGCAGTAGAATCTGTATTACTCTTGTTAAAGTTTGGTGCCACATACTTACTTGCCAAGAGTAAACAGGAAAGAGCAACCACGTGCAGTTGCTGTGTAGATATGTCATAGCGGTCCATGAAGAGGTCCAGCAGATACACAGCCAGATGTCGTGCAGCAGGACAGAGTCTGAACCGATTGCTCACAATGGCAATCAGGTCTGCAAAGTATCTTCTCAGGTGTAACTGGGGAGACTGGCCTTTGTAGGAGGGCAGCTTCAGCTCCTAGGCAGACAGCAGCAGGTAGTTTTATTAAAACCATTATTTCAGTTTGAATTGGTATCAGATTAATAGAGCTGATATTTTCAGATTTATCACGGAATTTTCAAAGGATTTCTCCCTTCTTTCTGTTCACATCATTTCAGAATCCCTTTTCACAGAACACAATCTATTGTGTTACAGAAGAACTAAGAAATACTTTCTTTCTGCACAACATTAGTATAACAATTTAAAATTTAACATCTTTCAACCGGGCAATCTGCCAGAGTGACTTTAGCTTTTACAGTTTCTGTTGCATTACCTCTGCTGCAAAGGCTGAACCTCCCAGCAGGGACGCAGGAAGGGTATGCAAATACTCCTCAGCTGCTACAACGCAAAGCCCAATAGTTTAACTCAACCCCTCTCTTGCTACAGCTCAGTCTGAGCAACCAGACTTTGCACCGCAGTGTTTGCATGTTCCAGTGTTGCCAAATCTCCTGCAGATGTCTCCGGGAAAAGACCACTAACAGCTAGCTGAACCTTAGGAAGGGGAATGGGGTGTGCATGTGCCAACATTTGCTGCATAAGTGTGTTTGATTGTTGATGTCGCACTGACACCAATTACAGCGTGCTCTTGGGCAGTCAGTTAAGGCTATACAAACCTCACACGGTCTCAGATTTGTAGGGGGGATCCCTCAAAACAAAAGCCCTACCAACACCACCGCCGAGAAAAAGCACGGCATGATCTATTTTGAGTACAAAATTTGGACTGGTAGAAAACATTGTTTCCCAGGGTCCTGTCTAGTAACCAGTAGCTCCTCAGGTGTATAGCAGAACAGCAATGCCGTTCTCTGTTATCATGAATAAATTTATGAGTTAGATTTCGCAGCCCATTCACTGTAAGTCGGATTTTGAGTACAATCACATTTCCAGCAGAAATTAAACTTGATGTAACTTGATGACATCACGTTGGAATGGAGTCACGACATTTTTTTAAAGTTTTAAGGTAAATTCAAAGTTCTGAAACATGCTATTGCAGTGAAACCCCCCCCCCCCCCAAACAAATCACAAACAAACCTTTCACCTACTAAGCTTTAGAATTCACCTTCCACAGCATAAACTTGGCTTTAGTAATGATAACTCCAGTAGCAAATAAATAATCCTGTCCCTCTCTTGCGACCCTCCCCCACCCTCCCTCAAAAAAGTTGTTTTAGCAGCCACACCTTTATGAAAGATAATCCACTCATCGAGTACTATCAGGCAGCAAAAGCACATTTTTGGTAGGTTCGGTCAGTGTAAACTGATTTTCAGATCTGGGCGTAAGACGTGCTTTATGAAAGCAGCCCCGAAGAGTAACTTTTGAGTCAGTCCAAGCAACTTCCAAGAAATTGCCTAAACCCTCTACTATTCTTACAGCACCCAGCGCTTGTTTCATTGGGCTTTTATTTGTTTGCTTGGCTTGGTTTTTTTGTTCCAATTAACTCCACGATGCTCCCCGCGGACTCGGAGCTCGGCCCCGCGTACACCCCGCAGCAGCAGCAGCGGC
>WEIV01015475.1:45822-82757 GCA_013390005.1 Calyptomena viridis
GGCGCTCCCGGGTCGGGCTCGGGGGACTCCGGGTCCGCGGAGCCGCAGCGGCCGCTCCCGGGAGGGGGGTCCGGGCCCTGTGACCCTCACCGTGTGACCCTCACCGGTTCTGCGCCGTCCCGGGGGGGTGCTCGGGACATCCGGGTCAGTGAGGCTCACCCGACGGGAGCACCCCCCGAACTCCGGATAGCACTTTTGTTCCCCCTCTCTGCTGGCTGTTTGCCGGGTCGGCCCGGCTGTCAGGGGTTACCCGGCGGTGGCTGCGGGCACGTTGTCCCGGGGCCGTGCGGGACGCCGCACCTCCTGGGCTGCCGGAGCTTTGAGGCGCCAGTATCGGCTTTATTTTGCGGGTTCCCTGCTGGGGTTAAATTCCAGGGGGAAGGTTCGCAGTAGCTTGCATCCCACTTTTCCGTAGCCTGTGCCGCTCACCTGAGCCAAGAGCTCGGCTTCCCGGCAGCTGGAGCCCGAGAGCTCCCACTCGTGCCCCGGGATCAGCGGGACGTGCCCGGCACCTGCTCTGTGTTCAGAAAGCCTTTTCCTGTGTGTTTTCCACTTCTCAGTAACCTTCTGCCAGGGAGAGCTCCCGAAGCAATACTTGGTGCTTCATAGTACTTTACGTATTTGAATTTCCAAATATCCAGACAAATAGCTAATGAGAATGTAAAACATGATGCAACAGGTGAAGAAATACTTTGGATGCAATTTATGTTGAGGGAGTATATTTAATTCTTCATTTCCACCCTTGCTCAGACATAATTTTTTTTTTCTTTTTAGTTAGGAAAATGGAAACCAACTTTTTGACATAACCAGTTTAATGACTCTACTGGGGAATATAAAAGCCTATTACTTTCATACTACATAGTTTTCTGATGGAAAAAGAAAGCAAAAAAAAAGTATTTTTTCTGCATAATTGAGAAAATATTTCAACTATTTAGGTTACCTGAGATCTATGAACTATTGACAAATCAGCATTTTGCTGCTCTAATGGCTCTTTGTCTCATTTCTGTACATTATTTTATAGGCAAGTACATGCTCAAGCTAATTTTGATATTTGTAGATATGTTGTTTTTTAATTATTTATTCTTGAAGAAAGGCAATACCAAATGGTACATTTTAAGGATAAGGTAAGTCTCAAAAGCAGATTCCAAATGGAGACATTCTTTTTCTACATCTTTATGGCCTTCAAAACAGTGTTGCCTGCATGAAGACGAGAAAGCTAATAAACACCAACATGCTAAAACCCTGTTACAATGGGCCGAAATAGGGACGTGATGTTTCCACTCTTACTACTATTAACAATGCTGCCTCCCCCTAGAGCTTGTAAACACCATGTAGGTTAGTCTTTTGCTGAACTGTTAAGCAGGAAAAAAAATACCAATACATGCTGCCTTATTTCTCAGATGTGCTTGACTGACTTGAATAGCACACACCATCCTTGTAAGGCTATGTACTTTATATATAAGTATATGATTATATATAGTATTTATATATAATTGAGAAACACAATTACATCACTGTTACTCACCACTCTACAAAGTTGAGTGAGCTGTGGAACTACCTATTTCAGGTCCTTTTCCCAAATTCTCATTACAGCCTGTGTTAATCGAGTTGTTGATCTTGTGAACAGTTACACGTGTATCTGCTTTTCATGCAATGAAAACCTAAGTTTGGAAAGAGCTTCGTTGTCCTGCCCGAGGCCAGCATTGGTCCTAGCCTGAGTTTTTCTTATCTTGGAGACATTCAGAAAATCATCCTATTGAAAAAGGCAAAGCACTTAAGTACAGCCAAGTAGTTATCTGCAGGAAGCATACGTCTTATCAGCTGTTAACAATCAGCAGCCATTGGAATAATCTCCTCAGGGAAGTAGTGGATTCCCCAGTATTGGACACTGTTAAGATTCAGTTGGATAGGGTGCTGGGCCACGTTGTCTGGACCATGCTTTTGCTAAGAAAGTTTAGACTAAATGATCCTGGAGCTCCCCTTCCAACTTGATATTCTGTGACCTCGGTTTACGCCTCACCACAACTGGAAGATTTGGGAACAGTCTTGGAGTGCCAAACTGAGGCTGATTGTGTTCAGAGTTGTCAAGATCACAGTTTAGGGGTTTAGATGTAAATGAAAGTGGCACAACTATAATGAGAATAGGTTAATATAGCTTCTTTGCATATCTTATAATCAATCCTTAAAGTACTAACCAGTGGTATTTTTTTAACTGGTCCAGTTTTTATCTACTTGTGGTGGTCAAGGCTGTGTACAGTGCTTTAAGTATTCTTACCTTAGTCCTCTGTATGTAACTCAGGATGGAACTAAAATCAATTTAATGAGCCCTTAGAACAATCAGAGAATATTAAACATGACTTTCAGTGGCAGTAGCTAAGTTTTCATTAGCAAGAAACTGAAAGTGTGAAGTATGTGCAGTATATGGAATCTGAGAGAACGGAAAACAGAATTAAATGTTATGAAACCATTTTGGAATCCTCTTTCTGTAAATGACCCTGGATGACCTAAGCAAATATGTGTGTCTCAAGAGGGGAATGAAATTGGCTCTGAGAGCTGTTGTCTGTGCTTTGAAAAGGTGCCAAGTAGCAAGAAACACCACTATTCTTGGAACTCACCAAGAAAAATTACTATCCTGAACTACATCCAAAACAGGCTAGAATGTAACCTGTGAAATCTGGACTAAAATGCCTGTACCATTTTTGTGGAATCTTCTAAAGAGGATGTTTCTGAAGTCTTACAATTTAGGGTTATAGTCCTAACACAGTTTGAGACATGGTGGGTGAGTTGGCTTCTCTTTGTAGTAATTGGGAGGTTAGATCTGTATCTCAGGAGTTGATGCATGTATTTATGTGTTTAAGCTGGTTTTTCTTCCCCTAGTTTTCTGGTCTTTCTTCTTGGCCTGTGGAAAAGGAAACGTGGCTTTTAAAATACAAATTAAGAACTTGGAAGTAATTGCCAAATACAGCAGATGCTCTGATCCTGCAAACCACCATCTCTACATAAGAACCCATTTCCTTATCCTAATATAAAAGGATCTGTTTCTGGTGTTCTTAGTTCTGGTTGTTCTTAGTTTTGATGGTACATCAGTCACAGGCCACAACAGTTTCTAAAGACTGACAACACTGTTCTACTTCTGTGCCCATTGCCATAAGATACATGTCTGAAGTTTGGATTTTTCTCAACTGGCAGATAAGATGAATCAAACACTTCAGCTATGTAAGCAGTGCCAAGGATAGAAGCTAAATTCTGAGGTAACATAGCATTGAAAGAAATATTTAAATAGCTGCTCATTTGCTATGTTAATTGTGGTTTTGTTTATTGGTTCTTGCTTTTGTTTTGTTGGTCTTTGGTCATTCTCATCTGAATAAAGAGATGCTAATTCCTTAAAAGGCATTTTTGAAGAATTGCATTTTTTAAGTTATAATATGAGAGAATGTCAGTTTTGTGGAACTGAGAATTATTTAAAAAGAATAAATTGTCCAAACTTAGTCCCTGAGTTTCTTGGTGCTAAGAAAGTTAGCTCTGCTTTTGTTCTGTCCTTGTTGATCTTATTTTCAAACAAAGGCTGCATCTGATGACATTCATAGCATTAATATTTCAAGGGCATTTAATTAAAGGGAATGAATCACCCTGCGGACAGGACTGTAATTGCTCACAGAGCTCTTTTGCACATGGTGGTAGATGAAATGTGCCATGTTGGTAAAAAGTCGTAACACTTCAGAAGCATTAATGAGGGCAGTCTCTTATAGAAAGTAATCCAGGTTGTATTTGTAAATCCTGTATTGAATGTTACATATGTTAATGAAGGTACTCTGTGGGTAAGATTTTCAAAGTTGTCTGGGTATTTGGATTCCCAGAATAGCTACTGAAATGTGATTAATAGATTTGAATTGAGCTGGTAAATATCCTTTGGAACTGTTGACTTTGGTTGTTAATATGGCTATTAAGAGAGAAAGCATCTGAGAATGCTCTGGCCTGAGCAATACATGCTTTTCATGAAGCATTTTAATGAACAATTTGGCTTTAAGTGTTTTCCCTTCTTCTGAAAGCTACTATAACAGTGTGTGCCCATGAATGTTTTATTTGGCATTAGGATAAATGTATATGCTTTTGATAATGTGTTGGATGAAGGAAACATTCACATAAGTGAAAAAGTGCTGGTGGATATAATTTGTAATGAGGGGTGGTTCTTTTCTGTAAGTCACACTCTTGGTTGTCAGTAACTAAAAAGACAGGAGGAATTTTGCATCTAAAGCAAATGTACTTCCTGCTTGGAAGGCTTCAGTTCATTTGACTGGAAGTTAGTAAAGGTTATTTGTCGTGCAGTTAGTTCAGGGATGGAGGGATAGAGCAGTTAGTAATATACTTTGATTTTAGTTATGTCCACAGAATTTAAGTAGGTTATTGAAGTGGTCTGTTTCTTTTCATTTCAAACTTAATAAAAATTCTTTGATAGAACTTTTTTTTTTTTCATACAATATCCAGGGCTGCCAAATTAGAAGCCAGCCCAGACAGAGTACCACAAAGTTAATGCTTTTGTCTGCTAGAGGTTGTCAAGGAAGATAACTGCATGCAGATATGGGACAGGGTCACTTGGTCTTTGAGGTGCTTCTTGTTCAAGTAATTGACTAATTGTTTTTCATCTCTGTAACAGGCACAAGTAGAAAACTTCACACTTCCAGTTTCTTGCTAATGAACACTCAACTGCTACCGCTGAAAGGGTCCAATGTTTTTCTCTGGTCAGAGGACTTATGTAGCTTGTTTCATCTGTCCTGATTTATGTGCACAGAGGTAGGGCAGAGCTGTGTAGAGCACTGCTCTTCCTTTTAGGTTAGGGAAGGCCACTCCGAGGTCGTTCTGGAGCTCTGTCTTCTCTGGACTGAACAAGCCCAAATCACTCAGCCTCTCTTCAAAGGGCAAGTGCTTCTGTCTCTAACCATCTTTGTGATGGATTTGCTCCAGTTACTCGGTGCCTTAGTTGTACTGGGGGGAAAAGGGGTATTCCAGATATGGTTCAACAGGTGATAAGTAAATGGTAATAATCACTTCTTTTGATTCTTTTGTTAACACAGGCCACTGTTATCCTTCTTCAGTTCCAGGGCATACTGTTGACTCCTGGTCACCTTGCTGCTGTAGGAGTCTTCAGCTTCCCTGCAGTGCTGGCTCAGTATATGTTGTGGTCCCTTCCAGGATGTTTGCCAGGGTCACAGCATGGTTTATTCCGTGTCCATGAGGAAAAAAACCCCAAACCAAAACAGACCAAAAATGAAGAATAGTGAATTTCAGCAGGTTTGGGGCTGGGGTAAATCCTGCCAAATCTCACAGGCTTTATCGAAAGTGTTGTGCTCCTTGATTCATTATTTAGAAGTACTACACCTTATTCAGTTGTGTTGTTAAGGATGATCTTGTGGTTTGGGGTTACAGTAAGTAGGAATAGTGTTTCCCAATGTGATCATAGATCACAATGAGCTCTGGGATATGGTTCTGTGGCAAATTCCACTTCTGATAGCCAGAGCCTGAGGGCTCATAATGGAATCTTAGCATCTCAGTATACTGAAAGAATTTGAGATTTTTATATGTTTGGGATACATTTTACTGTCAGGCAAGTGTTGAGGGAGCTGATTAACAATATAGTCTTTAGCTAGTGTGTTGGTACCTTTCTTGAGCTTTATGGACAAGTAGACCTTCACTTCTGCTTCTTAATATCTTCTTATGCTATTTAGTGCATAATTACCTAGTCACAACACATCTAGTTGACACATCTTAGTAGACATGAGTCAATACTCTTTATTTTCACTCGTTGCATTGTGACTCATTACGCCCAGTGCATTATTAAAAGGCAGAAACATCCATGCATTTGGATATCAGTTAAAGCACTGTGATGACTGGTTTAATACATATGCTAAAGGATCAGTCCAGTTGAAAGGATATCTGGATGCCAGGCTAAAACGAACCCCAACTGTTTGGTTTCACGTCTCCTTGACAGATCTTTCTGGTGTGAAACTGTGACCCCCATTTTGAATTAGGGTCTCTGAGACTGTGGGATGAACATGTAACTGATGTATAAAAGCTGTGCCCCTAACAGGTAGTTAACACCTTGTGGGAGGAGGGGGTCAGTAGGAAGTATTATTTCTGTTGAAATTACTCAGCACTGACTGCTTCTTTATCAATAAGGAAAGACACAGTATTAAGATAGGTTCTGTTCTAGGGGAAGAGCAATCTTCACCACCACTGTGTAAGAGGTGAGAGGAACTGGTGAGGCATTGCTCTTCTGCACCTAAATCAACCTCAGACTTGGAGGAAAAGTGCTGTCAAGAGCCTGTGTGCATTGAGGGCTCTATTTAGTTGATTTGCATGTTGCTGTGATCATTTGCACGATTTCTGATGAAGTCATATATTAATTTTCCTGTCCCATCCTAGAATTACTTTGAAGGGCAACGTGTAAGAACCATCTCTTTTGTGCTGCTGGCAAAATGGAACCATGTTTGCTTAGTATTTTGAGTGTGAAACACTGCATATCAAAAACCAATATAAATCTTAGGCTGAAATTAAACATATCAATATGGTAAATAAACAGTATCTGTGAAACACTCATACACCACCATATTTTAAATTTGTACAAGATTCTCTTTGGCAAGAAAACAAACTAGCACTTCATGTTTCTTCTCTCAGTAATAGCCTCAGTCTTATGAAATGCCAGCTTGTATTTTTTGTTTTAAGTGGTGGTCCAACAATTTCAAAACAGATGGCAAAAGTCAGTCTTTGTGTTTGAGTCGTTACTTTGCTTAGTATGTGACTGTGATTAGAGTAGGTATTGCTTGTAAGAAATAAGCTGATTGATACTGCTGGGTGTTTGTTTTGTGGATGTTTGTTACAATTTGTAAATTACTCTTTGCCTGAAAATGCTTGAAAATGTAGAATTCTTTTGAGTTTGCCATCTGGAGTTTGTAATTTATTGTGTTAGTTATAAAAGCCAAGTGGTATTGTTGTTGTTTCCCAGTTGTTTTTTGTAAATAACCATCAGAATTGAATCGAACTGAGTTCTGAGCCTCTTTTAAAGGCTTTAGGAACATAAACGGTGCCATTTAAAGTTAACCTGAGCACATGTCAGTGCATTTACATGCTCAGAACTGGCTTTTTGTGTCAACATGGTGCTGTAGGGGAGCCAGAGCTCTGGACTGCAGAAAGTGAAGAGAAATGCATCTCAGCAATGTTGGTGTGAATATGTGGCTTCAGATGATTGATCAGGTATGAGGGCATATGATGGGATGCAGTTGGAGAAGAGCAGAACTAGGGGATTTATAGGATTGAGCATGAACTGGTAAGTTCTTAGAGACATATTCAAAGCAGTGCTCAAACACTGATATTCTGCTTGGTTGGGGTCACCATGGAAAAATTGGTTCTTCGAACAGCATAAGATGTTCACTGCTAGATCAACATGGGTTAGATCACGGTGGCTAAATGTGTAGAAAAAACCATGTCAGATTATGCTGACTTTTCCAACAGTTAGGTTTTACTGCCTGATCATGTATTGAGGATTTCAGGTAAGTGTTTTGACAGTGGTGATCTAAAAGTGAACTTAGAAAAAACCCCAAAACAAACCAACAACCCACATTTTACTTAGATTTAAATTATTAATTTTGTGATGAAAATCAGAGGCATAATGCTGCAGACACAGAGCCACTGATGATGGAACCAGTTTGGGTTGTGGCTTATCAAAATATTAAGTTCAACTTTTGGATTTCTACAAGTGGTTTAAAAAGGTTGCTGTATGACCTGGCATAAAGTTTCTCTGACAGTTCAGCTTTGTTTAAAACACTTACTGGGTTATGCTTATGGTGTTTATCTCTTAGTGCTACAGTTACATTATACAAGAACAGAAAACTCCTGTCCTTTGACAGCCTCTGAAAGCTCACATAAAAGTATAAAGCCAGTATAAGCTCTGTAATTTATATTCTTACTATTTCAATCACATATAAATGTGATCTGTATATGTTCTGCTATTGATCAAATTTCTGCTGCTGGCTGATCCAACAGCACATAGATCTGGTATTAGTTTCCATGGAAGCCTGGTCTTGCCTATGGATAAGAACATTTGCATCCTCAGTGTTTGAGTTTCATTTTCTTGTTCTGTAAAGAAGTTGGCTGTGGCCCAAGTCATGCCATGTAATCACTGGATGCATATCCAGCAAATCTTGCTCACCTAAATGCTAAATTGAAATCAAATGAGTAGCATGATGTAGCAGAGTACATAAGATATAGAACTTTTAATGTAGTTACTGGAAGCAAAAGTACAATGAAGGCTTTGAGATTTTGTTTGTTTTTTTTTTTACCATCAATGGAAGAGGTTGAAAACTGAAATTATTTTAAAAGGATAAAATGACATCCTTATTGCTCAACTTTGTGGAAATATAATACCTATTGACTGAATTCAGAGAAAAAAACACAGGAGAAGTAATGAAAGAATCTACTGGTTTTGATTCTGAGTTCAGATTAGGTCATACTGAATATTATTTCATGGCCTTTCTCTAGTGGTTTGTGAGTACTTTCCAAAGCCAAAATATACATTTTTGACTGATTAATGGTCTGCAGTTAAATGAGGGCAAGCAGAGAAATCCTCTTGAGGTTGCCGAACACAAAGTGAATTAACAGAGCTCTCCAGCATAGCTACAAGATTCTCCTCACAACAGGAGAAACATTATTTCACTGTCCCCATCCCCTTTGGCTGGGATTTTTTGTTTCTCATGAAACAAAAAAAGTCATGATGTAAAATTTAATACTGGAAATATACATTTCACTTCTTAAGACATACTTTAGAAAATGAGGGACCAAGCCAGAAACATATGATCAAAGAAATTTCCATGGATCACAAAGCAGGAAAGGTAGATACATGGATGTAGGGGAAGTTGTATGCAGTGCATGCACCTGTTTTCAACTATTTCCAGATTTGGATTATTTGCAACATAATCTATATATGTGCATCAAGATTAATTTTATGCTGGCATGGAACCATCACTTTTATTTAACTGTATCATGAGGAGCAGCTAGATGAGCTGAGCACTATTGCAGAGGAACACAGTGTTTGTCTTGTCTTCCTATTTTTTAGCTTCTTCCCAAAAGAGGAATAATTACAACTGGGATTTGAATGTCTAAACTACTTACTTAACTAAGAGCCTGGTGTAGAGAGAAAATGTCAATTTGTAAAATGCAGTTTAATGTAGGCTATTTTTTCACATCCTTTAGAAAGAGTTCTCAGGAATAAGATTCCAGGGTAATTACTCATGTCTGGCAGGAGCTTGCCCTGAAAACATTGCCTAACTTTGACCTGCTTCCAACCAGCTGGGAAACAGCCAGGTTGCTCAGTGGAATTAATAAAACATTCAAAGACTGTATTAGCATAGTTTAAACATGTCATAAGCATATCATCACCAAGGTTTAATTGAGGACTACCCATAATCCAGATTTTTAAATCTGATGTTAGTTACTGTAGCAGCTCGCTTCCTTTCCCACTGAAATCAGTTGGAATTTTCATACTGAGAAATGATTGTTCTTAAGTTGTCAAACCTGGACACTCTTGACTGAATAATTTATTACTTTCAGTGCTACATGCACTGGAAACTGTTCTGGTACCATTCCTGTTCCCAGTTGTAGGAACAGCTGTTAATCTGAGAGAATACTTCTCTATCTCACATAATCTATTTACCTGGGATATTAATGATAAAACTGAGGAAAATAAATTCCTTAAGAAGCAGAAGACTGAATAATTGTATATGCATGCTATTTAAAAGGCTTAGAGACTATATTAATTACCAGATCACTAAGTGTGTCCCACCTGACAGAGAAAGAGAAGCTTTTTGCAAGCCCAAAGGATGTTGCTTTGCCTTCGTGTGGCTTTAGTGCATCTTCCATCCTCAGTATGTTCCCACACAGTGCCACATTGCCTGCAGGCTTTTTGCAATATGAATCAAGTGGATTTAGGAGAATATCATGCTCCTGGCTACTTTGAGGATGAATATTTAGAAAGAGCATAAATGGGGACAGCTGTGGGAACTTTTGTGGTTTCTACTCACGAAACCCTGGCCAGGAAGGCTCTGGGCTGAAATTTGGTGAACTTGCCATGGCCCTTTTCCTGATAATGAAATGTTTTTGTTTATAGAGTGGTCGAATCTAGCACTGCCACTTGACTTTTAATTCTCCAGTAATATCTAATGATGTTCTTTCAGTAGTATTCACAGAACATCTTGGATTAAAGAGAAGAAAGAAACAATATATTAAAAACAATGAACAAAACCCAACCCTTTTCCTAATTCTCTTTATTGATTACTAGAGGTTTATTCCTATGAACAGAACCTTTTGAGGTGTATATCTAGAATTAGCCCCATTCACATATTTTAAAAGAAGGCACTGAATATTATTAGCAAAAATAGCTGAGTAGGTGTACATTCATTAGTAGCACTTGGATGTTTTTCCTGAATGTAATTAAACTTAAGTTGGATGATATAAAAAAGTCAATAAACATAGATAAGTAGATAAGGCCATTCTATTTATTCACATAACAGTCAACATTTCACTGGTTTTAGTTTTCCCTTCAGTGTCTCAAGATGAAGACATTAATGCTGGAGGGGAAAGGGATGAACTTACAGAAAAAGCAGTATCATATATTAACCATAATCATTCAGTATATTAAAGTCTTCAGCCTCGAGGTTTAAGGAGCTGGAAGTGAGGCCTGGCAGGGTGCAGCAGCAGAGCTCAGCTGATGGATATGTTCAGTGGCTGGAACTCCGTGTGTACTACACTTTGATAATTTGTAGCAGCTGAATCTGAGCATGAGACCTGCTTGGATACGACTGCTCAGCTCTTCTCCCGCACTATTATCCTCGTTTGCCAACTCGGCAGAGATACCTGTGGATAAGCAGGTTTGAAAACAGCGCTGCTGTTTTACCTCTAGAGGGACCACCAGGACCAGAGATGAAGCCTGGTCAGCAGCTCAGCTCGCTCCTTTCCCTTCCATACCTGCCCTGCCGGAACACAGAGAGCTCCGGGCGTCACCAGATCAATCATAACGAAATCCTGAGAGGGGAGGAACCGCGGAAAGCAAAATTTTGACAGGAATGACACTGGCAACGTGCAGTGTTCAGGGAGATGAGAAATCCCTCCCAGCAGGGTTCGGATGGCTCCTGCACCGTCCCCTCTTCCTCCCTCTGAGAGAGCAGTGTAGGCAGATGGTTACGCTCATGCCTCATGTCGGCTGAGTGTTATTACTCTCCATCATTTGTATTTGCGGTTCAAACCACTTTAAACCACCGTCCCTCTCCAGTCTGACCTCTGCCACCGCAGTCAGGGCAGAATGAGCCCTCAGAATACGGTGAGTTATGTGATGTCTGGACATCCTGTAGCATTTTTTGTCTCTGTATCTCTGCGTTAAGCAGTTGAGCTGTGAAAATTCTGCTAGGATCAGTTAGGGTAGAAAACTTATCATTTTAACAAGAAATGAGAAATCACTCCCTGGCCTCTTGTTCAGAATAAATCAAGGTGAACATTGTTTCCTTGTTACTGTCTCTCCAAATTCGTCTGAACTTGTTCTTCATATGACTACACTCTTCAAGAAAAAATCTGCATGGTTTCATCCTACTCTTTGCCAAACAATCTTTGATTTATTTACTTTTTATAACTACCTACAGTGAAATGCTTTGACTACATTTTCAGCTTTTTGATCCTAAACATCTATAATGGGGGAAAAAAAGTGTTAGGTATGCAAATGTAGTTATACAGATATATATAATACATCTATATGAAAACACTGTGTAGCCAGTTAAAAGATTAAGTTGAACAAAATTTGTAATAAGCAGAGCCCTTCCACTGCAGCTCAGAGCTCCATGTTGTGGTTGGATGACCACACAATGCACATTTTTAAAATTATGTTAGTCCCTCCTGATTGTTGACATAGCTATGTTCTATTTAAGATGGCTTGGTGTTGAATTTACTATTTGGAGGGTTGAAACGTCTGTTTGCTTTTCATATGGAAAGCCTGGACTAAGTATCTTTCTTTAATTTTATACTGAAATAGGTATTTGCGTTAAACCTGCTTGACCTCAGGTTTCCAAAAGCAGTCTCAGACCACTGGATCCTTAAACAATTTAATCTCGGCTCAACAACAGAACAACAGCTCGAGATCGAGCCTCCGAGCAGGACTCCCGAACAAAGGAAACCCTGGGGATTTTATGCCCTTTAAATTTATGCGCATGAAAGTCTGGGGCCATCGGCTCCTGCCGTGTCTGATGTCCGGTCCCTTGGCCGGCGCCGCAGGTCCCCGGGGCCTTTGTTATGCAAAGGGAGCAGTTCAGGCCCCTTGCCTCGGGCTCCCACTACCCAGAGCTCAAACTGCGTCTTGCACACCCAGCTACCTGCACCAAATCTATTCCTCAACATCTGCGAGCCCTCAGGATAGTCTGTTGAATGTAACCACTCTGCATCAGACTGCGAAAGACTGAAGGACACTGGAAAAAACGAGAGAAAACTTTTACAGTTCTACACCAGCTCTCAGGGTCAAAATCTTGATAAAATCTGAAGAAGAGTGACCTGGTTCTTAAGGTGTTAAAGTTGTAAGATAATGGTTTGGACTTACACGTTAGCTTTGCAAAGTATCATTTATTGGACAGTGGGCGGGTCATTTAATCTCTGAGGCTCCATTTTGCCTTCACTGCAAAAAAATTTTCTAAGGCTTTGTAGAGCTCTGAGCACCGCTAAAGCCTGGTGTAACAGAGTTGGTGTAACACTGTGGGCATCGCTGCCCGCACTGGTCCGCCTGGTCTGCTTTGTATTCTTCTGCTGTGCTTTCAAGGGAGAATCGAAAGACAGGAAGGAAGGTGACTCTGGCATGGTTTTACTCCCATCTCCTCTCACTGAATGTCTAACATTGTGGAGCAACAGCCTAATGTAGAAAGCAAGCAGCTGACTGCCGGGGACCAAGTGCCACTCGGTGGTTGCTAAACATGTTCAGAAACAAACCAACTGCAAAATTCCCAGCTGCAGATTTTTTTGTGTAGGTGACAAAGACCAACAAGTGCTCCAATGTCTGTGGGTCTAGATAGTGAAGTTCATGTGTTTTCCCTGGCTTGGCTCAGATCCTGGGAAAATCCTCTCTTGGGGGGTCTTTTAGGTGAGTGAGCTGTGTCTATCTGGGGCTTAATCGGACACTGCTCAGCTCTTCTCCAATGGTATAGGGCAAAGAGGGAGAGAGGGGACTGTTACCTGAAGTAAGGGGGTGGCTGTGGTTGCCAGAGAGAGTTGGCATTACCATTGCTTTGCCTACTTCGAGATTACTATTTGAGCAATAAACTGAACCCTGAAAGAGAGAATTGCATCCAGACTAGCCACAGTGGCAGTCCTTTTTGAGCAGAGAAACAGGCAAGCAGTACAGGTACTGAGACCTCCTGTTTCAGAGTGGTAACAGTAGTTACTCAGTACTAAGGAATACTGGACTAACAGTTCATCCCTTCCTTCTCCAATCACCTTGTTTAACAGCCATTTTGTTTTTCTACGGGTCTTAGAAAATAACAAGGCAGTTTTGTCTCCTTTGCTCTTTCTGCTTGTTGGAGTTCTTTTAGCTACCATGAACATGAAGCACCCGCTTTTCTTCAGTGTGTAAGCTGGAGACCAAAAAGTCCTGCTTAATAATTTTCTGGTGATGGTAGGAAGATTTCAGACAACCCTCTAAGAACAAGAGGCTTTAATTTGGAAAAAACAAGAATTAAAACATTACACTTACATCTCGGTATGTTTATCATAATTCACCATAAGATGTAAAAAATTTCACTGAAATAAAGACACAGCGAGAATTGAAGAAAGTCATCCACTTTAGAAGTGCAGAACAGTAGTTGTCTGGCTGCAATAAGCCTGTTTCAACTGAAAGGAATTATTTCACACAATTTCCATGTGTTCAGTAAACGAGAAGAAAAGGGCTATGACACTCGAGGAAGATGTAGTAGGTGCATAGGTGAGTAAAGGGTGATTGAGGTGGGATTTTTTTCTGGTAGTGAACTCAGATTATATACAAAGACTCTGGAAATGCAAGTGCAAAGTGCTCATTTTTATGTTTGGGTTTTTTCCTTTTTTCTAATCACAAAAGGGTATTAATGTTTCCATTGTTATTTTCTTCCAAAAATTGACTTTCATTTTGTCCAGTACTGGCTGCTTTCCATTCATAGTTCCAATACAAGGTATGCATCATGGCAAAATATTTTCTTTAAGTGCTATAGTCTCTGTTCATCTACAAATCCAAGCCCTATGTGCAGCAATAAACTGGTCTGCTGTCAGTTAATCTATAGTATCTTCACTGATTGGAGCTTACCCGGGGTAAAAGCTTGTTTGTCCTCTGCTGGTTTGGAGAGAACCTCCCCTTTTCCACTCCCACTTTGGCTCACTCAGACTGACAGATACCTTTAAAAAGAACCTGATCAACAGTCCTCCCTTCTGGCAACATGTTTTGCAGCACTGCAAAAAACCACAGAGCAGGAAGTTTCATCAAAATGTCTTTCCTATTTTGTTTCTCTTCAAAACCATTAATTTGAACTGCAGTATTGAATTGCTTGAAATGGTCTTAAAAAGAAAGAATTGCACTTAAAGAAATGGTCTCTTGTGTCAAGGCACAGGTCTGCTCTTGACCCTCTGCATGTCTGTGTGTTACTCATGGAGCAGAGAAATGCTGATAGTTTTTGCTTGGTATAGCTGTATATCCCGTTTGTTGAGATTGGCTAGCAAGTATAGCTGGACAAAGATTTTTTTTAATTTCCTTTTTCTGGAGAAATTTTTCCACAGAATATAGGCTATCCTGCTGGTCTGTCTTGCTGTTTCTGCCAGTGAGTGATGCAACTGGTCTTTTCTTCATGGCTGTGTGGTTATTGCTGCTTTCCAGCAATCAATGTCATCATGGAATGAGTTTTGTTTTCCAGGAAGCCTTTGAAATTGGTTAATTCCTTCTGTGAAATAATCAGCTCTTACTTTAATTTCTTCAGATCATAATGCCCAAGGGACTTCTATTTGCCAGCATCTGAAAGGCTACAGCCCTTGTTATATTTATTAATTTTACTTTACAACTCAGCATAAGTACATAAGTATGACTTTGGAAAATGAAACTGCTGCAAAATGAGAAAAGAAAAAGGAAAAAAAAACCCACCTGAGTTAGAAGAGTGGATGAGACCTGAAAGAACAAGATAAGACCCAAAGAGAAGCACTTTGATACGTAGCCATTGTTATCAGCTTTGGAACAAAATAGTGCTAAGGGCTGGTGCTCACTCAAACACTTAGACTGCTGCAATCAACAAAACTACACAGGGGGAGTTGCTTAAAAATTATAAAAATGAATATAATAAAAAGTGTAGGAATAGGTGCCTGAATGTATTTTTAGATAAGACTATTATACAGTGGAGCGTATGTGATAAGATAAAAATGGACTTGTTTACTTGTGTGTATAAAACCTCCTCAGAACTGGAGTATGATCGGACATGTACATGGAGGTGCTACCCCTGTGTGTGCCCAGTGCTGAATAAAAGGTGTGCTTTACTACACAGTGTGTATTGTGTAGTCGGTTCTTTTGAACCAGTTGGTGAGCCAGGTAGGAGAAGGATATGTAAAAGAATATATGATAAACTTGGGTAAACTAATAAACAAGATCTCTAAGAGAATTATGGAAACCAAGTTAAGGAGACTAGATGTACCAATACACCCATATAAGCCTGGAGACTGGTTCTTGTTAAAACATTTACAGGACCGCCTCTGGAAGAGAAGTGGGAAGGACTCTACCAAATTCTCCTAAGCAACTTACACTTCAGTAAAGGTTCAAGAAGTACCTGCCTGGATCTACTACTCCCGAGTGAAAAAAACGCCTAAGGAAAAATGGAACTTTGCATTTTTAGGACCTGCCAAATTGCACCTATTTCGACAGCAATAATATAGGTAATGTGGACTGTGGCACCTAAACCAGAGAGAATACACTGTGAAATAGAAGAAGAAGTAAATGAGAAACCTCCCACTTGGCCCAAGTAGGACATTTGGACATGATATGTGTACTGGGGACCTTTGAGACTGAATAACACCAATAGTAAGGGAAGCAAGGTAGTATCAATATATGGGACTAAAAACAAACAGGGAAAAACCCTGTTTAGAAGAAAGACTGAATGGGGATCATCAGCATCCATTACAGTACTTAACACCATTCCAGAAGAAACCCCCATATCTGGATGCACTTTTGAAACTTATGACCCTTTTTCTAACTTTGCCATTACTTCTGTCTGGATGATGAACAATACAAATATAGCAAAATGTTTGTCTCAGTTTAGAGACAGTTATGTACACAGGACCACAAGATGCAGAAAGAAAAGAAATACCCACTCCTTTATTAGTTATGTATATCAATATCTACTATATATATATAAAAGAGAGAGACACAGAACATACAAGAGGAAAATAAAAACACAATATCTCCAAATAGAAAACACCAAACAACTTGTAGGGAATAGAAGAAAAGCACTGTTCCCTGTCAGAATTGATTAACAAGTCTGTGACCCATCTCTATGGTCATGGGGAGATGGTGGCTGCCACCCCCAAATGGTGGCCGCAGTCCCAGACCCTTTCACAAGCTGATGAAGGGGGGAAAAGAAGAAACAATTTTGGGAGTACCCTGGATGTGGTAGAGGGGAGAAGAAACCTCTGAGTATGAAGTAGTTCTCTGATGAGGTCAAGCCGAATCCAAGCAAACAGTGGGCAAATAAATGGCTACAGTCCCTGGAGAGCCAGATTGCCATGCTGCTTTCTCTTCAGAGCCACAGTGGAAAAAGTAGCCTGTGCATGTGCCGGGGCTCAAAAACATAATTTCCCACGGTGCGCCATGGCGGGCTGGAGCAGCCGGGGTGTGCTGCTCTGCTCCCTTGTTGTGTGGTTGTGGCTGCTCCAGCCCAGCACCACCCAGGGCACACCCAGGGCACGGCCGGGCGGTGCCACCCCTGTCTCAGCAGGGAGCATGGCAACAGTCCCTCTTTCTGGGCCCTGGTGAGGGGGCAGCAGGGCACAGCTGGCCCCCTGCCCCCGCCTGGTCATCCCGGCTCTGGCAGCCTGCAGCTCCACACGAGATATCACATGGCTGGCAGGAGTCTCTGGGCAGGAGCTGGATCATCACCAGGCGCGGGGCTCACAGTGGTGGCAATGGCGGCACCACCTGCCATGGAGCGCCGCTCCCGGCGGCTCCCCCAGCCTACTAACACCGTGTGGGTAATGGAGAAAGTTCCCCACAGAGGGAAAAAGAATAAAAACATCCAACCCATAACAATGTTATAAAAGAATTACTTGCAGGACCCACACATGTATGCTTACTTGAAATTATAAGACCAACATTTTCCTTTATTGCCAAGGGGATGTCATGATAGGCCAGAATTGGAAAAATGTATATAGAGTTATACGGCTCCACTCAGACAGACCAGTACCAGATGATAAGATGGGCCGCCTCTTTTCCACTAAGATAAGATCAGAAGTCTTATCTAACCCTTCAGAAACCCTTGAGACAACTGTAATCCTAAAGGAAACTGAATGGCCATGTAATTTCACAAGAAATTACCAATTTGGTGGATTTACAGTTGAAGTATTAATACAAAAGCCTCAGAAGCCTCCTGAGGCTCTGCAGGGAGACAAAACCCTTAACAACTTGGGGTCTATAATTATACTACCTCTGAGAATTCAAATGTTACTGTATGTCTTAAGAGAAATGATCCATAAAAAGAGAAAACATCCAGCTTTAGCCTTCATGAACTAATATTCACTCACTCCTTTCCAGTGAAGACAAAATTAGCAGAGTCCGTACAATGCTTAAATAAAATTAGATGTTTTATAAATATAGTCATGAATAGAACATACAAATACATTAAAGGAAGTTGGACAAAAGGTGGAGACTGTACAACTATTACAGTAGAACTTACTCCGTTATTAGTATCTACTACTACTCCTAATCCAGAAATTATGATGTTGCCCTTCAATATATCACAATGCTTGATATAAAACCATGATCTTACTTTTGTGGGTCCATATGTAGTAAAACAATCAAATAAACAAAAACTTCTTTTGAACCCACGGTACTCCCTTAAGAAGGTTCAAGTAAAAGTACAAGTGGATGTATCGCTCCTTAAAGCCCCATGTGCACTCTTTTTAAGTGCCTCCCTGAATGGATGGAAAGCTTGGTTAACATCAGAACAGAATTTAAAGAAGAAAAAGAGAGATATTACAGGATGGTTTGGGTCTGGATTAGGAGTCTTAAACTCTACAGATCAAGAAGTTCTCCTAAGCAAATTAAGTTCAGTTATTTCAGAACTTCAAAATATGAAGACACCAGTGAAGTCATCATTGCTCATGCAACACTTAACAGCCAATATGATACATTCAATAGAAAGTATAATTACTCAAAATTTTGAAACTATGACCATAGCATTGGGAATAATGCAATAGAATCTTGCTGTAGCACTAGGATGTGTCCAGGCACAACAATGGGTACAAACCATTGCTAAGCAGTATAAGTAGAGAAGTAGAGAAGGGGAATCTGGAGTCCTACCCAAAGAACTAAGAGAAATCATTAATAAGAATACAACCCTCTTTGAAAGAGAGAATCAAGCATGGTGGAAACTAGTTAATTTTACTTACAATCATGAAACTAACAATATTACTGCATTTGTATTAACTATGCCTCTGTTATAAGTATTTTTCCAGTTGCAGCCTTAGGAGCAGAACATAATGGAACTCTTGTGAGACCTATAAATCACAATGTTTGGGCAAAATATAACAATGGAAAATGGCAAACCATAAGTACAGAAGGGTGTATTCCTAATGAGCAATTAGGATTTGTTTGAGAAAATGCAGTATTGGAAGCTGAGGATCTATGCTTGGATACCCTGGATAGTTCATGTAAGTTTGAAATGTTCACCGTAGGACAAAGTAAATCACAAGCATGTTATGTGGGAAATGGATGTCCCTGTGTATGAGCTGCATGCCCCAACGTCACTATAGATAATTGCAGAGAACCCACAAATCACACTAATTTCTGTGTTTGCAATTTCACCAAAATAGAAGGATGTGATTTTAACTATACGACTCCTGTTACAACCCATCAACTTGAGCAAGACAAGTATCTACTTCTGTCATGAGATCCCAACAGTAAAGATAGGCATGGATAATCAGATCTTAAGGAAAATGCTGCAGCACCCAGACCTACACAGAATGGCTGCACAAGTGAAAGAATCTGGACAGTGAGCAGTAATGACTATCAAACATAATGTTGATACCATCACGAAATCATAACAAATGTTGGAAAAATTGGAAGTTGTAACTGGTGGGACGTGTTCCTAGGATGGTCAGCAATAGTGACACAACTCTTTAATTTCCTAATCCACCTGGTTCTCCTGTTTCTACTCGTCATCCCATTGCTGACTGTTGTAAACCTATGGATGTGGTGCAAGGTATGGACATTAGCAGGACAAGTGTGGACTGTAATGGAAATGCAGAAGAATTTGCAAATGATTCAAAAAAGAGGGGACTGAAAGGCTACAGCCCTCGTTATATTAATTAACTTTAAAACCTAGCATAAGTATGACTTTGGAAAATGANGATCTACTGTTTTTCCCTTGCTAATTTATAAGAACAGCTCAAGGTTTTCTTTCTTGCAAACAGCCTCACCTTTTCCTATGTTACCTTTTTATCTTCCTACAGCTCCCTTATAGTCAGGGTATTGCAGATTGTCACTTTCAGAAGACAGTGGTGATGAAGGTGGCTGTTTTTTTTCTGGTGCCATCCTGTTCTTGCATCCTGTAGATAGAGAGTAACCAAGAAGCAGGAAGCAGTTTCATAGCAACCATGCTATTTTTCTGTCTCTTTTTTGAAGATTATGCAAAAAGAAAGTAGCAGAAAAATTGCAGGGATAGCCCTCTGAATAGCTTTATTGTTCTCTTGGAGTGCTCCTTGGCTATTTCTTCTGCTTTTAATCTCTCAATCATTCTTCTATATAAACCAGTCTTTCACCTCTCTCACCTTTATCAGGCAGAAAACCCCAGACAGCACTATTGTCCCTTTTCCCTGAGACCTCTTCTGGGATTGGTGGTTTTCCATCATTTCAGCTATTTTTAAACAAAGGGACATTAACTTCATTTAGCTGAGAGCAATGTGGGTATCACAACCAGCTTCAGAAAGATGTTGCAACTCCATTGTTGGCAGCACATCAAAACAGAATGGGCGTTAGGGATGCCAAAATAACCTGTTCTACTGCCCAACAGATTTTAAGTCTTCATTACCATGCACTGAATTTTTTACCCACATTACTGAACATGCAACTCATGCAAGCTTTTATTTGCATGACTCATCTTCTACACTCTTGGAAGCTTCTGAAGAATTTTGTTCTAAATCAGTTATATGCTCACAAGATGTGATTTCTCATTGCTGTTGTGAAGGAAAAATATGTAAGCACTTTTGATTGCTTTGAATTTTATTTGCTTTCATATTTGATGTTACAGTCTTGTAATTTTTCAGGCAGCATGCACAGACAATTTTTTTTTTATTTCCTTCTTACAGAGCACTGAGTAGAGGTTAATTTTCCCAAAGCACTTTCTGAGCTTTTTTTTTTTAAATTCCAAAATCACTGCTCACAGGAAGTATTTTATATTGATCTTCCTTCTTTAGCACTTCTAAAGAAGTCTGCTCTGCACTGGACACACAGACCTCTTTGCAGGTATTAGGGAATCCTTAATGAATACAGGCCTTTGCCTTATCTTTTTTTTTTTTAATGTTTTTTTACCCCCTGTACATCAAAGTGCTTCTGGTGGCTTTTTTGTTTGTTTATTTTTTGGGTTTTGTTTGTTTGTTTTTAATTTTGGGTACAAATACCAAGGTAAGAAAACCTGTTACTGCTGTGGAGATATCCCTCCACATTATACGGAATGAGGCCTGTTATTTATTCTTAGAAGAAGAATATATAATAATAAAAATTATTTGATTTTGAACCTTCTTTGAAGAAGGTTGACTTTACCTTCTTGGTTAAGGAATGAGATGAACTTTCTACCACAGATTGTGTTGTAGCTACATTTTTAGTTTTCCAGAAGGATCCTTACTCCCTTTTTTTCTGAAACTGGAAGCAACCTCAACCTGGCTGCTCCGTATGTGACATCACCATCCCAGACCCCTTTTTCTTCTTCCTCTGCAGGGATGTTACAAGAACTAGCATACTTACCTCAGCTGTTCCTTGGCTTCTCAGGTGTTTCGAGTTAAATGTGGCAAGTCTTGGACACTTGATATGCCTATTGCTGGTGTGCTGTGTTTTCTTAGTGTGTTCCTTTGCTTTTGCTCTTTCTGTCCCATCAAGTTCAGAGAGGGAAGCAAGACAGAGTTCTGGAAAATTTGCTGGTGGATTGAGAAATACAGTACAGACTGTTCCAGAGTGAAGGAAAAATGGTTCTTACAGTTTTGAAACAGATTAAAGGGAATGGTAAATATCTGTATCAGCCAGCCTGCAGAGAGAGGTGCATTGTCTTGTCTCAGGGATTTGTAAGGCTATCTGTTTGAGACTTTGAATCACACTGGCAACTCAAAAATCTGCTGCTGTGAGGAATAGTTTTTCTGTAGTAATTGTTTCTGTAATCCCAAAATTTCACTGCCTTTCACCTTCTAGTGTGCTACTTTTGGCTGGAATAGAGTTAATTTCCTTCACAGTGGCTGGCATGGAGCTGTGTTTTGGGTTTGTGCTGAAAACAGTGTTGATAATACAGAGATACTTCTATTATTGCTGAGCAGGGCTTACACAGTGTTTTCTGTTTCTGACCCCACTCCACCAGTGGGGAGGCTGGGGGTACACAAGGAGTTAGGAGGGGACACAGCTGTGACACCTGACCCCAAGTGACTGAAGGGGTATTCCATACCTTATAGCTTCATGCTCAGCATATAAACTGAGGGGAAGGAGGAGGAAAGAGGGGGACATTGAGAGTGATGGTGTTTGTCTTCCCAGGTCACCATTTTGTGTGATGGCCCCTGCTTTCCTGGGAATGGCTGAACACCTGCCTGCCCATGGGAAGTCGGGAATAAATTCCTTGGTTTGCTTTCCTTTCTTGTGAGCACAGTTTTTGCTTTTCCTATTAAACTGTCTTTACCTCTGCCCTTCTGAGTCTCTCCCCCATCTCACTGGTGGGGGAGTGAGCAAGCAGCTGTGTGGGACTTGGCTGCTGGCTGGGTTTAAACCTTGATACACAGTTGTTAACACAGGTGAAAAAAATGCATGCAGCTACATCAGCACTTTTAAATTCCTTTGTACTTGCTTCTGGGTTAATTTAATCCAGTATGTCTATTATACTGTAAAGAAAATATCTGCCTGATGTTAGATAACATTATGGTTTGCTGGTTTTCCTTTTCACAAAAAAAAGAGATAATTTAGGGGAGGCTACTATAATTTTATTTTTGTCAGGTATTCAAAAGCAGACTGGGAGTTAAAACTAGGCCCAGTGACTATGGCACTAAGTTCTATAGCTATTAAACGTATCTAATGCTTTATTTCCAGTAAAAGAAATGGGTCACAGTCTAAAGCACTCTGACAATATTTAATTTTCAGGCTTCATGTATAGACACACCTTCTTTCACTGCTCTTAATCTGTGGTTACTACTTCTTTCCCAGAGGATTTAACACCCAGAACTGAAGTGCCAGATTGCACTGACAGAAATGAGTGCTAATGGTCAGGTCATGGTTCAGTCACATGGACAGTAACCCCAGTGGGAGCAGGGGTGGCTTAAACACTTCAAGTCAACTTTGCAAGAGGAGATCTAACTATACTCCTGAGACACTTGTTTGCACTGTAAAATTTCACCCTTCTTTTTAAATTTAGATTTTGGACAATATTTTTATTTTGTTATTTATTTTTGTTATTTACTGTTTGTAACAGAGAGGTGCCTTGTCACAGACAAGGATGCCATTATACTGGGTACTGTGTAGCTACAGGCTGAGAAGCAGCTTTGAAGGGTTATAGTAAATTTAATTTTCCATTTGTTTGTCATTTGCTTAAATTATATAGTTATGAAATGCCTTAAATCTGTGCTAGCCAGCTCTTTAAGGGAAAGGAAAAAGAACTTTGCAGCCTAAAGTTTGCCTTTTGTCTTATGCAAAGTTAATAAAGTCAATACAAATGCATTTTCCATAAAAAAAATGCATTTACTTTCCTGCTGACCTTGTTTTCACATTGTTCCTAGTGGTTTGTACTTGTTTTCCATCTGCTACCTGTAGACTCCCAAGTTTACTTAGGTTTCTGGGTCAGCTTCTTTTCTCCTTGCCTTTTTTAATTATTTTTTTTAGCAATTACACTGAAAATAGTAGTCACAACTTGAAAGTGAAATCATTATGTTGGGGGTTAAAATGGAAGAAATAAACTTTAGTTTGGCTGAGAAACTCCAGAGGCCCAGGTATCTGGATGACAAAGTAACCAGAATAAGGAGATAATGTTAGTTGTAATTAAAAAGTCTGTTTTCCAGATTTGAGGGCAGATTTAATATCAGGGGACAACATCCAATTTCCATAATCAGTCCTAAAGGCAGCTGTGAACACATCTCCAAGGAGTAAAATGTGTGTTTCTTTTCCTCAATTATATCAAAGTAAGAGGGGGCTATGTGGGAATGACACCAACTGGTATGTGAGCTTTGCCCTGTCCAAGAGTTACACTTCTGAACCATAAATTCTCACTTTAGTAGGTCAGTTTTCTTGTTTTGTGAAACATAACATGGCTCCTGTGAAAACATGAAAAAATGAGAATTTTTACTGGTTAGAGTTGCTAACTGGTATTTTCAGTGCTGAAGAAATGGAGTCAAAGGAACATGGCCAGAAATACAGATTTGCAGAAGGAAATTTCTTCTTTCTTTCTCACAGTATCAAACACAGACCAGCCATCACTACCTGCTGTGCCTCACCACTACCCAATGTTATCACCCATCAACTCTCACTCTCCATTTCTCCCATGAATTTTTTATTTATTCAGTAACTGATTTTCTACAAGTACTTTTTTCCCCTTATATACTGGTGGAACATCTAATAACTCCTTGAAGTTCCCACGTTTCCTTTCAAACAATGCACCATCTCCAGTCAATAGAGCCAAGCAACCACATTATGGTTTCAGCTTACTTCCCTTAATTCTTTTGCTGTTTTATTGCAGTTCCATATCCACTATTTTCCCTTGTTATGTTTTGTCACTGACTTACACCAAGTATTCAGACAACTTTTTTGCTAGGTCTACCAGGGTTTATAGGAATGCTTCTTGATTCAGTACTGCAATAAAAATAATAAGCATTAAATGGTGGAATGGTTGTAATCATAATAATGGAAAACTACAAAACTATAGAGTGTCCTACGAAACACGAAAAAAAAGGTGGACACTCAAGAAGCAGAATAAACAAAAGAAGAACACTAAAATGAAGGAAAAAATCCAAGATAAAAATGTAAACAGGAGAAGATGGGAAGTAACAAACTAAGAAAGTAGAGAAATTTTATAGGAAAAGACATGAGAGGGGGAGAAAGAGTAAGGGAAATAATTGAAGATGGAAACAACAAAAAATGCAGACTTCTGGCCCTTCTTATTCAGATAACATTTTCTGCTACCTTTGCTGTGAAAGATTAGGAGTCTGGCTTTGAACTTTTCATTCAGACAAAATTAATGAACTTCGTCTAAAGAATGCATGTCATAAGCATTGTTAATTTTTGAGGAACTTTTACCATTATTATTAGAAAAAATATATTTGCTTCCAAGTGCATGTTTATAGACTTACCATATTAATTACTTTAAAAATGTATTTGAGACTGCCAAGTCAAGTTTGCTGGTAATACTGAGTATAAATGAAATTAATGAAGACATAAGGTTCTTCTGAAGAACTGCAGAAAAATCTCATGTTATTATCAGGTGATTAAGTGGACAATGAAATTCGTGTAGATTTGGGTAAAGATAATGCACATGGCAAAACCCAATCTTGGCTTTAAATACACAGTGATGGAGAGAGAACTAGTTGCTACTGTTCAGAAACATCAATAGAGAAGCATATAAAAACGTAAGCTCAATGCTGAGTAGCCACTAAAAAGGAGATAGAATTAGGAATTATTAAGAAAATACTAAAAAAAGAAAGTGAGATACCATAGTTTTGCATGTAGATGTTCTTGGTGTGCTTGTATCTTGAATAGTGGATACAATGCAGTTCTTCTCTTTCAAAGTAGAGCAGAGAATGCTGATAAGGATGGTCAAAAATATAGGATGGTTTGAATATAAAGAACAATAAAATAGACAGTGATTGTTTTTCTGCACAGGTGAAGGATATGATAATAATGTGAGGCATATGAAAACAACATGATTGTTCATTGTGTCTTATCGGTTGCCAGATAGGGACTTCAAGTAAATAATTAGAGAAATTAATGGATTAAAAGAGTTGTTAGGAGTTGTAACATGCAGGGATACAACCGTTAGCTGGTGGTAACCTACAAATCCTTAGATGTTGGTATCTTTTTGGAAAGCATCTTGCTTTGTGTTCCTCCCTGTGAACTTACTAAGACAGTGATGAAGATACTGGGTTGGGTGGTCCTTTAATCTGACTCATCATTTCCATTTTTATATTTCCATTTTTATATACTCACATTTTCAGCACAGCCTTTATGATACAGCCTTTAGTGTTTTACATCATCTCTGTCAGGAGTGTGCAGCAGTTGGACAGTGGTTTACACTAAATGGTTGGGTGCATCGGGAGGATAAAGTGAATCAGCTGGAAAGACACCATAGCAATGGCCCCAGGAGTGTGTCACCAGGAGGGATGTTACAAGATTTGATGATCATCATAGACCTGCCTGTAGAACAGGTGATGGAGAGGGACGGGACCCTGTGTCACCAGCCATTGAGAGGAGGAGTGTGTTCCACCTCACCGCAAACACCACTATACCTTGTGGTGAGGGAGATGTGGTGTGTCCCACGAGACCAAAGCCACATCATCACCACTGCAGAGCTGTTCGTGTGCAGGCTGTGCTGCTCCTCAGGGGTCACTGGAGGGCTGGCAACAGCAGGACTTTGGGCTGGAGCTGCCCTGCTCCTCACTGGTGATAGTGTGAGAAACTGCTGGCATTGCAGACAGGGAAAGGAGAAAGGAGTGGGCCAATCCAAGGCTAAAATAGCAATAAAGTAACAAGATGGAGACAAAAGATGTGAAGGGGGAGTGTGGGGAACTCCCTGTGGCTGAAAATTTTCAAGGACCGTGGCAGGGATGTGCCGACTGAGGCTGAAATTCGTAAGTAATGATGTAGTCAGCAAAATGGAGACCATGGGGAAACAGTAAAACAGGGTGGGTTGCTTATTTAAGGTGTGTATAGGGGAGGGATATAAAATAAAGCAGAGGGCTGTTGCAGGGTCCCTGTTGAGCCTGATCATTGCAGCCTGGAGCAGGACAGACCACACATCCCCAACAGGCTTGCTTTGTTTCCTGAAGGACTTCTGCCTCACTTAATACACAAGAAGAACAGTGTTTTCTTACTGAATAGCTATTCATGATGTTGTTTCTTTCTCATTGTTTTACATGAAGCTTCTACCTATACTTTATTTACAGCAGTTTAGTTAGACCCCTTTTGAAAAGGTAACTGAATGTTCTCATGAGTGCATGATCTGCCCCTTCATTAATAGTTGTCTTCCCAAAATCTCTGAGAGCTTGCCTTTCTCTTACAGAAGTGGTCATGAGGAGAATAAAATTGAAATTAGTGTTGAGTGCCCAATTTAAAGAAAACTGGGAGGTAATTCTTCAGGGAATTCAGCATGGTACTTCACTGTCCATATTTACAACGGGTGGCAGATCCAACTGTTGTGTGCTTCTGCACACTGGGACTGTAAATAGCTTTTATTCAGAAAATGAGACACTGAAATTCCAAACAGAGGTAACATGGTGTTTCAGTGGTCTAGTCAGCATACTAGGGGATTTCTAGAAAAGGCAGGCATAAAACTGTATTCTCCAGCATATCATGCAGCTGCATTTACTGTGCAAAGCTCTTCTTACTATTGCAGTAATCCTGTATCCAGTATACATATCTAATTTTTCTAGCTGCATTGGCAAAGGCTAAAATTCTTCCTTGCTTTGAACAGAGACTTGGGTTAGGAATAGGGCATAAATTCTTTCTGAGAGTTTCTCAATCAGGTATAGAACAAGGTGGAAAACTATGAATTGAAAGGTGCTAACACAATAGGTAGCACTTGTACCTTTTCTGACACGGAACATGTAGTGCCACCAAATGTCAGATTTTGCTGTGAACTAGATCACAGCAACAGGACATTGAAAAGGAGGGCTCCTGGAAGATGGGCTAAAGAGTGGTTTATCTACTTGGATACATTTTACTGGGAATTCCAAAACACTGTAGAAATGTGAAATTTTCCCATGTTTCTGTAGAGATCCTGTATTTGTAGACGTTCACCAGATCTCTTGGGAAGCAGCAGGAATGTGCCAGCACATTTCCCATCAAAGAAGATGTGATGCTGAGTGCCAAACCTTGAGATGTTATGTACTTTTCTGCAGAGCTGATCCTTGCAAAATTTACCAGCAGAACCTACTGACCTGGTGGTCCTGGCTCTGCTGGAAAATAATTTGGTTGTAAAAATAACAATGAATAGTGGATTGAGAACTTCATGGCAGAATAGCAGTTATCTGTCAAAAATCCCTACTCTCCTTCCCTAACAAGGCTAAATGTGGCATGGATTGTCACACAGAGACTTTAAAAGACTTTTTTTGTATGAAAGGTGCTGCATATTTGTTTTGGGAAGTATCGCTCTATACCATTGTGAATAAACAAACAAATCAACAAATATATTGACTAAGGACCACAATAAAAAACAAAATGCTGGACATTTTATTTAAGTCTGCACATCACAGCTTCTTCTCAATTTGATAATTTTGAAATACTGTATTATTTATTATACTGTACCAAATTAGCTACTGTTTTAATTATTTATGGAGAACTATCTTCTCTTTGTAGGACATATGGAAGATTTTATATGATAATATGGTACTGCTTTATTATTTGTGTTTTTAAATTACTTCCATGTTTATGTATTAGATATTTGATTGCTCTTTATATAATGGCAATCATATGTGAGCACACCCTTCTTCTCACTGTCCTCCCTTCAGTGAAGCATGAGGTCTGAGGATTATGTGGGACTGTTGTGTTTTTGCTTTCCTTTACTTTTTTCTTCTTCTCTCTTTTTTTTTTTTTTTTTACTATATTAACAGAATTCATGCCTTCCTGCATGAGTGATGGGGTACCTGAGCAAGAGNATTCAGGAAAATAACTTTGTTGCATGAAAGGACTTTGGGAGTTTGGGATACACCTGACAAGAGGAATTTTTTGATGATATAAAGTCATTGGCAGGTGTGTTTGGGTAAATGTGGCCAGAACGATACCTCACCTAAGGAATTACCAACTCATGGACTTGTTTTTTACAGTTGCATAGAACTGATCCCACATTAAAGAACTGCACATAGTTCATCGTGGATTCAGCTGAGTCTGGGCCTATCAATCTAATCATACTAATCAGATAATCTGATAAATGTCCTTGCTGGAAGTGCAAAAGAATGCTGGGTGGAAGAGTTGGAATCCTTTTAAATCCTAATTGCCTCATATGCACCATTATTTTAATGTATGATATAGCCAACAATTGGACAGGATATGTAGCATGTAGGTCAGCTCTTAATATCAGTTTAGCCCTGTCAGGAAAGAGGAAGAAGGTCATTAGTCCTTGATTGTATTTATGTGCATAGTGCCCCACAATAATTATACAAGCCCGCTCACTGTTATTCTAACATTGCTAATTGGGAGGATTTCAGCAGACATGTCTGGTATCCTCTGAGGTCCAGCTGGTATCCAATTTCCAGCAGAGTTTCCTGAGAAACATGAAGGTCAAGTAACTTCCCCAAGGTTACACCATAAGTGGCTCAACTGGGATTAGGATCCAGATTGGCCTGCTGCTAATCTTTTGCCTTATTAATCACTGTAGTCTCTTTCTGCAAATATCCAACAGATTCATATTTGCAGTTTCACAAACACAATGTTTTAGGCAAACTCCCTTAATTTGGGGGAATAGATTTCTTGAAAAAGGAAATAATGAAATAGCATTAGCAAAAGTAACTCTTAACTGAAATGTAAAATAATTGGGACTGGATTTTGCTTATGGGAGATATTATTTTAATGGCAATGTTGTACTTGTCTTCTTGATCTCTTATGTCTTGAAACTGTGCACATCTGGCCACTCTCTCTTATCAACTGTCAATACACATGCTATCAGGAAGCATGATATTTGCTGAAATTTTTGGACTCTGTATTTACCTTTATTATAACTCAAAGAAATTGGCTGACTGGAAATGCAGAAACAGTAACAAGGTGGCTGTCACATGCCTTATCTGTCCTTTTGTAAAACTCTCAGCGATGCAAATACTGCAGCATCTCTTGTGTGGGATGGAGTACTCCATCTTTAACAGAAAAACCAGCAACAGTTTTAGTTAGGATGAAGAAACCCCTTGATTTTCCATATCTCTTACTGAAAACCATGGTAAGTATTATGGAGCACAAAACAGTTTATAGTGCCAGCTGGTTTTAATTAAAGGCTTACAAAGACACTTCATTACAAACTAACAAACATGTTCACACCAGTAGTCTGTCCTGTTTCTGTAAATAGGAATTTGTACAATGTACAAGCCTGGAGAACTACTTGGGAAGCCTTGTGGGGTACAGAACTAAAATCATAGGCAACACATCTCACATGGATTAAGGAGTCAGAACAATACAAATGTCTTTATGTAGCCTGTTGCTAAACTACATTAACACTGTGTAACTGATCTCCTGTCATTAGGCTGTGACATCCAAAGCCATGGGGCACAATTAAAAGGCAACCTGACACCTGTTGTCTCCAATATACCTTTTGAAATAGCTACGAAGAGAATATGCAGCTTATCTAGGGATTGAGGATGGTATATGAAGGGTTATCCATGTTAGGTTCCTACTTCGAAGTTAGTCCAGCACTATATGGCCTGGATTCCTACAATCTCTATCTTCACTCTTCAAAGGTTACCACTTGATATCAATAATCTCAGCAAAAGTTCCAAAGATTAATGAATATGGAAGCGGGACTCATTAGCATTGCAGTTACACAAGATTAAATGCAATTAGATAGTTGTGGGGCTATGCAGAGAAACTGCATTATGCTGCCGCCTTTGTCAGACCTGGAGTGCAGTAGAATATCTGCTAGATGGAAGATGACACAAAACTTAAGAATTGTTGAATATATTAAACCAACAGGTTATTAGATTTTAGTCTAAGAATAATCCTTTAGAATCCATTTGAAACCTTATAGGGAGCCAATAAAACAGACCAAAATTGAATAAAACTGGAGCGATTTCTGCCAATGTCTAACTTGATATCATAATGAGACATTTTCAGAGCAATTTCTAGAAGATTCAGATAAAATTCCACATGTGGTGATATAGCAAAGGTACAAAAATGTACAAAGATATCTGAGGAAAAGAAGGGATGTAGTTTCTCACTAGATTCAAGGTTGGTACAGATTTCATTAGGAGAGGTTTATCAGCAGCAACTGGAATGGAAGTCATTGTTCAAGCAGCAGAGAGAAAACAAGTTGTGTCCTATTCCATATGGAGATATCTCTGTGATTTTCACAAAATTCAACAGGAAGGAAATGCTCATATCAGAACGTTGTTTACTTCTCCCATTTGATTTTGGTGTGAAGTGTGTGTATGTATGTATCTCAGGTTAAAATGCAAGAAGTCCTGTTAATATTAATGAGAAAAAATGTGTTGTACGAGAAATGTCATCCAGTTCTCGAAAAAGAAATTAAAGAATTTCCTAATTGATGTGAAAGAATGTACAAAGTTGTTGGTCTGTTGAGAAAAACAAATTAATTTTATAAATAACTAATTCTTTAGGACCCTTATGAGTGTGCACCTTCACTCCAACTGGTGGACACACTGAGGCAGAGAGGGTGAGCTGAATTGTGTAGGTATGGACATGTATGCCTAGATGGTAAAATCTCATGAGAGGGCTCTACTGACAGATGCTCATAACTATTAGAAATGCAAAAATGGACAGAAGTTGTAGTGTTATAGATTATATAATGCTATGTCTTATGTCATGATATAGAACAACTTGGTGGTTTAGATATTTCAGTTTATCTGCACCTTCCAAAAGGGAAATTAGCACTCGCCTTGCTAAAGAAAACCAGACCAGTACTCAGGATGTATTATGTAATGTTGCATCAGGACAGTATGTGCAATGGTGTGTGGTTTCTAGTTTGTTTGCTACCAAGAGTAAAATCTTCCCCATTTTGAGAAAGGCTTGAATTTGAGCTTTTGAGAAAGTGAATCTTGTTTTCTCGGCATTTCTGTGCATTAACAGATCATTGCAGTTTGCTTTGATTCAAACTTAGAATTCTGAGTTTGCCAGTCTCGTCTTACCTGGGCAATTGTGTCTCACCTCATTGCTCACATGTTGCTTCACTACCACTAAAGAGTGTTGAGGTCATTAGTATATGATGATGAAGAAGATGCTTGTGTCACTCAAGACATTCTGCTAGCTCAGCTCTCATAGAAAGCTGTAAAATCGAGACGTTTCCCACAGTCAGTTCAGGCACCTCTTTTTTAGTCATCTGGCCATAACTAGTTTTCCAAAGGGTATTGGCCTCACCTCTGAGACAGCCACTTGATATAACCTGTCCCTATGTATGTGAAATAGGGCAGGATGCTCTGGGAGGCTTAATGCCTTTTAGTTGTAATTATGCTCTAGATTCTTGCTCTTGAGTGTTAGTTCCTGTTTAAAATCCTGATCCAATTTTCTGCTTTCTAGACCTTACCCTAGTTCCTCCTTCTACTGAGTGCTAGTTCCTAATCCTGCCCTTCATCTCTTCAGCCTTGGTTCCTAGGTCTTGCCTCTTTCTCTTCCAGCCCTAGTTTCTGCTGTAAGCTAACTTGCCTGAACTTGTTTCAGCTTGGACTGCTCATGATGCTGAAGACACTTGCAAACATTAAGACTAAAATTATGATAAGCCAAATCTGATCTTCACTTAACCACGTAAACTTTAGTTTTCATGAGATTGAAATATTCCCCAAGGACAGTGACTTTAGTATAGTCTAATCAAGAAATAAGATATGTAGGAATTCTAGTTCTGTACCAAGGCAAGCAATTAATGAATGTGAATCACATCTTTTAGTGGATTATTAGTAATTGAGTTACATGTGGTAAATAAATACAGTGATAAACTTTAAAAATTTTGTTTACACATTTCTAAGAATGCATCTTCCTTTTGCTGTCTGGCAACACTCACCCATTCCCAAATTACAACAACAAAAAAGTCTTTTAGTAATTTTATATATTGCAAAGGTAGAGAGATACTTTCTCCACAAGTTTCCAAAGAAGACTCAATAACTTCCTAAGAACGTTGTCTCACTTGTACAACAGACTCTTTGTACGCAAATGACCAGAAATTGTACTTGAAA
Source organism: Calyptomena viridis (assembly GCA_013390005.1). Taxonomy (NCBI): domain Eukaryota; kingdom Metazoa; phylum Chordata; class Aves; order Passeriformes; family Eurylaimidae; genus Calyptomena; species Calyptomena viridis. Next base: position 78,385 of record WEIV01015475.1, read on the forward strand.
AAGGTGTACAGAGAATAAGTGTATGTAGGATATCCAGTTATAACAGGGCCTCTTAACTGGATGTGTCCATCTGGTGGGTGTATTAAAATAATTAACAGAGGGAACTGATGTATGAAGTCTATTTAGCAGAGCATCATCTGGCCCAAACCAGATTCCAACAGAGCTGTAGAAAAGGAAGGCAAATGCTGCTATTTCCCCAGCTGACTTGAAAAACTTATTGTCATCAACAAATTATGGCATGGTGTAGGTTCTTTCCTGTAGCAAGAGAATCTAATTGAAATTCATGTTAGATTGAATGTTGTAGTTGTTTTAAATTGAACTTTTATTCCTGAAGTTTTAATAATTATGGTTTTGATAGCTCCAAGACTGATTTGTGCCATTGTTATGGTTTGACTCCGGCTAAAATGCCAAGAGCCCACACACAGATCCAAAATTTCTCAGAGAAAGAAAAAAAAACTTTGACTTTTGTGATAAGGATTACAAGGCAACTGTTTATTAACTATTTCACAAGAAAAACAGGCTCTAACTTAGAATATTAAGTATTGACTACTACTACTACTACTACTACTACTACTACTAAAATCAGAACTTAGGAGTTTAAGAGTTAGAAGTTTGATAGATGTTACAGACACCTTTCTCCCCCCACCCCTCCCTTTTAAGATCCTTCACCTTCCCCCAACAGCTCGGGAAGGCAGGTGTGTGTGTGGGGGGGTTACAGTCAGAGGTTTTCTTTGCTGCTGTTCAGAAGAGAGAGAGTCTCACCCCAGCTTTCCTCATGGGGTCTTCTCCACGGAAACAGTCTGTTACAAACTGCTTCTTAGTGGATTTGTTACNGTAAACTCCAGCAGCTTCTTAAAGAAGCCCCTCTCCTAGCCCCCCCCAGCTAATAAAAAACTCTGGCTACTTAAAACCACAACAGCCATGAAATCCACAAATAAAACTAAATAGTTGGCTTCTTGCACTGTTGCAATATTGTTATAGATGTGCAGGTGAAGATATAATAAGAAAGAAGCTCTTTTCTGTCTGTGACTGAATTTGCTGATTTCAGGCAAATGCATGAACAACTTCATGTTAAAAATAAGTGGTTTTCTTTAGAAAATGAAGAATTCATAGAATCACATGCTTGGTATGTAGCTTAGCCTACAGTTTTGAAAATGGATTCTTTTTTTCCCTCCCAAGTTTCTCAGCAAATCCTTCTATCAGTCCCAATTATTTGATGTGGATTAATTTTTGATATAAATACTTTGTGATAGTCCAGCAGATTATGAAATAAATTGTTGCAGTCGATCCTGCTATCCATAAATAAGATGGATATCTGAATGAAACCAGGGATGTAGTATTCCTGTTCTTGAAATATTCATGTGTTTGAGGAAAACATTAAGTTTTCAATTTTAAAATATCACAAATATATAATTAATAGAAACAATAATAAAAATCACATTATAATGGCTACTTATTTGCACTTAATTGCCCTACTGGCTTATAACAGACTGCTGCTAATGACAGATGTAATGGGAAACCCTGCCATTGTTTGCTATCTCAGATGCACAGAATAATGTGATGTAATGCACACTGGGACAGCACAAATACCTTTAAAGCTTCCAAAATACTAAACAGCTTACATATGTTTCTGGAGACAACAACCAATGTTCAGCAACAAAAAACCCCAAAACCACCAAATCCAAAACTGACTGCAGATGTTGCAACAATTTTTTTGGGGTGAAAAATAAAAATCATTGTGGGATATTGTGTTTCATAGCACATAGACTGTCTTGTGATTGAACGTCATTTTCACAGGATCTCACATAGTAAAGTGACCCAAATTCAATTTATCTTCTGAAATAGAATGAAGGACTAGAATATTATGTAGATTCAGTCCTTGATTTTTAAGAACTTGGGAATTTAATAGTGATGTGTATGTATTGTGCACCTGGATATCCAGATACATCGTATCTGATCTTTGTCTTCAGGAAAAATAACAGAAAATTATTTATTTTAGTTGTCATGAAGGATTCATTGGTCCTTGAAAGGTCCTTGAAATAAAACAGTGTGTGATGCCATTTCAAGGAAATCATACTCTAGGTATAAAATAAAAGTACTTAAAAATACCTAAGTTTGCATTCATGTGCTCTGCCACAATTCATACCTGCTGCCACATGAAGTTCAACTGCCAGCATCAGGATCATTTCTGAACCACCTGAGAAAGCTTTGGTCTTCCTTTTATTTCCTTGATGGCTTTTGGTTTAGTTCATACTCTGAGCATGGTAAAAAGGTAGTTGTTGCCTTCCTTGGTCCTCTCTTCAGTGTTAAGGCAGTCTCTTATTTCACAGTTCATAAGGGGTTGCTAGTGTTCCTGCAAATAGGAAGGCTGTAGACTGTTGCTATTACTGAGAAATTTTGGGAAGCATTTTTGTGGATGCTGACTCTCATGACTAAAGAGCTCTTTCATGAATTTTGGGATAAGCTACTATACAAAGTCAACCTTTTGGGTGGGGTTGCCTACTGTAGTTTTTCATTGGATTGCCACCTTTTTTTCCCCCGTATGTTAATACACAGATCTTAATCTCAAGAGAAATGCATTGTTAAATTTTGTGTTTTGATATAATTTTTGATTTCTCTTGTGTTACAAAGAGTCTCAATGTATATGATTAGGTGTTAACCTTTCTTTTTTTTTCTCTCCTGTTGGTATCTCACAGGTTTTCTTTTTCTGTCCTGTGCTTGACATCCATTCATGTTCCAGATTTGAACAATAAAGTGATAAAATACAGATAAAATATTTGTTTCCATCTTATATGTGAATTTGTTGGGATAAATAGTTGACAATACGTAGTATATTCTAATTTCAGATTAGGAATACTAGCATTCTAACACAAATTTGATACTGTAGTTGCTTGTTAGACTGATGATTTTCACAGAAAATTCTTTTCTGTTATCTTTTCTGATTTTAGTGCTGCAGCCAGAACTCTGCTGTTTTTCTTTTTTTCCCCCTTCAGTTCTAGTTAACTTTTCAGATACTACAAAACACTATGTGTATGTATGTACCATCTCCACTTCTGATTACTTGGAAAAATATAACAAATTATGAACCACAAGAATACATTTCTCTGCTTGCTTTTGGTATGGATTGTTTCATTTGGGTGTAGTAGAACCATCAATGATATAATTCTTTTCTTGAAGACCCACCCCAAAATAGCTTCTATTAATTTTCCTTTACAGTCTAGGACACAAGGGAAATAAGTTATGTCAGTTGGAACAAGGACTTAAAAATATATTCATATTTAATGTATCCTTATTACATGCATGGACAAAGACAGCAACACTCCTCCTTGTTCTCATATTTACTCATGAGCAAAAAGTGTTATTAAACATTTATTAAACTTTGTTGCAACTAATGAGATGTGACAAGTTTTGTGGAGAAAGATTTAGCTGAATTGATCAGCTAAATTGTTCATGAGATAGTTTAAGCTTTTTCATTTGGAAAACCTTTCTCCTCTTTGCTTTACATTTTTGAATGGTGTTCCATATGTGGAGAGGGGATTTCCTTCTCAGTGACCTCTTCAATCACAATTCATCTTTACAGCCTATTTCTGGCAGGGGCACTCACCTTTTTCTGGCCATGGAGCATCTGAATTTCCTACTTGCCCCATTCCTTCATACTCTTTGGTGGCTTTGCTTTGGGTGATCTTCCATGTGCATTAGAACTTGGCAAAAATGCAAAGAGCACGCTACTAACCGTTTATCCCACTTCTAAGCAGCAATGATACTGTGTCTCCCACAAGACAAGCATCTCATTTGTACTGATTTTCAGCTTCGATTTTTGCGTTATTTTGAGCATATTAAAACATGCCAACTGAACTAATGCATGTGTAATGTTCTGGATGCTTCAGCTGCTGACATCTAGACAGCAAACTCATGTCTAGAGTGGGGCCCAAGATACGCGGGCCAGTCCTTTCCTCCCGGGTGTTTTGTGAGGGACACTGCCCAGTGCCACTGGTGGCCATGGGCCCAAACCGAAGGTGGTGTGGCCGGGCAGCGCCCTTGGCCATGTGCACAAGGCCCACGTGCGAGAGGAGGAGGAAGAGGAAGGGCGGCAGAGGTGGAAGGGTGCAAAGAGAGGGAGGAGGAGCAATGGGAAAGGGGGAGGGAGAACGGGAGGAGGAGGAAGGAGAGGAAGAGAAGGCAGAGGGCTCTTGGGCCTCGCCGGCCGCCGTCCCTCCCCTCAGGTGAACGCGTATCCCTCCGCGGCGGCCGCCTCTCGGCCGGGCTCGCAGCGCGCAGTGCCCGGATGCAAACTGTGATGGCCGCCGGCAGCGCCGCGCCGGGCGATGGCGGGAGCCGCGGTAACTCCACGGGAGGCACCGGGTGGGGAGCGG
>WEIV01015477.1:0-40780 GCA_013390005.1 Calyptomena viridis
GGCCTCGCCCCCGCAGAGCCCCCGCGCCCACCCGGGGCTGCGGGAGCGACGTCGGCGCGCGGGACCTGCCCACCCCCAGCCCACACGTGGCCTTTCCAGAGAGCAGCAGAGCAGGGTCGGGCTGGGCACGAGGAAAACACTTCAAACTTAGCATTGAGCGGGTTTCGTTTTTATTTTTAATAAAAAGCTTTTTTAAGTGGTGAAGATGGCCAAAGTTTCATACAATTGAGAATAAAGAGAGGCGTCAGGGGTGCGCGGGGCCGCCCGGGGCTGGCAGGGGACGAGGGGGGCGGACACGCCGGCACACTCGCCGAAATATATTTTGCTTTAAGAAAAAATTAAACTTTTAAATAGAAGCAGAAATTGGGTTGGTTGGTTGGTCGGTTGGTTGGTCGGTTGGTCAGTCGGTCAGCGCTGATACTGCCCACTGTGAAACAAAGCTTTGACTATTTTTTTGTTTTTATTTGGGGGGGAAAGTTTGGGTAGAACAAAAAGCGTAAATGAGGTGAAGAGGGTTATGAACAGCCTTTGCAATGTACAAAAACTAGAGCAAGTGAAACCAAAAATGATGTTCTTGGTGTTTTTCTATACTGTAGTCTTGTTAGCTTTTTTGTTACTGTAACAATGCTGATCTCGAACTGTACCAAAATACATGAGACTGACAGAAACAAACCACATGGAACTTTCAAAACTTTAAAAAAAACTTTGTCACAAAAGACTTTGTTGTCATAGTTGAGTTGACTGTAGATGGTAATTGAATATACTCCTTTGGAACTATTTCATCACGTATGTTTCCTGCTCATTGTGATACATTAAAAAAAAATGAGCAAAGCTCTCGTCTCAATGTCCCACGTGTGCGGTGCCGGGTCTGCTGGGTGGGGGCGCGGGCACAGTGTCAGCCGGGCACAACCGTCAGCACACACAGGTGGGCACTGCCACAGAGCTGTGTGTCTGCACACGTGTCCTCCTGCACACGCGTGTCCTCCTGCACACGCGTGTCCTCCTGCACACGCGTGTCTGTGACCCCCGTGGGGGCGGTGAGACACCCGGGCTGATCGCGAGTCCCGGCCCGGTGGAGGCGATGGAGCGAGCGGCGCCACCTGAGCTGCGGCTGCGGGATGCTTTGCATTTGAAAAGGACGTTTTAAGTGCAGTTAATTTTCTGAAATGATTGTAAAAGGATTCTGGGATGTAATGAATGATTCAAGGGAAAGGGCCATGGTCATCCTGAAACCTGTGAGCTAAAATTTCATCTGTTTCCTTCTGCTGATAAACCTAAAGGAGATGTAGGTAAGTGGTGACTCACTGCACTCCCTCTACAGCAGGGAGGGAACCCACAGGAACTGCTGAGTGTTCAGTACACAATTCGCTTGCCAAAAATTGCCCCTTGCAGCAGAAAATGCTTGAAATTCATTAATAGGGACCACATCCATCCAAAAGGAGTCACAGGGGCCACCGCTCATCTCTAATTTATAACTGCAGCAATAAATAATTTACACTGCCCACTGCAGGTGAGGTGTCTGCCCGGTGTGGGTGTCCTTGGCCACCGGCAGGACAACGAGGGGCTCCCTCCCCCTCCACGGGAGCAGGGTCTGACCTCTGCAGTGTCCAGAGGAGCAGAGGGCGCGGGAAGGAAACCACAGCTCCCAAAGGCACGGGGTGTTCTTTGCTTGACACTTGGACTGACTCAGCCTCCATAAGCCATGAATTATGAAGTAAAGTGGGCCAAAATTGCCAACCCCCCCATGACTCCAGCATACCCGACCTACCCCCTGCCCCAGGAACAGCCTCAAAAGGGGAGATCCTGTGTGAGGGCAAGTGCTCCTGGACTTCAAATCTTGCTTCTGGCCAGGCTGCCCGGTCTGGTCCCTGGCTCGGGCACTGTTGTTCTGGCATGAGCCTAAACAGACCCGGGATCTGGATTGTCTCTCGGCTGGTTGTTTTTTTTTTTTAATCGGAAACTCCATCCTGTTTTTCCACAGGTGGATGGGACTGCAGTGGTGACAGGGCCACCGGTTGTGACCCTCCCACCACCAGTGTTTGCACTGTGCTGTGTTAACGTCACTGCTGTTCCTAGACCAGCTGTTTTGTAAGTTTATTATATAACATTGCTATTTATTCCTGGGTTGACTTCCAGTTTTAAACAGCCACGCTTGAGGAAGTGCCTCGTTAATGCTCTGGAAGGTGTAAATGGCCTCGAGTAGCTGCACAAGCTGCAGACTAAAAAGCTCTGTGCAAGCCTCCTGCCCGGAGCAGCCCATCCATGGGAATTGTGCAAACTCTGACAGGAATAAAAAGGTTTTTCCATGCTGTGATTCTGGTAAGAGGAGGCTGGGAGTGACTTTCAATGACCTTTTATTGCCATCACCTCGAAGAGATTCAGCTCTCACTAGCGCACCGTTACAGACCAAAAAAATGCATATTTATCCAACCAGAGCAGGACCTCCCTTGCTGATGGATTTGAAGCAGCGTTTCCGGACGGAGGGTCCAGGGCAGCTCGGCCCCAGCACAGCGAGGGAGCTGCAGCAACGTGGCTCCTGCAGCGGGTCCCTGCTCGCCCAGACAGGGCCCCAGGCTCACACCAGGAGGCTGCCGAGGGCCCACATCCCTAACGCTGACGGATGTGCCGGGAAGCTGCCACTGGCCCAAGCTGTGCCGGCAGTGGCGAAGGGTTAACTCCATCAGCACTTAAAGGTTCTCTCCTCCAAGCTCATTAACAAGGTACACCTGATGATCTAAAACACTAGAGAGTCATTTTAATTAACACTCTGCCAGAGGGGATGTGGTGAAGACACTGATTTCACTCCAACGACTTTCTATTTTGGTGTATTGCAGAATCGGTGTGTTAGTCCCCGGGCTGGTGTGAGCCAAGGCAGCCACCGCCACCGCTGGGCTCCACAGGGGCCACTCGGCACCGAGCACTGCCACCGTCCACGGGGCGAGGTCGTGGCCCCTCGGCAGGGCCGGGTGGGACTGGGTGCAGCACTTCACCCCCGCAGGACCCGGCTGCTCATCCCCAGTGCACCGGCACGGCACAGGCGGCACCGGCGGAGCAGCAGACACAGCCCCGCAGCCACGGGACCCTTCCACGAGGAACCACGGGGCTGGGGGGCACCTGTCCACGCCCACTGTCCCTCCCCAGGAGACGCTGCTCACCTGAGCCATGAAGGAGCCGCAGCCGGCGGAGCTCTGGGTTTCCCACGGTGATGGAGGAGGGACTTCACGCGGCGCCCCAGAGAACAGACAGTGGTACCTATAAATGGTATTGTGCTGTTGGTTAGATGGGAGCATGATGTTACTTAATTAATGTTTTAATACCCTAGGCATCTTCTGTGCCGTATAATTCATATTGATTCAGCTGTGAGCATGTTCAGTTAAAAAGACTCTCTTTCCTAAGCAAACTTTCAATTATATTGAATTGTTACGGTGAAAAAGGGTCTTTTCTCAGCATGAGGGAGGGAGGCTCTCTGCCAAAATGCTGCTGGCTGGGCTGGGTACATGCATGTACACACATGTGCACACACACAGGTGCACACACAGGTGCACACACACCTGCATTCATACACACGTGTACATGCAAGGTGCCCACACCGTCCTGCCCCAGCACTTCCCCCCTCCCTGAGCCACCGCTGCCACCCCAGTGCTGCCTGTGGCTCTGGTGGTGGGACAGTGGGGTTGGCCCCTGCTGCAGCCAAGGCACAGAGATGGGCATGACAGAGGGTCAAGGGAGGTCAGTGCCAAGGCAGAATTGGCAGAAAATTATCATCAGGGAAGACAGAAGGCAAAGCCTGCCTTCCCCCCCACAATCGGGTTCATGTGTGTATGGAATGCAGAGTGTTTTGGCAGAGCAGCTTTGTTAAGCAGCAATTCAGTGTCTGTTGTGCGAAGCTGCGTCCCTGCGCACACGGAGGGGACAGAACACAGGACGTGTCCCTTGGCCCTGCCAGGAGTGGCAGCTGGAAGGGGTCCTGCTGTGCCTGTAGCCAGGGAGGGCCATGGGGACAGGCACAGGAGCAGGACCATGGCATTGCCTGGCCTCACCCTGGCCGGGCTTTATGGGGCTGAGACTTGTCTTGGCATGCGGGCAACTTCTGGAAGGACACTTGCCAAGGTTCTCCATGCCAGGGCAGGTTCGCTGTGGCACAAAGAGGTCCCTGGCACACACCCAGCGGGTTGCCCGTCTCCTCTCGTGGCCTTCCTGCCCCGAGAGCGCAAGGCAAAGCAGATCTCGGTGCTCTGCTCCCAGGAAGGTCCGTGCCTTTCTCACAGGTGGAGCCCAAGTGGAAACCCGTGTCCACACGCTGCCGCCAGCAGCGGCAAAGCCCAGGATCTGTCCCTGGCAGTCGCCCCCTCACCCGTGGGGCTGTGGGGAGGGTGTGGGGTGAGCGGAGGCAAAGTGACCCCGGCACCTCCCGGCTGAGCTCGGCCACCCCCGCGCCAGGGACCGGCGCCCAGCAGCGCCCGGGGACGCAGCACAGGGAGGTGATGGCGAAACTTTTGAGGATACGTGTTTGCTCTCATCGACAGAAAAGCTCCCTGGCGTTCCGGAAGGATAAAAGGAGCAGAGCCGCGGTGTGCCAGCTCTGCCACCAGCCCCTGCCACGGTGCCGCAGCCCTCGGGGCCACCCCTTGTCCCCCACCTCCGCCGAGCCTGTCATCCCCACAATGCGGGGAAAAGAAGGCTGCTCCCCCACAGGCTGTCCTCTACCAGGGAGGCTTTATCAAGTATTTCTGTCCATTTTGGGTTTTGGGGTTTTTTAAATAATGAGGCAAAGATAAAAATTCTGTATTTTCATTACTCCCCATTTTCACAGCCTGCTGAACAAAAACACAAAGCGCTTCTCCCGCTGCCCCTTGCTCCCCGGCCCTGCCTCTTTCTCCCATGGAGTTCAATTAAAGAAAGGCGAAAATTGAAGCTGTTGTACGCAAGGCGATTGCAACATGCATATTTGATTTTTATGATGGATCTAAATTGCTGAATAAGGCCGTGGAACAAAGGGAGACTGCGGCTTTCTGCCCATCACAGCCAGGCAGCCTCTGCAGAACAAAAGCGCCAGCCATTAGGGGCTCAGCGGGGAGACACATTATATAAATGACTTTGTTTCTCTTCCCCTTCCACCCACGGGGGCTCGGATGGGGCTGGGGGCTGCTTATTCCACATCCCGGGGAGAGCGGGCGGTGGGCGTGGAGCCTTCGTCGAGGCCCGGGGCGGTCGGGGGGAGCTCAGCGTGCCCGGCACATGCAGCCCGACCCCCGCTCCCGACCCCCGCAGGAGGCAGGTGAGGCAGCACTGCCGGGGCTGGGGTACACCCTGACCCCACCTCCTGCCACCGCCGGGCCTCGGGCAGCTGCCATCAGAGCACGGTGGCCCTGGCCCAACGGGAATGTCCCTCAAGCATTTGGTGACACATCCCTTAACAGCACCTTTTGTAGCCCGGGCTTGCAGCCCGTGTGGCCAAGGGCACTCAGGAGCTGGGGCAGCAGCAGAACTGTGCGAGGACACTGAGGAAAGGCTGGCCCAGACTGATGGCCCCAGCGACGCCCTCCCAGTGCAGAGCAGCGCCCACAGCCCACCCAACTGGGGGTGCTGGCTGCCAGCAGGCGTGGTCTGCACCCATGTCACTGCTCCCCACTCGCTGCTTGTGTTTAGAGAAAGGTGTTTGTCAGGGAGGCTTCGGGCAGATCTGCAATCCCTCAGCCTGCAGCAGGAGGTGCTTGACAAGGGTGGGATCTGGTTAGGATCAGACCCACTTGGCAGCGGGTTTCCCACTGGCTCCTCAAAGCTGCTGCAGAGGAGAGCTGGGCCGTGCTCCATGGACAGTGTTTCTGCACAGCTGGGCACTGTGTCCCAGCCTGACACGCTTTGGTGGTGCAGAGACAACCCTTCCCAGTGTGCCTGAGTGATGGGCATTGCCAAGATGTCCCTGTGTCCTGGCACAGCCACCACCTGTCCACAGTTGCAATGGCTGTGCACAGTGGGCACCTGGCTGCCCCTCAGGCTTGTCCCACCCCAGAGGGATCCCAGGGTGCCCTGGAAGGATCCCAGCCTCAGTCTGTGTGTCAGGGCCACTGCCTGTGCAACACCCACTCGATCCAAGGGCGACGTGGGCACAGCAGAGCCTGGCCTGTGTTGTGTTGGGGTCCAGGAGGGCTCGGGAATGGCACTGCCCCACTGGAGGGGACGGGATCAGGGCTTGGCTGGCGCTGGCCCTTGTCCAGCTGTGTGAGCTGCTCTGGCCGTCCTGACCAGCTCATCCCCTCCTGCTGCAGATGTGACAAGTCGCTGGGGAAAAACCACCCGCCAGACTGAACACACGCTTTCTTCCCCTAATGCATCCCCCAGCTCCTCTGCCCGGCATCTCCCCCTCTGCGCTGCACCGCGGAATTGCATCCTCCGGGAACAGTGTCCTAACGGACCTCCCCGAGGCCCTCCCTGGGATCTGGAGAGCAGGAAGGAATGTGGGATACGGCACCATGCCCGTGGCAATGGCTGTGCTGGGCAGCCAGTGCTCTGGGGAGCAGTAGGCACTGAGAGCCCAGCACAGCCCTGTGTCCACCCAGCACAGCCCCACATCCCACCCAGCACAGCCCCACAGCCCCACACCATCACCTGCTAGTGATGAAGTGCCTGGCAGGGTCTGGCAGGGACTGTGCCCGGGTTTTGCTGTGAGAGCCTTGGCAAGACACGCAGAAAGTGAAACAGCACCTGGGGAAGATGTTCCAAGTGGAATTCTGGACTGGCATGGGAGGAGACAGGAACCAGCGAGGTGCAACTGTGGAGGAGACTGTGAGAAAGCTGGGAGTAGCTCGAGAGCTGGCTGGGATGTGTTCAGCTCTTTAAAGTTTGACTTCCATGACCTTTTTACTGCCAGCTGCTGTTCCCCTGGTGCCACTCCCAGCACTGACTGGGGCAGGTTGTGTTTTCCCTGCTAAGGAGCTAAACTGAGATACTGTGTGTAAGAAATGGGAAGTGACAAGATATGACCGAAGCATTGGAAATCAATCCAAACTAAATGTGCTTCTTAACTATAAGTGAACAGTTGAAAACAATCCTCTTTTATAGCCATGGAGATAAATACTCTGTTTTTATTAGGAAAAAATTGCTTTGGACTGAATAAAGTCGTTTGATTAACAAGTCAAAGCAGATGGTTTATTGATGTTTCAGAAAGGAGTTTACAAGGTCTAGTGAAAAAAGAGCCCCAGCTCTGAATTAACAAATTACCCGGGTATGTGGGACATTGACAGTTCACTGCTAATAGATTTATGGGCTGCTGCTGGGTATTTCGTCCCCATTTGGTTTATTATGATAAAATATTGGGGCAGGGGTAACCTATAGCCTCCCTGCAATATACTGTATCGACCCCTGACCCTGGGAGCCTGACAGCAAAACTATGTATTAGATTCTTAATTTGTCTTAATCTAACAGGATCGGCCTCCATGAGGTAATTATTTTCCAAAGGCGATGGTGTGAGTGTGTGTGAGCACTGCAGGTGAAGGTGGATCACTTTATCTATTGCTCTGGACATACCATCCAACTGCCAAGGAATGAAGAGATCACAGCAGGGACCAGGCAGGAGCATCAGCGTCCCTTGAAGCAGGACATGACATTGAGAAATAATAAAATTCCCAGGTGCTGTAAATTAACCCCATAAACCAATTTATGGGGAGGCCCTGGCAGCACCTGGAAATAGGCAATGTGGGGACTTGAAGAAATGGGGACACAGAGGTGATCCTTTTTCTATAAACTTAGGGAACTTATGGCAACAGCCTTGAAGCCTCTCACAGCCCCTGTCCTGCAGTGGGCAGAGGCAGCACAGCTGATGCTTTGAATCCACAGCCTCTGAGGCCGTGTCTGACACTGCAGGGTTCAAACACTCCCGTGTCGTGTCAGCCAACAACGTGGGCACGGGCACTGGCACCTGTCCCCCCCACTGAACACTGAGTTACAGGCTGGTCTCAGCACTCACGGCAGTGGAACCAGGCAGGCTGTAGGGCAGGGAACAGCCAGGGAACTCCTGAGAAGATGTGCAGGGCTCCAACACCCCCAGCCCCAGGTAACACACCCCGGGGCAGTGTGGGAGCAGCACGGGGCTCAGCCCTGCCAGGCACAATGTTGGTGATGAGGAGCAGGAGACAGTCTCCAAACTTGTTTCCATTGCTGAAGAAATCAGTTCTGAGGAGCTGGTGTGAAACCTTCACTTCCCCCTCCTACTTCTTACACATCACCTCCTGAGGCACCAGAGCAGCAATTACTGCATGTCACAAGTCAAGCAGGCGAGGCAAAGGCCGGCCTGGCTGAGCAGGGATCTTATCTTGGAAATAAGCTGCAAAAGGAAGGTGTGTGTCCAGTGGAAGCAAGGTCAGGTGGCATGAGAAGAATACAGAGATGCTGCTTGTCACTGTAGGGAGAAAATTTGTGTGGCTGAAGTTCAGTTGGAGTTGAAGCTGCCAGAAATGTGGAGGAGAACAAAAAGAGTTTTTTCAAATATATTAATGGCACTAAACAGTGTAGAAATAACATGGGCTTATTACAGGATGAGGGTGGTCACTTCACAAGCAGGTACCCAGACAAGGCAGAGGTGTTTAAAGCTTTCTTTGCCTCTGTCTTCAACACTGATAATGGATCAAGGAGGTCTCTGTCCTGAGCTGGAGGACCATGACAAGCTGCTGATCATTGCAAACCTCTCAATGATTTTTGAGTGCTCTTGGGAATCCAGAGAGGTCCCAGCTGACTGGAAGCTGATAAATGTCCCAATTTCCAAGGGCAAGGAGGACCCCAGAAACTGCAGGCCTGTCAGTTTCACTTCAGGGCCTGGTAAAGTTATGGAGATCACTCTGGGAGGGATTGAAAAATACCTGAGGACAATACAGGCACCACTCACAGCCAGCACAGCTTTAGGAGAGGAAAGTCCTCCTTGTCAAACCTGGTTTCCTTCTATGACAGGGTAACCCACCAGATTGACTCAGAAAGGCCAGGAGATGGAATCTTTTTGGCCTTCAGCAAAGCTTTTGATATTGGCTCTCACATCCTTCTGGACAAACTGTCCAGCCCACACTGCAACCATGGTATGGGATGGGTGGCCAACAGGCACAAAGAGTGACAGCAGTGGGGTTCTGTCCTCAGCCCAGCTCTCTTCAGCATCTGCATTAATGACTTGGATGCAGACGTAAAGGAACATGGTAAGTTTGCCAATGACACTAAATTGGGAGGAGCTGTTGATTCCCATAAAGTGAGAGAGGCCCTGCAGAGAGACCTTGACAAGCCAGAGAGATGGGCAGTCACCAACTGTTTAACAAGGGCAAGTGCTGGGTTGCACCTGGGATGGGCAGCCCTGCCTGTGTGTACAGCCTGGGGAAGGAAAGGCTGAAGAGCAGCTCTGAGAAGGGACCTGGCAGACTTCTCCAGTAATTAGTTACTGTCTCACACCTCAGAGGAATCACAGCAAACTTCTTTCCATGTGTCACTGCTTCCCAGGAAGCAGAAGGAAAACGAAAAACTCACATTTCAATATTTTAATAGCTGACATTACAATTTTAATCTCACCCCAAACGCAGGAGCACAGGGTGGGGGCACCTTCTCACTCTCTACAACTACCTGACAGGAGGCTGGAGCTGAGGGGGTTGGTCTCCTCTCCCACTGACAGGACAAGAGGAAACGGCCTCAAGTTGAGCCAGAGGAGGTTTGGTTGGATAATAGGGATTTTTGTTGTTAAGCCCTGGCACAGGCTGCCCAGGGAAGCTGTGGAATCACCATCCCTGGAAGTGTTCAAAACACGTGTGGATGTGGCACCTGGGACATGGTTAGTGGCGAATATGGTGGTGATGCTGGGCTGACAGTTGGACTTGGTAACATCAAAGTCTTTTCCAACCTCAAGGATTGTGTGATCCTAAGCTGGTACAGCTGTGAGCACAGGTGCCACAGCTGTAACCTCTCAAGGAACTGCTCAGCTCCAGCATATCCAGGCACCTTCCCACAGCCACAAGGACAACACCAGTGAGTTTGTGCACCCAGGACTCTTTAGTGGGGAGTGAAGACCCATGGAGTGTGCCCAAGGGAGCAGCCAGCCCCAGTGTTTTCTCTCCAACCCCTCCATGGGAGCAGGTCTGTGTTCTTCCTCACCACAGGGGCCACTGTGCTGCTCAGCCTGGCTGCTGGGCTCAGCCATGCCACAGTGGGAGAGGCTCATTGCCTCTGGAGCAGGAGGAGCTCTGCTGTTTAAGTTGCTGTTGGAAGGCTCAGTTATAACGAGGGTTTCCAGCACGTGCCTTGGGTACAGCCCTGGGGCTGCCTCCCACCTGGGCAGACAGAGTGGTGATGGGCAGGGCTCGGTGCCCCTGTGGCCTGTCAGCACCACTTCTGCCCTGCCTGAGGTCCCCACATGTGCAGGATCACTGCCTGGTGAGGGGACACTGTGGCAATGAGGAGTGCACTTCGTGGCACAGGGGCAGCACCGTGTCACTGGTGGCTGCAGGCAGGTGGGTTTGTGACGTCCCTCTGGCATTGCTGTGGTTCTGCAGGGCTCTTCCCGAGGAGTCCCTGGCAGGCTGGTGGAGGCACAGCTCCTGCTGACAACCTGCTGCATGACTCTCTCTAGAAAAGATAGTTGTGATGCACTGTCCTGGCACCCTGCCACCTCTCCTTGGTCAGGGTCTATTTCATTAACATTGCCAAGACAGCAGGTCTAGCAGGATGGGAAGGGAACTCTTCCCTCCATTCACTGACTGGGACAAATCACTTACAAGGAAGCAATTTCAGTTTCAGGCCTTGGCTCAATTCCAAATTAGGATGGGTCTTAGTCTATTAGTTGCAATAAAACAAACTCAGAGTTGGCCTCTGCTGGGTCCCTCACAGTCCTGCTCAGAGACCAGGGGTTTGACACCAGCACAATGGAGCAGGGCTTTCCTGCTTCCTGGAGTAATTCACGTGTCCTTGATGGGAAAAAAAGGATCTTCCCCAACAGAGGCATCAGCTACATCATCAAGCAGCAGATGTCCCTGACTGTAAGCTCAGTAAGAACAGTCTCAATTTCATACATCCATGAGTGGTGAATCAAAGCCAAATTACATAAGGGTATGTGTTGGTGTGGATCACTGCTGCTCTTAATTTCAATTTTTTGACCTGTGTGCATTTCAGCTGAAGGAATACCAAGAGAAAAAATTCTAAATATATTTTTCAAGATAGAAAGTTTCTGGTTAGAAAATTGTTAGAAAGTTATGAGAGATGGGGAAAGAGTTTTAGTGGAAATTCTGAGGAAATATGGTTGTAATGTGCTCAGCTGTGACCATAACTGGGCCCTGACCCCCACAGAACTCTGTCTCTCTTGCTGACTCCCTGGATTTCACCCATTTAAATGATATCTTGTTCTGGAAAAAGAATCTGGAACTGGACTTCCATTCCCAACACCATCCCACAGTTCCCCCATTCATGCCATCTAGTATTTGATGGATATACAGGGCTGCGAGAGTATTTTACATTTGAGTTCTGTTACATTTTCTATGTGATGGTCCATTGCACCTGGGGCTTGGCCTTATGCTGAGCTAGACAGAAACAAATTAGAAGTTTCTCCTGTAAGTAGGCACTGCCTTGTTATTTTCTAAGCATCTCGTATGCCTGAGGCGAGCAAGATTAGTGGAGGATTACTGTCCATGCGTGCATAGCTTAGAAAGCTGCTTTGATTACAAAGCCCAAAAAAGGATATTAAATTTTTATTACAAAAATATTTGTTTTACTTCATTCCTCTTCAAACAGCAGACAAAGTTCCAAGCATTCTCTCAGTCTGTGGTCACACTCCAGTGCCAAGCAGGGAGAAGAAGTGAATTTCCAGTGCTGTTTTCCTTCTGGAGATCACAGCCTGGAGCTTTGCCTCACACCGTTTCCCAGGTCCATCACTGTGAGTAGGGCCTGGACAAGGTGAACATCCTGCCAACAAGGAGCAAGGGCTGGGAAGAACTGAAGGTCCCTTGTAATTATTTACACCTTTAGGGTGACAGAAGCCTAATTCCCTCCCTGCTTCTCCAGCAAGTGTCAGGACAGCCAGGCAGTTCCTTGCTCCTATGATTTACCATTTTTCTGTGCATCTGTAAATTTTTTTTTTTTTTGCCTACAGCATTTGGGTTTCTATATGGTCATATAGAAACAACTGTCTAAGTTATGCGGGTTTCCCAACTCCAAAGCTCAGCTTATACTTCACTTGTGCTAATGGCACCTTTTCCACCAACTTTTCCATTTCCCAAACTGGCTGCTTCCCTTACATGGGAGCTCAAGCTTGTTCCAGCATCTCCGAAGTTTTGGAGGCTTCCCCTGTCTCGAATCAGGTTTGTGGCTCAGTGGCAGCAGCAACTCCTTCAGCGACTTGTAACATACGTAAATCAGGCTCCAGCCTCAGCGGCTTTGACGAGGTTTCAACTGTGACGGGAACGTCAGCGAGGCGATGGCAGCAGGGCCTGGGGCTGCGCTGAGGGTCAGCGCAGGACAGTGATATCCGACCTGAGACACCCAAGCCATTGTGTAGTCACTGAGTGGCTTCTCTGCGTGACAGAGGACTCGCTCTCTGCGGGGACTGGCCGGAAGCAGCGCTACTATCAGGGTCTGGAGGTGCCGAACGCACACCAGGCCCGGGTGGGCCGGAGCGGGACCAGGCCCGGAGCCTCCGCCCGTCCAGCGGCGCCCGCTCGTCCCCATGGCAACGCGCCTCCACCGCGCCGCACTGAAGGCCCCGCCCCTTTCCCTGCTGTCCAATCGCCGCTACGCAAGGGCGGGAGACTGAGCTCCTATTGAGTGATTCTTACATCAATCAACGCCTTCGGGGGCCCACGGGTTCGCGAGGCGGCNATCGGCCCGGCCCGGCCGCCCACACTTCTGATGGCTCCGGGTGCCGCGGGGCCCGGGACAACCTCCCGTGCAGTCCGTGCTCCCTGCGGCCTCCCTGCTCTCCCGGGACAAGGCAGAGCTCCCTGCCCGCGCCGCCCTCCACAGGGGGTGCGGGAGGCTCTGCCCTGCGTGGTCCTGGGAAAGCCTGGCACCTGCGGACCAGGTCAGTGCTCGGGGGGTCCCGCTGGCCCCAGCAGCTCCCGAACTCCGCAGGGAAGAGTGCTGGGCTGAGAGGCAAAGCTCAGCCGCTGTGGGAATCCTCACTAGGTTTAATAACCGGGTGCAAAACTTCCCGTAGCCGGGCTGTGCTGCAAACACGTCAGGGAACATGATCGGGTCTGATTCCGTGCTGAAAAGCGGGATCAAATGCATCTATGCAGTTTCTGACAAACTATGCCAAACCTGTTACTAAAAGTCTCAGGGATGGAGATTTAAAGTGAAACATCGAGCTAGTAGAAGCTGAAGTGCTCAGTGAATCGGGTTCTTGTTTGTGTTGGTCCTATCTGACCTCCTTAATTCAACACCTTAATTTGTTTCTACATCACTGATGAGATAGAGAAATAGGGTAAATCAAGCTTTTGGGGAAGAAAGGAACCAGCTCTCCTATGCTGCCACAATGTTTATTGCACAGAATTTCATGTAGGTCAACAAGAAATTAGTTGTTATTGCAAAATCCCGGTTTTCTCAGTTGATATACTTCTGGTAATCTAGAGAATCGCCTGTTTGTTTAAAAATCCCCAAACATATGCTCGAATGTGTAGTCACTCTCTTGACCGCAACAACTATGAAGGAGCAACTCTGAACTCTGGTATGTGATAGTGAGAAATCATTCCCTGATAACTCTGAAACTCTGCCCAGGTTTAGTTGGGGTTGTCAGTTCGACCCTGTGACACAGCCCTGGTTTTGGGGGTGACCTGGTCATGCTGGGGGTGACCTCTCTGTGTCTGACCATGGGTTTAAGGATGAATGCAGGGGAGATGTACCACTGGCTTTGTGGTGTTCTCACTGAGACAATGGCATCTTCTGGAGCAGGAATTGTTCTGTTTGAGTTGAATTTAGGTATGCTTATAAAAATCGTGTAAAAGAAAAAAATAACTTTGATTTTAAATTAGATATGACCGAGGAGACTCACAGCAGCATCCCATAATAGGAAGTAAGAGAGACAAAGCTAAGAGACAAAAAGGTAAGAGACAAGCAGCCCCTTAAACTTTCCTTAACTGTAATTAATTTCACTTCACCTTTTGATTTTAGAATCTAAATTTTTTCCTGTTTCCTCTTTCTAGTCAGTTTTCCTGTCTTTGATTTACAATTTTACTTTATGTTTTATTGGAATTGTTGTTTTATTTGTTTATACTTGTGGCTTTACACTTTCAGAAGTTGCTGAGAAGATCTTGCTATTATCCATAAGTATTTCAGATAGTGTAACAAAGCTCTTTTGCTGCTGTCACTGCTCAATTAACAGTGAAGATTAAATCCCATAAATATTCTCTTACCCTTGACAGGAAAGCCTTGAAGGTGGGTTGACAGAAATAATTCCCTTTCCCGTTGATATTTGTAACTAAAAGCAAATATTTGTAACTAAAGGCTGTAACTGCTGAATGCATCCAGAAAGCCCATGCTGGTCTTCCATTCAAGCAGAGCAAATGCAATCACCAGTGCTGTCACCCGATGAAGGGTTGGAGCACTTGAAAAGAATTGGATGATTTGTAGATGGATTCTGATCCAGGCCTTGGTGTTAGGAAAGAGCAGGTGGCACTTCTTCCCATTTCAGAAAATCAAACCCATTTTGTGCAATTCAACCCCCTCTGATTCCTCAGTCAGTGCTGATTTGGGGTGTGATCACTGGTGTGGAAAACAAAGAGCAGGATCAGACACTGGTGATAGAATCCCACTTTGGAAATCTAGAATGTCCTTCTGTTTATGAGAGGTATTTCTTGGGGAAAATAGGGGGGAAAATAGCTCTGGTAGAAGTGATGAGAAGTTTGGCTTAATTTTTGGGTCACTTCTCTTGTGGATACTCAGGTGCAGCAGAGCTGGGGAGAATGGGAGAAACTCTACCTTATTAGAGGCATAAAACCCAGTGTCTGTCTCTTGGCCAGTGTTCCTGATTTTCCAGTAAGCTGCGTGCTGCACGGAGGTGTAGAACCCTAATGGCTTGTTGTATGCCATTAAAAGGTACTGTACACTCATAAAAGAATGACATTTTGATCAATGCTGTTAAAAGAATTACTGTCTTGACACAGAAAAGCTTTCCTGCTGCAAGTTTAAAAATATGCCTTTAAAAGCTTTTTATTGAATACCTTTGCATCCCTCAGAAATGTGCTATTTTGGCACAGGGCTGCTCTGAAGTACCTCTGTGTTGTAACCTGAATGCAAGGCCTCCTGTTTACCATCAGCAGGGAGCAAGGCAAAGCAGGTATATTCACTTACCTACTGTCACAGAGACAAAGAAAAAGCACCTTGAGCTGTTTGTATGTGGGCTAAAAATACACCCCCCTCAGTTCTAGAATCCCCAAACACTTGAAAGCTATTTGGGTTTTTTTGCCATTGATTCCTCTCTGTCCCCCCAGTTTTCCTCTGAGTGTCCCTTTGGCCTTTGAAGCCATCCATCGATGGTGGAGAGGGGCAGGCACTGAAACCACAAGTGTCCCCACTGCACCCACGTCCTGGCTGGGGGACAGGTGGGCTCTGCTGGGACAAACCTGGCGTGGAGGTGTTGGAGGTGGTCCTGTGCTGTAATACTGTAATGCTTCTTGTGGCACAAACCTCCCTTTAGGGTGGTTAAAGAACTTGTGTCAGAGCTGCTGAAGAAGGGTTGTCCCTGGCTTGGTCGTGGCCACAAACTCAGCTGAGCTGTTCCACAGGGAATCTGAGAACCTGGACTGGGAGTCCAGGTGGGGCTGTAATTCCTCAGCTCCTTACACATCCTCATGCACCTCTTATGTTCCTGGAGCTTTTGTGTTTCGGGCTTTCAGTTGTTCAGCTTCATGTCATGATCTAAATACCACTTTATATAAAGGTGGAGGTATTACCTGAAGGAGCATGGTGGGATGGGTTTTGATGCAAAGAGATCCAGGATAAATTGTTCTCCAGGCTTTTGTTTCCTCTCCTTTCTATATATTCATGACCAAACCGAAGCACCAGATGTTCTGAGTGCATTTGATATGTGCCATGTCCTGTTGTGGGACTGGCTGGGGAATCTCACAGTGCTTGCTGAGAGGTTTTGTAACAGGTGAGTGAGATCACAGCACTACCTGGCATTTCTACACTCAGGTGAAAAAAGCTGTGACATGCAGCAGTGGGATTTCATGGCTGAAGAAAGCAAAATGTCTGGTTGCACCAGGTGTGAGTAGCTCCCTTTAAGTTCAGCTTTTCAGGATATGAGAGTTCCTCCAGAAAAAGGAAATATTAATGCTCTGCATGATCTGCAAAGACAATGTACACAACGAAGAAGAGGAGAGTTGAATGTTTGTTATCATCACATGAGGACGTTGCTCACTGTGAGAGAAATGTGAGTAGAATTGGCCTCCATCATATCTGCTTCCTAATTGTCTGTCAGGTACCTGAGTTTCGTCCAGTTTGACCGTCAGGGAAGGCATAAAATGCCCAAATGCTTCCTTGCCTCTGTTTCATTCAAACTTTTGGCAGCTTTCTAGGGGAGGGGTTGGTTTGGTTTTTGAAATGTGTGAGTTTCCATCACCAGCTGCTGTCAACTGTTTTCCAAAGACTCACTTGTGTAGTTTTAGCTTTGGAGGAAATTCAAAAGCAAAATTATCTCCATGGTCCTATTTACCCACAGTATCTCCCTGAAGCTCCCTACAAATGTTTTTCTACAGTGACCTTTCAGAGCACTTGCTTTCAAGAGAGGCTGCCAGCCTGGAAGTGGGGCTTAGGCGTGTTTTCTTACATTTAGCTATATTAAAAACAGTGATCTTTGCTCTACTCTTCTTTGCCTAGCAAACTAAATGGCTTTCTACCACTGATCCTTGTTTTCATCACTCTAATCTGTAAATTTGTTCAGTAATCATCTTGTGCTTTTTTTCAGAGCACAGATAAAATTGCTGCGTAACATAAGGTCAAGCTCTTGAGGGTGGGATAAAAGAAACTGTTCTCTTTAGTGTTGATATTTAATTGATATAAGCTGGAAACATTTATTTAGTGTTTGGCCTCATCTGCAATTACATTCTGAGGGCTATCAGTCTCTAGCCCACTTGATGTGTCATGTTGATTTTGAGTTTCTTAATCAAATGTCATTTTGCATCAAGTCAACTGCCTTACAAAAACCTGCTATATCTGCTATTAATTAGCAATAAACTTTTAATTAAAAATCATGCTAGTGCAAGAATATATTTTCTGAAAATTCATGTAATTAATGTTACGTTACTCTCTCCATTCCATTCTATCCAGAGTCTGGTATTGGCCATTCTGTTGCTTTGTGATCAGTGTCTCACAGACAAGATTATAGCTACTCAAGTCACCAGACTAAAAAAAAACCCAACCAGTTATTGTTTCTCTCTTCCCTCTCAAATAGCCTGTGTTTTCCAAAGGATACTGAAAATGAGCATTAATAGTCCAAACAGCTTCTGAGACCTGCTGTTTCTTCTAATCACCATGGAAATCAAAACCAAACCTTTTCTCTTCTGACCTAGTTGAAGCCACTCACACACATTACAAAGGTCCTGGCAGAGCCATGTGGCTTCTGCAGGAGTTGAGCCTCAGGAACCCTTTGTCAGGGTGGTGGCTCCTGAGGTCCCCACTGAGCTGGTGATTGTGGCCTCATCACTGCTCTGGGCAGCCAGGGTTACACCAAGGCAGGACAGATGCTGGGGGTCTAAATATCTCTGGGTTATTATTTCAGGTGAACTATATGGCTTTGGCTTGTAACTGATTAAAATTTGATGTTAATCACTGCCACTGTGAAATAGAGAAATTCAACAAACTTTCACAACTACCCCAAATCTACAGGAATTGATCCTGTGAGTGCAGGATTGTCACCAAGTTGTTCAGCACAGAGGGCAGTTGTGTGATGTGATCATAGAGGTCTTGGATGTCAGATAGATTGAGTGGCTGTAAGAACTGGTGAGATCTGTAAGAATCCACTTTTTTGTATAATGACTTTCATAATCAAACCCCTGTTTTGTCTCATGTTTGTGGCTGCCTTCCTGTGGGCATGTGGATACACCAGGTCAGTTGGCTCACTTGATGTGCATGGACAAGTGAGGAGAATTAAATGAGAGCAATAAGTGAGGGCTGTGTATTATAGTGAGAGGGAAAAGAGGGGGCATAGAGGAAAGTGGTGCCTGTTTGTGGAAATATTTATGAAAAAAAATTGATAACTGGAAAATAAGATGGGAATGTCTCTTGGGAATAAATGGATCAGTAATATGAGACCAGGAAGGTGTTGTACTTGTGAAAAGAGCACGTCCTGAATTCTGGAATTATATTATACTGAAGTTTTTGGAGAGTAAAGTAACTAGTAGCTTAAAGTGAGGCTTGCTTTTAAGTCTGCAACTTGTGCTGTAGTACATTTTCTTGTTCTGGGCCTTGCTCAAGGAGCAGTGTGAGTGTGGCTGAGGGAGTAACTCACACACTGAAAACAGCTCTGGCTTGTTCTGCTCTCCTTGTGTTTATAGCAGGGCAGATTGTAGGATGTTTTCTTTGTAGCTCTAGTGTTTGGGCTACAGGGATTTCAAATCTTTCAGAGGAAAAAAAGATAGCTTCAAATTCAGCTCAGGGTCTGATATTTGTTTTATTAGTGGAAATCTTTGTCTTCTGTGTTTTCCCAGTTCTAGATAACCTTTTCTTGTCATCTAAGAAATTAATTTCTTTGTTGGACTCATTGCAAGTAAACTTGATAGCAGGAGTGCTGTTATTGAGGCAGCTTACACAGTGATTTGCTATGTACAGCCTCTTCATATAATGTGAAGCACAAGTCAATTTATTGACCACCACTGGGATTTCAGAAACTGTTGAACTACCTGGTTTTTATCCTTCTTCTCATAAAATTTGCTATTGAATATCTTTTTTCTGGTATCCTCTTGGAGAGGATTCTCTTTGATATGCAGTTGTACAAGAGCAGAATCCTACTTGTTTCTGTGCTGTAGAGTTTGGCTTTTTAATGAAGTGTCTATAGGGTCATAAAAGGTACCTTAAGTGACATCAGACTCTTGAAGGTTTTCCTAAAACGTTTCCTGTGCCAGGAGGACACTGATGCTTCTGGGCTTGACAAGCAGTTCCGTGTGTGCTGCCAGCCCTTGGCATGGAGCATATCCCACTGGGGGCAGGGCACTGCTCAAAGGCCAGCCCTGCTCAGCACAGGGTTGCTCTTCTTGCAGTACATCTCCTCTGTCAAATACAATCTGCTGCTTCTCTGGAATCCTAAGGAATTATTAAGCATATAATTTGATTAGTTTGTTCTGTTTGCTGCATAGTCATCATGCTTTTTTCCAACTTTCTACAAGCACTTGTCTAAGTAAGGTGTATGTTAGGAAGGAAAACTGTTGTCTCTGGTAATCCATAAGAACAGTTTTAAAAATAGAATCCTAGTGAACTGTACAAGTGGATTATTGATTCTCAGGGATGCAGAGAGAAGGCTTTCTGTGAAGTCCTTCATTGCTTCAGAGTACCAGTGTCTGGAGGCTTGAGGGCATGATGTTTGTTTGATTAACAGACACTAATAGAGAAATCATCTCTAGTTCATCTCCTGGATTTCTGACAACTCTTCCCAGCCACTGTTGCAGACAGGATCTCAGAGCTGGGGTATTTGGGGTGGAACTGGGTATTTAGAGGTTATGATATGCAGTGGTGAAGGCTGGAACGTTTCTGTTCTGTGAGCAATGGTGCCATGGCCACCTTGTGTGACCAGACAATGACACTGCCTGGGTAGGGGGCTGGCACTAAACTGTCCACAGTGCTGCTACAGGCATCACAAGGGAAGAGGGAAGTGAAAGCAGAAGAGAACAGTTATTACAGTGCCTTAGACTATTGTAACCAACTGAAGGGGATGGTGCTGTGTTTGAACCTTGATGCTGTACCCACATCTGCAGCCCAATGCTCAAGGGGGCCAAGTCCATCCAGTTATGTGCTGTGGTTAAAACCCCTTATTTTTGTTATTATTTATGCAGAAGATAATGAAAGGAACAAAGCAAGTTTTTTCCAGATTCCCTCTTTGTTGGCTTTAATCTTGTATTTATTTTGGAGCAGCATTTTTGCAGTCCTGATTAACTTGAATGCTGGATTGCGAGAGATCCTTTTGATTTGACTGGTCCCAGAATTATTTTCTTTTGCTGTCAACTGCAGGTTAACAAGCCTCAAAGGGGTGCATAAGGATGCTATTGGAAAATAGCTTGTGCCAGATACATGGTCATCATGCCCTGGCCAGCTTGGTTTTATTTCCAGGACAGCTTCTCCATTTGTAGGGGAAGCCCCAATCCCAGGCGTGAAAGCTGGTGCATCACTGTGCCCCCACTGCATCCAGCTGTGCCCATCCAGATGTGCTGCCCTGGGGCTTTACCAGGGCTGTCCTGGAGGCTGATGTGAGGAATAGTCCCTGACACTATTGGCAAGTGGCTTTCACGCTCTGTGGCAGATCTAATGAAATCCCACCCTGACCCTCTCAAAGGACTCCCAAAGGCTCTGCTTAGATTCACAGACCTTCTTGAGTTTCTTTTTTTTTGTTCCTCTTTGGGAAGCAGATGCAGAAGGCACTCTTGGGAGCTCCATCACAGTTCACACAAGGGAACAGCAACAGCTAAGCTCAAACACACACACACGCCTGGAAATGGCACGTGCCCACCCGCTGAGGAAGGCAGGAGTATAAATCACAAAGGTCCCCATGAACAGGTATTTAATGCCTCCTGGTCCCCAGGTGCTGCAGGTGCCTGTGCTGAAGTACAGGAGTGGGACAGGGGGTACTGTGTTACTGTACTTCTTCTTCTAGTTTTGGACTGGTGGTTTTTCATCTCCAATTTCCATTTTGTTCCTCTTTACACAACTCTCTTTATTCCCTTTGCCTTGTTCCCTGCCTTAGGGATATCAGCTAGCCTGAATGAGCCTTTTACATTGAAATGGAAGTTGTGAGAGAGCAGGATCAAACACAGCAGTGTTCTTCTCCAGCCAGGGAGTGATAAGGTTATGGACTGATGGATTTAAAGAAAATCAAGAGGCACATTACTAAGAGATTTCTAGGTACTTGGAGAGGAACTTTGGATATGAAATGCTAACAAAATGAACTCATTAGAAATTACAAGTCTCACTTCTACTGCAGAAAATACTTCTTAGTCCCTTGATCTTCCTGTTTGTAGTGTTTTTGGCATATTCATTATTAAACAATATGACACAGCTCCTCTGGTTGGATGATGTAATGAAACCCTAGGGACTGGCTCAGGGTTTGGGACTTTCCTAGTGAGAAAGAAAGTTGTGGGGTCACCACGTTTGCAGTTTGGAAGAACTCTCACCCAGCTGATGGCTCCTGCAAAGTGTCAGGTGCAGAACAAGTCTGCATTCATTTTTCTACCACTTCTAAGACTGAAACATAAAAGTAGGTTCCTGACTGGGCAATAGAAGTGCCCAAGGGCTGTTGAAGGCTGTCACCTCTGAGCAGTGATTCTTGTGAGGAATTGCAGTGCTGTTTCTTTGGGAAGTGTGGATGAGCAGGTACAGGTAACCAGGCACGGGTGGGACTCTTACAGATTTGCTTTTCAGCCCCAGCCAACGTGGCTGTGAGTGGCCTCTACTGCACATTTGTGCCAGGGCCATTTGTGCCATCTGTTACTGTTTTCTGGGTAAAATCTGTGATGTGTGCAAGGTACGTGGTCTCACCTTTCACATCTCCTATCCAAGAAAACATGTTTGTTTCCTGTCCTCCCTCCCCTTCCTTTTCAATCATCTTTTGCCTGCCCAGTAGTTGCCCAAAGAGAAACTTGACCCCAAAATGGTGACTTAGTGAGGGTCTGCTGTTCATCCCTGGTTCAGACACCACTGTGCAACTTCTCTACTCTGTCTTTAATTAAACTTGGGTTTTCTCTTGTTGTAGCTGGAAGCAGTGTGCTGACACAACTCACTCTTGTATAGAACAGATTAAAATGTCAATGTTTTAATGTTCTCATCTGTGGGAAAAAGAAAATAGTTGGGTGTTTTATTTATAACTTAAAAAGAGACTGTGCTGTGGAAAAGGTTTCTTGTGCAAGATGGAAAATGACAATTAAAGGTACAGAGTCCCATTTTAAGTCTATAAAGGCCTGAAAAGAGTGAAAGGATGAAATCTCTTCAGGAAATAGGCTATACTGGGGCATGGCAGTTTAAAACAATTATAAATTTACTATGTTTTTAGTTATTCACTCTGTTTTCTTTCCATTTGTGGCATGTGCACCCATCCTTATGAGCTCATGTACCAAACTGGTGCTGTGTGTGAGCAGGAAAAAAAATTAAGGTATCTGCAAAGAATGGTCAGAAGTCAGTGTTGTCCTCCTGACCTTCCTCTAGATAAGGGAGCAGTATTTCTTAGGGAGAAATATAATTCTATTTTTCGTGGCCAAGTGCATTCCTGTTTTCTGCAGCCTTGTTCCTGGGCAGTTGGAGGAGTGACAGGGCACTGTCCTGGAGGTGTGGGCTGTGTGCCCTGGGCAGGAGATGGCAGGGCAGGTTCTGGGCTCACAGGGTGGGCAGGTGAGTGCAGGAGGCTGCTGGGTGGGGGGCCAATGGCTGGAACTGCCTACTTGGGATTAATGCCTCTTCTCTTGAGAAAGTGAATCCCAGACCTTATTTAGAGATTTGCTTGATTTGGGCTGCCCTCTGGGTTACCATCTGTGGAATCTGTGCTTCTCTGGCACAGGCTGTGTCTCCCTTGCATTACACATGCTCACCAGTGCCCTTTTGGGTTGTGTTTTTCCTGGGTTGGGAGGAAGAAATAATCCATTTTAAAAAAGGGAAATGGAAAGAGCTGCCACTGAACAGTGATGCTGGAAGAGAAGTACTGTGTGTCTCTTCCCTTTACTTTCTTGCTCTCTCACGCTTACTTATTTATTTGAACCCATCTCAGGGTTCAGCAGCCTGTCTGCTGGGGGATCAATTTGTTGGCAGGGGTTATTTAAACATCAGCAGAATGCATGTTCTTACTGTTCTGATCAGACCTGGGTGCTGGAGCCAACACAAACAGCTCTGGTGTGGGAACTGATGCTGGGTGTTTGAGTCAGGCTGTTCTTGGTGGTCTGTCTCTACTGCAGTAAAAATGTCAGGGGTTTGTTTTCCCATAGTGTTCATTTGTGTTCCTGTTCTGTGTTTGTACAATCACTGGGCCTGTGGACAGTTCAAATAAATACTTTGAATAAATTCTGTGGCTTTCTTCACTTTCTGCTCTTGCTTTCTGGAGGTTTGGGTTTTTTTCCACTCCATGGCCAGATTGGCTCTGTCTTCAGTTGTCAAAGGGAGTGTGGCACTGTGTGTTTGGTGTTGGGTTTTTGTTGTTTGTTTTTTCCCACGAGGTAAAATTTGACTGTGGGGACACCTTTTAGGGCAAATAAGGTTGAAGAGGAAGCAGAGTCCTCCAGACTGCCCCAGGGTCCAGGGGGCTTCAGGCTGGGCTGGGCTGGGGACAAAGGTGGCACTGCAGTCTCAGCCTGGGGCTCCCCACAGTGACACGGCACTGTGTTCCCAGGAGAAGGGTGGGCCATTGAAGCACTTACTGCTGTGCTTTTAACACCCATCCAAGCGTTTGGGAACCACCAGCATTCCTTGCTGGCTGTGCTTTGTTGCTCTAGTGAAAGTCCAGGATGCTTGTGGGAGCTGGATGGTTCGAAGCTTTCTGTAATTCTTCCTGTTACCCTTAGGGCACACTGAAAAATTACCTCTTTGTAGAGTCTTTGGGATATGATGCAGTCCCAGATCAGACATTTCTCTATTAAATAAAAAGTCTGATAAGCCTAAAAGCATTGAATTCGGTATTTTGAATCTCTAGAGGCCAATCCCAGTGTGGATCTATTTGGGCTAATTTACTGAACTATTTAGTTTCTCCTCCTGCATAACAACCATTCCACCCCCAGCATTACCAAGTCAGTTCTGCCTCTGTGGCTGCCAGGAATAACTTTACTTTGCATGGATAATTAACTGGATTGAGTAACAGAGAAAAAACCCACACTTTATTTCCACACAGTGGTAATAATAAATCTGTTACTACTTTTGGCTCTCCATGTTATTGCCATACTTGGGTATGTCTTAATGAGGAAGTGGCTTCCTTTGGCTGAGTTCAAACACCAGCACAGAGCCTGCCCAAGCGTGGGGCTGGGTGGATGAGAGGAGGCCAGAGAAGGGTTAAACCAGGCAGGCATTCCTGCCACAAAAAACTGTCTCTTTTTTTTTTTTTTTGGCCCTGCAAGCTGTAAATTTCCAGTCTTTGTGACAAGGTAAAACAAAGGATTTCTGATTGTGTCAGAATCAAAGCTTTGCTAAAATGGAAATCTTGCAAACAATTGTTTTTAAAACACTAAAATGGACCTTTCTTGTGGCAATATTTGGAGCATCCCACTCTGTTTTCCAAATGCACAGAATGTAGGGATGGATGGGACATCCCCCAGGAGTTCTCTTGAGGGATGGAAGAACCTGAAGCTCAGATATGAAGTTATGAGTAGCTCCCAAGTACAATGATTCTCCTGTCTCATAACAGCTTGTCTGACACTCTGGTGACCTTTTCCAGAATTCTCCTCCTCCTTTTCCCATTCATTTTCATCATCCGTTTTGTCTCACGTTCTGGAGTCTCGTTGTCCATCAGTCCAAGGAGGGATGGACCTGCTTTCTGCAGAGATGTCTTCCAGCTGCTGGGAGCAGTGGGAGGGTTTGGCCAAACACCTGACACCTCGAGTGGATGTTTTTGCAGCTCTGTGTGACTGCTGCTGTCATGTCACACCCAACCCAATTCCTCCCTCGGCTGCTCCCTGCCATCCTCCTGGGAGCCACGAGCTCCACAGACCCCCGAGGGAACAGTGACCCAGAGATCAGTTTGAGGAAGCACTGCCACAATGGGCAGCACGATGGAAAGCTGAAAGAATCTGTGAAAAAATGGGCAAACTTCTCTGTGGTACAGAAAATTAAGGGAGGTGTTTGTTTGCTTGTGCACATTAACATTTCCTTCTGTCAGTCTTGCCTGTGTCCCACTGCTTAATTCTCTCTATGCCTAATCCATCTCTGCTCCTCCTTTTCCATCATCCTTCACTGTGTCAACCTGCTGCCTCTAACCACTGCCCTGTTTCCTCCTGCAAAAAATAAAATGCAAAAATTAACTTACTTATTGTTAAACGTGTGGAGTTGGTTAAAGGAGGAATATGTACCCCTAGGTTTAGACCTGCAGAAGTCTGCTGGTTGTAAAACCAATCATTGAATTTAGAAATGATAAAAAGAAACTGCTCAAGAAAAGCATTTAAACAGTTCTTGATGAAAAGTGCTCTTTGCCAAAAATAACTTCATTGAATCATTCAAGTGTTTGGAGGAAAAAACTAGTCAGAAAAATAAGAACTGAAAGCAATTCACATCCCTCCTCCCAGATAATGCTAAAACTGTGGAGTCTGAAAATGGGGTGTAATCCAAGCTCAGTCTGCAAATGCTGTGGCCAGTAAAACCCAGGCATTCTACAAGGTACACTGGAGAGAAAATCTTTTAAACATAATATATGGCAATCTTGGCTGGGCTTGTTCAGAGAAAGGGTTGATGATTTTTTTTTTTAATTAAAAACCCCTACCCAGCTCCTTTGTCTCTGCAGGTTTTCCTGTGTTTTCAGCACTGAACTGGCTGTATGGCTGCAAAACCTATACAACTGTTAAAATGCTGAGCCTAAACAAATCCCAACAGTAGAGAGTCTTTTTCCTTTCTGAGTCTATTTATCCATTTACTCGATTTCCAGGTGGGCTCAGCATGGTGTCATTGATGTTCAAAACTTTAAATATGGGAGCTAATCATAACATGCCAGGTTTCAATTATGCCCATTATTAGAGTTCAGATGTGGGTGTCCTGAGGAACAGTGACATGAAATACATCCCCGGGGATGTAGTGGAGTCTCCACCACTGGAGGGTTTCAAGATGCTTCTGAACAGAATGTGAGAATCTTATCTGGGCCCCTTTTCTCATGAAAGGTTGGACAAATGGTCTTTCAAAGTCCCTTCCAGTCTGGGGCCTGGAGTCTGCACAGTCAGAGGAATAACCAGGCTGTTCAGAAGCTGAGAGAAGAGGTCTGGGAGCATGTTCTTAGGAAGTGGGGGAGGTAACAAACAGGATCTTCTTGTAATTGGAATCTGTTTGCTCTCTTTTCCATGGCAAAGCAAGTCAGGCCTCCGTGGGCTTTCAAAACCAAATAAAAAATGGTCTTGGCCAGCACTGTGGTGTTGCTAATGAGCTCATTGCTGACCACGGCTGCTGGCAGTCAGGCTCCTGTTGCCACTGCACTGCTGATAGGTTTGTGAAGCATTTTCTTATTAAATGAGCTGACTCTTTTTATAGACTGTCCAAGCTGTAATCTTGAATTTACGAATTTGGGGACATGGATAGTGCAGTTTAAGGTCTGTGAGCTTATGTTCCCTATGGCTTGGTGTAGGTGAAGGCACATCACTAAAAATCATTGCTTAGATGACTTTTCTATTTTAATTTTGAGGTCTGCAACAGACTGGGTGTAAGTGCAAGTGGCCATGGGGCTTCTTCATCCCATGTGCTTTGCTAAAGTGTAAGTCTGAATGGAGCACCAACCTGTTCTCTGGTAGAGATGTAGGGTAAAGTCAAACTGGAAGAGGGATCATTTGGTTCTGCCTTCACTGAGTTATAACAAGGGTAACCTGACTTAAGTCTGAACTCCACAGAAATGTTTAGTTTGCTGCCCCAAAGGTACCCTGAGCAGTGGTGGCTCTGTGCTAACACTGCTGCTCTGCACCACAACTTCAGCCAACTTCAGGGCTGATGGGACTCCTCTAAGTAAATTTCTTAATTGCTTTTTTCTGCAGAGAAATTCCAGCTGAGCACATGCTCTCACGTCACTGGCAAAGAATTTAGTGTGGGCCTGACGTCTGCCCTACAAATAAACATGAGAGAGATGTGCTCAAGCCCAGCAGCAAGATGCCTGTGGAACACCTCTATGGTCAGCTCTCCAGAGTGCTGCTCTCCAAAAATAAGCCAACTCAAAAGAAATAACTTGATTGATCTGTATAGTCTGGACACTTCTGAAACAAAGACCAGCTTTATGGAGGAAAGGTTGGTTAGGCTGCTTGGATAAATACTGAGTATCTCTGATATTCCTGGAATTTAGTTTACCTTGTTCTTAGTGAGGAGAGCCACAAACTGAAGTTATTTTTTTGCAGAAACACCGTATTTTTTTGAATCTCAGAGGCAGATGTGCAGGGGGGAGAGAAGCTGTGGTGTATGAGCAGGTCTGGACTGTGGCCTTCAGCTCAGCTGCCATTCTCATGGTAATTAACCCTGTGCTCAGGAAGCAGGAACAGCCACTTAGCTCTTGGTCAGCCCTGAGCCTGTGATGGACCTCAGGACATTAAATCCCACCACTGTCCAACTGCTGTTTCGAATGCTCACAGAGGAGAAACAAAGGAATGGAGTACTGGCCATATCAAAGGCCAGCTTTGTGTAGTAATTCTTTTATATTAATGAAGTGCAGACTGTGGCCCCAAGCAATCCTGGCCACGTGTCCTTTCAGTGCTCAGCTGAACTCCCCAGTCCCAAGGCTGTGCTTCTCCTGGGTTACTCTGCTCCTCCCAGGCCTCCTGTTCTCACAGGGACAGCACTGGGCACCTTGCTCCTGGACCTGCACCTGGCCAGCTCAGCAGGACGTTCCCTTCTGTCCTCCTGTGCAGAATTTGGGCTCTCTCTGACTCTAACAGACCTCAAGGAAGAAGATAAAATGTTGATCACAATTCTGTCCCAGGCTACATCATCACTGCTGAATTTGGTTGTGTAGTTTGGATGAGAAGGGAGCAGTTTGCCCTGGGCCTGTGCATACCTGGCACGTGTGTTCACAGCCTCATAAACATCCCTTAACTCAGGCACCACCTCAGATCTTCATGGACTGATGGATTTTTAAAAACCCAGCACAAAGCCCAGAGAATTGTGATGTTCTTAAGGGGAGGGGTGTGACCTGCACATATTTGATTGGTTCTGTTCCTGTCTCACTGTTTTGTGTAAAATTAATGTACTGGTGTTCCTTTTAAACCGTTAGCTGACCTTCCCCACGGAGCCCAGCTGAGCATTAGCACTGCTTGTGGATGTGTTTGTATCTCTTGGCTAAAAATACCCCGCCGGTAGGATCCATGATCCATGAAAGCTAATTGAAACAATTTCTCTTCAAGTTTTGGCAAGTGAAGCATGCATTATAAGCATTAATATCTATAAATTGAATTGTTAATGAATCTAGACACTAATAATGAATGCAATTTTGTAGGCTTAACTAGAAACACTAAAATTATCAGGATCTGGAACAGAATTTTCAATCATTTTTGCTTATTAAATAGCAAAGCTATGCTTTTAATAAGCTAATCATTTTTATTTGACCCCATAGGAGTAGCTCCGCTGATTAGAAACAGGTTTCTAAGTGCAAAACAATGTTGTTTTTCTCTCACTGTTTTAACCACCACAGTGCTGAAATCTTCGATCAGATGATCTCCATTACTTAACCTGCAATTCCTCTAAAAGAATTTGCAGTAGAACCTCTCTATGTCCCATTGAACAGGAGAATTCTCTGTGCAGATAAATCATTCTGTAAACTGCCAAAACAACTAGAGCTTGCCTGAAGGATTGTCAGTGCACAAAAATACAATATAAGGAAGAGGCTCCTCTTTGGTCTTTGTTATATCAACAAGTAGAAAAGCTCTTGATACAACTCAAAACTCAAGACCAAAACTAATACACTGAACTCTTTTTCTCCCCTAATTTAAACTTAGCCTTTAAGATTATTTTTTGCAGCTGAAGAGTATGGCAAGATTCAGAGCTACAGCAAGAAAATGTTAAGTTGGTGTGATCTCCCTTAAAACAGTTCTGTGAAGTTTGCCATTCCTCCTGACTCCAGTGGCTGCAGACCAGGAGGGCACAAGGAGACAGATTATTCTGCAAGTCTCTCAGGCAAGGTTTCTTCTCCTCACACTGCTGCTGGCAGCTCTTGCAGACAGGCTGTCAGCCTTTATGGATCACTGGTGTGCCTTAGACAAGCAATTTCTTATACCAAAAGATTTAGTAACCCTACACCATTTGTTAAATGAAAAAATTAAACTTGGTTAGCTTGCAAGGTAACAGTGAAGAACAGTTTGAAAGGTAAGGGAAAGGGATGTCATGGATTTATCACTGGATTTAGGGCTAGAAAGGATCATGAAAGGTTCCTCCATCTCTGGAGACAATTGATATCCTTATGGAAATGTATTGCAGGGCTTAATTATACTTTCTATTTGAGAGGAGGTTTTTCCTTTATTTAATTTGAATCTCCCTTACTACAGTTCATACCTACTTCCACTTTTTTTGTGTTTCATGAACAAGGTGAAAGGTTTTCACAACCTTCTTAGTATTTGAAGGCTCTTTCCATGTCTGCTGCATGGACAGACATGGGGTGGCAGTGAGGACAACACTGATTAACATGGGATGGCAAGTAAGGAATACGGGCAGACTTGGAGGGATGAGGTGGTAAGGAAAGAAACATCAACAGATGGAACAAATAACACAGTAGGGGGTCAAAATACTAATGGGAAAGAAAGTTTGATTTAAAGCTCAATGGGAAATTGATATTAAGTTAATATAGAAATATGCATTAAAGTTCAGGAGCTCTAACTTAGCAGACAGCATTGTAAATGCTACACTGAAATATTTAGCTGAGGTAGTTCAGAATATTTGTACTACTTGGACATTCATGTTTATGATTAATGTGTCCATGTGCACTGGGATCCTGTTCTGCCTCCCCTCACAGCTGCCAGGGAACCCCAGAGCCCTTTCCCCTCATTTATGGATCTTTTCCCTGTGCTGAGAACATTGCAGGGATTGCTTGGCAAATCCCCTTGGGAATGATCCCAGTCCCATCTCGAGGCTGAACACTTCCACCATGGTGTGTCTGCAAAATGAAATGTCTGAGGTAATTTCAGGGGGGAAAATGCTTGTGCACCCTCCTCCACCCCCTCCCTTTTTCTGTTGGACAACACGCTGCAGAAAAGCACCCAGTGGAGACCTGCTGAGCCTGAGTGTGTCCTGGCATGGGAGAGGCTGCTGCCTCTGGGCTGGGTGTGCCTGTCCTGTTTCTTCTGGGCAAAGTCCATATTCTGGGACACAAATATTAGAATTAGCTTTAATAATTGGTATTGATGACTGGTGTGTTTGGTTTTATTCTTTGCTGTCTTCTACTTTCAAAGATTCCTTTTCCCAAACCAACAAAAACAAACCAGCCAAACAACAACAACAAAGTTTTCTCAGTGCTGCTGTCTATTGACATTCAGCAAAATAACTGTCCTGGAGTTAATTCCTCTCCTTAAGTAAACTGCTTCAGTCGGGGCCGTGAGTGGGGGGATATTGGCATTCCTGTTCACTGAACAGCAGTCTTCTGGGATCCTTCCTTTGAAGTGAATTTAGTGTGTGTACGTGTGTACCTTCCAGTAAAGGTAACAAAGAATCCAGGCAAACCTGGGAGCCTGGTAGTGAGTCATATGCAAACGGAACCAAAAATATTTTAATACTGGAGTAAACATTTATGAAGTGTCTGTGCCACCCTTTGCAAAGGGATAAAGTGGTTGGTGAGTGTGCTACAATGTGCATCCAAGAAAGAGCTGAAATAATACTTTTTTTGTACTTTAAATTTTCTGCATGATGAATAATAGTGTAAATCAGATAATGTGTTAAAGCCTTCGAGCCTCTTCCTTTCAGTTGAAGGCCAGTTTTTCAGGTGCCAGCCATCCTCCTCCTCCAGAAAAGACATTTCTTTCCCTCTGAATCCCCCCTGCCACAGGCACTGCACTGACAGGGGTGTGAGCTGGAGAACACTCAGGCTTCACAGTTTGAGATGCAATCCTTTCAGCTATAAAAACCTAACCACACACTGTATCTCAAACAAATACTAGAGGAGGAGGACTTTGCCTGAGTGTTTTTGCCTGCTCTCTATAAACAGAAAAATCAATGAGCTTTGTTCTTTTATTGAGAGGGAAAAAACGTATTTTCCCACCTGGGAAGGTTAATGGGATACTCTGGTGCACAGCTCCATTTTAGTGGTGAGGGAGGTGCCTCCACTTGATCTCCATGAGCAAAAGTCTTCACCCAGCCATTCACGTTGCTTCTGGGGTGGAAAATTCTGGATTCTGCCCCTCCTGATCCATTGCTTTGCTGACCCTCTATGGGATCCTGTGCTGTTTGAGTATGGTGCCAAAGAAGGTGCTACTTGGAAGTCTTGGCTTTTCAATGGCCAGAGGGATGGTGGTGCTGTGAGACATCTCTATAAACTGGGCTGTAAATGTTGAACGTTCTGATGGTCGTTGATGGGCATCTGGGCTTTCCAGGTTGTGTCTGAGTCCCCAGCAGAGTCAAACCCAGCAATACCTGTGCCCAAAGCTAACAGTTAGGCAGCTCTTTTTTCCCCAGGATTTCAGGCCAGCAAGATGCAATAACCTTTACTTTGGTCTCCTGCATATCTTTCTGAAAAACTAAGCATCCTTAGAAACGAGAGGAAATGGGAAAACCTTACACCTGAATTGACATGGGCATGTCTTCCATCATTCCTCACTATTTTACCATTCCATGTTTTACATGGCTCACCTTTCACATTGACAGAAGAGACAACACATGTCCCTTTTTCATTTCTAGAATGCATGACTCCTTTAGAGCAGCTCTGTCATTTATCTTGCCAAATATTTAGCAGTGCTCAGTATGTGGGCTCTTCAGGAAGATGACAAGACTTCTCATATTTGCTGCCTAGAAATTAAATGAATACCAAAAAATTGATGAATTAAAGAAGAAATAATTGACTGAGTATGGTGCTGGGAGCTAAATCACTATTTCAGCAGTGGAGGAATTCTGGCCACCAGTGTGGGTTGGTGGAGCTGCTGGGATGCCAAGCATTAACATCAGTTTCCATGTTGGATACCATGACAGTCTGTTGTCACTTTGCAGATGACTATAACCAGGGTTTATCATAGTAGCAGCTCCCAAAATCAAGACAGTTCAAAGCAGTATCAGCCTTGCAAACAATTACAGCCACTGTTTATTTCATGTGTATATTTATCTTCTTTTCTTCCCTCATCCTCAGAGTTCCAAGTTTTTATCAGGAGCTTTTGCAGAGTGGAATTGGAAGTTGTTAACACACTTTCTATGGTCAGATGGTGAGAAAAGAAGGAACAGTGTGCACAGGTACTAATGTGCTCAGATTTTGGGGCCATCTTCCACTGTCCTGCTAAATTTGATTCCAACTCAAATTGTTCAGGAAGACACAACACTGCACTGGTGCCTCAAACTGGAGAGATGCAAGGTCATTCTGGACAGTGCTTCAGGGGTGAGAAGTGTGATTTGATGACCTGTGGACAACACATAATTGCTTCAGAGCCCATTGCAAGGGGAAGGCACGTTGGTTGTTTCCTGACACAGGTGGATCTCTGCCCAGGGTCTGGCACCTGCCCTGTCTTTCCTGTGAAAGTGGGAGTGTTTCCAAACTACACCTAAAAAGTTGCAGGGGGGAGAGGAGCTTTGGACTTTCCTTTTTTGGTAGTCTCTTGATAGTGCATCAACATGGTTTTTTCCATCATGTTTGTCCATCCCTCACTCCAAGCAGAGGTGAGTTGCTGTTATAAAAGGATTTTTGGTGTAGCCAGGAATAGAACAGAGTGCATTTTGCAGCCTGTTCTTTATTCTTGATTCAGTTCTCTGCAATGTGGTGATGAGATCTGGGATAATAATGTCAAACTGTGTCTAAACAATTGGATTAAAGGAAGCCCTTGGAACAGGACAGAGGTCGGTGTAACTTGCTGGATCATGTGGCCGATTCCTGGCCAGTTCCCTGGGGACCAAGTTTTTCCTTCTGGCAGAGCTCAGCAGCTGGCTTTCAGCTTCTGTCATGATCAGCATTTTGTATCCAATGTTTTAAAATGTTTGGAAAATGCAGCATAAGGGAGATTGAAGGTGTTATCTTTAATTGGACTAACTTAAAAAATTAATATTGAAAAGCTTTCTCCCTGTTGTGTTGCTATTGACCCGATATTGAGAAATAGCTGGTGTTGGTCTGGGGAAGAGGAAGAGGGGAACATATTTTGCTTTTGGTTTTTTGTGCTTTCTGTTTTGGATTTTGGGGGACAGGAGAGGTTGGATTTGTAGACAGAACTGAGGAAGAAGTCATGAAAAAAATGAGGAAAGAGTCTATAATTTCCTGTGACCACCATTACCTTTAGAAAAAAAGGTCTGAGCATGAATAGGAAATATTTTCAAAGGTGTTTCAAAGTGTTGAGCTGCCTGAGAGAATTCGTTCATGGGTCCAGCTGGGAGAGGTTCTGCAGCCAGAATGCAGCTGTTGGTAAGAGCTATTTGTCAAAATCAGAACCAGGGAAGTCTCGGAGGTGGATGGACCATTTTGGTTTTTTCCATGGTAAGGTTCCTTTGCTAATCTCTGCTCATTCTACTCAGAAAGTGATGGCCTTATGGAATGGAACTGCAATTGCCTGCTTTGATCTCAAAATATTACTTTATCATCCTTGCCATTCCCTCTCCCTTTCTCCTTGGAAAATTAACATTAGATAAGGGTGAGGTAGATTCTTTTCTAGCATATTCATTAGCAGCAGCAGCAGCACTGTTGTTAATCATGTTTTGATTGTAGAGCCTGTATTATGAGTGGCCAGAGAACACAGAATTAGTTTCAGATTTTCATAGCTAGTAGGTGGGAAAATCCTCCTCTGGGTTGCAGACTAAGCAGATTTCCTCTGGAGATCATTAAGGCACAATAAACTGCAATTTGGATGCTTTTTTACTATAGCTTTGCACTCAATGCTCAGATTTTATTGTGGGAAATAATACAGCCCACTTCTTGGAGGGTCCTGTTCTCTGTTTTTGCATACATCATCTTCTCAGCTTCAGCTGGCAGAGTTTTCCATTTTCTTTTTTTCCTTTTTTTTTTTTTAATCTTTGAAAAACCGTCAGACTGTTCCTGAGGAGCCCTTAACTGGCATTTGGTGTCTTCCTATAGGAGGTAGGAGCCTGCCAAAGCCACAGCTGTCCTCCCTGGGCAGCACTCAGCAGTGCAAGATGAGAGCTCATTATTGGCATTGCAAATAACTTCAACCTTCTTTTTCTTTTAAGTTTTGTAATTTATTTAAATTTGCAAAAGTTTTTTGGTTTCAGTCAGTTAATAAACACTGTGTCTCTCACTCAAAATACCTGATGCACGTGTTAATAAAACCAGGAGCTGAAGTGCACAAGTGTGAGGGAATGTGGCACTGCAAACCCGTTTGTGTCACAAATCCCTCCTCTCACCTGCCCTGGGCCTCCTGACACACGGAACCCAAAGTGCCAGTTTGCCTGACACTGTCCTGACTTGCCCAGTGCTCCTCAAGTGTGCACTGTGCTGCCTTTGTGCAGGGCTTGGTGGTGCCTGGCACACACTCTGCAGTACCAGAGTGTTTCTAATAACCAAATTGTGCTCCTGCTGTCTATATTAAACTCCCCCAGGTCTTCCTGATGATTTCTTCTTCTGAAGTCAGTTTACACAGGTTCCTTTGGGCTTTTTGCATCAACACTTCATAAGCAGTGTGTGTTGATAAGACACATTGCTGAGGAATCCCTGGAAGCACAGGGCACACATTGCACTGTGTGGAGACAGACAAACCGTGTTTAAGGTGATCCAAAGCAGGGCACACCCTTCTCAGCAGTGATTGCCTTGGAATTCAGTGGAAACGTCAATGTCTGAGAGAAATTTGAGGTGAAACATGAAACAATCCCTTTCCTCCTCAGCTGAAGTGTTGATACTCATTTTGTCCTTGGTCATTAGAGAGAATTTTTGTTTTTCTTGCTCCTTCAAATCTCCATCAGTAGAATCTTTGGAGTAATTGCTCAGAACAATATCATGGAAGTAGAACGTGGCTGATCTCCTTGCCTGGGAGATTTGTGACAGGGAATTAAAAGAGAGAGAACTCCCCTGTCAGAGCTGCAGGTCTGTCCGAGCTCGATGGGGTCTGAGCAGGGGAAGAGCAGCTCTGGGTCAATTTCAGGCATGATAAATTTGTGAATTCCTTGTGTGTGAGGAAGTTGCACATAACAGGAAATATAAGATTGTTAAAAAGTCTCATAAATTTCAAGGAACTAAGCAACTAACGACAGAGAAAACGGGTGCAAGATTATTTAAAAAGAAAAACACAAGTAGAGAGAAGAACAGGCAAGAATTTAAATATATCATAAGCACATCACAACTAATTCATCTGCTAAAGGAAGATACAAGACGCACGAGGTGATTGATGTAGCTCAAAGATTTGATGGTACAAAGGCGCCTTTACTTGAAATGATGAAAGGAAATAGGGCAAAAATCAGAATATCGAGGATTATTTACGATGTAAAGAGAGGGACAGTAATCAAAAAGGCTGAGTAAATTGTAAAATGAAATAAGAAATGGCTTATGGTGTATGTTGGGGGGGAGAGAAAAGAAATAATTCCCAAACAGAAAGTCAAGCAGGAATCTAAAATGGATGAGCCCTGAACTGATTTCATAAATGGGCCTTGACAAAGGGGAAAACACAACAGCACAAGGCTATCTGTGAGTAATGGAGACATTTTACAACGTGGGATGTTAATATAACACTTGGAAAGGATGACTCTAAATAGAAAACCAGTTCCATGTATAATACATGTCTTTCATGTTAAAGAAATTAATTAATTTTTTTTTTTGGCAAAACATTGAGAATTAATTTGGAGGATAATAAATTGGTGAGATAGCGAGGAATTGCAGAACCTGTGCAAGGCACCCCTTTTCCTCCCCTCAGAAAAGGGATTCAAGTCAGTATTTCAGAACATGGTGTTAAACTACCATCCAGATTTTGGTGGCTCATGATCTGTGAAGCACATTGACTAAAAAGCAGCTCCTCTTGCACGTGTGTCTGTCCCTGTGCAGCTCTGCTGAGGCACCTCCTGCTCTGAGATGGAGCTGCCTGGATGCTTGTTCTGCTCTTTTTTGTAAGAGTGATGCTGGGTACGTAGAGAAGTAAAATAACTTCTTGTTTAAGGTGTGTTGTTCTTGTAAGTTTGAATCAATCAGATGGGATTTATTCTGCTGGTGAATCTTCAACAGAATTAATGTCTACTTGGCCATATGAACATAAATCCCCCTGGAAGTCTCAGGGTACAGGCATTGCATTAAAGAGCACGAGGTTTGCACTTACAGGAGGAGTTCTTTTAAACATCTAATACACAGTAGGTGCCACACCAAAAATAAATGGAAGACTCTTATCCATAACTTCTGATCAAGGATTATATTGTATTTGAAAAGAGTGGCAGTGACAATGTTGCAGAATTCCATCAAATTGGATGTAAATTTCTCAATAATTTTTGTATTCATTTTTGCATGCAAGATGGCAGAAGTGAATTCAGAAGGAGCTGAATGATGTGGAGAATGAAAATGTGTAAAGTTGACACTACAAATCTAATATTTTCCCCATGCTGCTCTGTAGAGCACCCAGACAAAAAAAAAATTGTGGAATTAGTGCAAAGCACTGGCAGTTAGAAAAATGATGGAACAGTTGCTGGGAGATTAGTATATGTGGATACCAGGCAACACCATTTCTGAAATAATTTTTCTGAGTAAAGCTGCATTTAAGGGCTGGAAGTAATGATTTATGAAGAAATATGAAAAGAATTAGATGTGTTTAACTTGGCAAAATAAATGAAGAGTGTTGTTCTTGTCCACAAACATATGAAGAGCATAAACAGAAACCATGGAGAAGAATTGCCTTGGACAGGGCCTAAGGAATGCAAATGAAATGTATTGTGATCATAATGCAAGAAGGAAAATGTATCTCAGATATCAGGTAATATCCTCCATTAGCAAGATTTATGAGACCCATCATGATGGGAGTATGAAGGAAATGATGGAAAGTCCATTGACTGAGTCAACTGAAATTGGATTAGAAGATGTAGAACAGTTCAGCCCTGAAAAGAAAATTGTCACATGCCCAACAAACATTGCAAACTCGTGAGACCATGGCACAACACAGATGTATTTCAAAGTTCTCCCTCAGTGTCAGCACTGCCAGTTCTGCCCTGGTATGAGAATTCAGGTGGGCAGTCCCCATGCCAGTGTGCCTCGGTCCTACCTTGGCTTCTCTCAGCTGAAATTCCATCCAAATCTTGTAGCAAAGTGTGGCACCTGTTCCTTCACCCTGTGAGTGTCCCTAGAACCAGAGGGTTCCACAAGGAAACTGGGGACAGAACATCCCGTTGTCATTCCATGTCCTGCTCCCCGGTGCCTGCCCAGACTCCAGGCTCACTTCAGAGACTCAGGAGTGTGGACTGTTTGCCTGGCACTGCCTCTGCCTCTGGCTGCCTGGTGAGAAGCCTAAAT
This sequence comes from Calyptomena viridis, assembly GCA_013390005.1. NCBI lineage: Eukaryota > Metazoa > Chordata > Aves > Passeriformes > Eurylaimidae > Calyptomena > Calyptomena viridis. The sequence continues at coordinate 37,397 of WEIV01015477.1, forward strand.
GGTGCACTTGGAAGGGCTCCCTTTCTTGCTGCCCTTGAGCAGCCTGGCAGTTGGGCACTGCTGGGGCCGAGGCAGACGAGTTCGGTGTCCAGCAGCAAATGTTCTCTGGCTCTGCTCCATGGCTTGGATCAGGCTCAGCACAAAAGGACTCGGCGTTCGTGGCCCCTTTCTCCTCAGGAGGCTTCACCACTCCTGCCCTGACAGCAGGTTTGGGTGACACTCTTACCTGGGGACCTTCTGCCTGGTGGTGGCTGCTCACGTTTTTCCCTGTCAGTGGCCCTGTGTCATGTCACTGAGACTCAGCCTTCAGCAATTTGCCACTTTCCCTTCAGAGAAGCTGAGACGCCTGGACAGAACTGTTTAGAAGAAGCAAAAGGTGCCTTGTGGATCTAGATTAGTGGCCTCCACAGCAGGATGTACAAGACAATTGATGTTTTTACAGATAATATTTTACATTTTTAATATTTTCTTATATTTTAATATTTAATATTTTACCATTAATAAACTTTAAAAAATTAATAGTGTTTCATTCTTATCCTTTGTAACTGTGTATTTTTGTATATGTTTCATAAAGTACATAATGCAGGAGTACATGGAGATAATTTATACATAAATACACATACATTGGCATGCACACTCAAAATTTTTTTACTTACAGAGGAGACTTGGAGACTGCTGATCTAGATGTTCAGAGAAGGATGAGGATAATGGCCATGGCACAAAGATCCTCCACAAAGAGAATCCTAAAGACTGATACTAACCTTTGCAGAGAGCATATGGCATAAAGACACAGAGTGATGCACAAACCCTGGGCAGTGCTGCTGGGAAGGTCGATGCTCCCTGTGTTGTCATGTAGGTGCATGAACTCTTCCTTACACCCACTGGGATGTATTTTAGCCTGATGTAAATCCACAACTGCTGTGTAATTAAATAACATGATCAGTCCTGCCTTTTCTGTCTGGTTCCTGTGTATCTCTCTGCTGGGCCCAGTCTGGTTCCCTGTATCCGTCAGCTCTCATGGAACATCACGGCCTGGTTTGGATGGTAACTACAGCCACAGTCTGATCATTCAGAACTCTAATTTATGTTATTTCTTAGGGCTTCATACACATGGACCAAGGCTTCAGCAGACTTGTTCCTAGTGCCACCACCATGGTTCTGCCTTCGCAGGACACGGAACGAGCTCAGTGTGGAAAAGTGGTGTCAGTTTTTACACCGTCAGGGCTCTGATTGGCACCTACTGTCGGATCTTTCTCCGAGGCAAAGAACACAGCCACATCTCAGCAGTTTTCCTCACACAGTGCAGACAGTATGTACCTGTTGCCAGAGCTACGTGCTGCCAAATTTGGAGCCGTCATTCCAAATTAAGACGTTAGAGCTAAAATAAGTCATTAAATATCGCTCAATTACCCTTGCATTGAGCCTTTTTTTTAAACTTAAGCTTACTTTACTGAAAGGCATCCTGTCTTGATTTGGAGATATTAAAAGATGAAGAATCCTCGTTCCTTTGATAGGGCAGGGGTTTTAATGTCTAATCATTCTCACTATAAAACTGTGCCTGATTTCTAATTTAGGCTGGTCTGGATTCGGCTTCCAGCAATTGGTTCTTGTTATGCCTTTCCTGGCTGGATTAAAGAGCCCTCTAGGACCTGGTATTTTTTCCCTTTGAAGGTACTTATACATCATAATCAAGCCATCTCTTGATCTTTTTAATAAACTAAACAGATTGAGCTCCTTAAGTCTCTTGTTCCAAGGCAGCTATTCCAGCCCTCAAATAATTTTTATGACTCTGCGCTGTCTCCAATTTTCCCGTGTCCTTTTAAAAACGTGGACACCAGAAACAAAGGCACTCAAAGAATTTACAGCCAACTGTTTGTCTCTTTTCCCAAAACCCTTTGGATTCTCTTATTTCCATGCTATGGGTTCCCCACTCTGTAAAAGACTTTCTCGCTCCTAGAAACAATGATCATTGATGTAATTTGCTCCAGGTGAGCCAGAAGTGCTCCTAGACAGGTAATCTAGCACCAAAAAAATGGATGGACCTTTGCTCTGATGAGTGTAACTGTTCTTAGGCTTTTTTTGATCACTTGTAGGAGCTATTTGAAATCGTTAGTGTTTTGGAACCAGGACCTTTCTGTGTTTTCCATTCTAATACAGAAGAACTCGAGCTGTTTGGGGTGGTCCTAAATCACTATAGATTTTAACTGAGCCTGTTCATTCTTGTAGAGGAAACTGAGGCTTCTGCCACCCCCTGAAGGTTATCTCAGTGACCAAAGTGGTGTTTCAGTTCAGGCAGTGTCTTAGGAGATAATACAGATGGATTGGCCAGGCAGGAACTGCTTACACTTCTCTAACGAGCCTGGGAAGCTACTCTGGTTTGTACAGGGAATGATGCTGTCTGTGAGGATTTTCTAAACCTGTTTACTCTTGCTTCTAGGACTCAAATCTTCCTTTGTTGTTGTTTGGTTTTTGTTTTTCCTGCAATATATTTGTGTTTATTAACAAGGTAGTGGATGACCACTTCCCACCCCAATAAAAACAGAAATTTTCCAGGTGTTGCCTTGGTGAACCTATTTCTCCCCTTTTGGTCCCCTTTCTGATCCTGTCCCTGTTATTAATCACAGTTATCTTCTGCTGACAATAAGCAAACTGGAGGCCAGATTTGGGGTACCTTGTGTTGACAATAGTAGGCTTTTTTTTTTCTTGCACCAACCAGCCTCTGAGATATTTATCCTTGCAATTATCTGCCAGGTAGGCAACAGATATTCCCTGGTTTTAAGACAGGGAGGAGAAGCCAAGGCATGGGAAGTTTCAGTAGGTCAGGGCTTGAACTCAGATCTTCTAAATCTGGGGTAATTGTGCCTCCTCTCTGTTCCATCTTTAAAAAATAAAGCACACATGTTAGTTCTGAGGCTGCCTTTCATCTGCACCATTCTGCCTTTGGAAATCCTCACTCCTTCTCGCCGCACTGCGGTCGCCTGCCAAGAGTTGCACAAAGGCTGTCAGTCGCTTCGCTTGCCGTTATCAAATATTGAGGAGAAATAGGAACAATTACAAGTTAAATATTAAAAGAAACCATTTCATTTCCTTTTGCAGTCAGTGTCATTTTTTAATGCTACCTGAAGCAGCAGAATCCCTTGGTGCCTGGTGAGCGGGGTGCATTTACACCGCCTTGGATGTGAGCCCCGGGGTGCGGGAGCGGGAACTCGGGCTGCGGGGGGTGCGGGAGCCCCGGGCGGGCCCTGGGCGGCGGCAGGAGGCGCCGTTTGGTTTTCAGTTCACCTGCCCGAACGCGCCCTTGTTTTCGAATTAACCTGCGGGAGGGCGAGAAGAGCCGCCCAACATCGCCGGCTGTGCGGGGCCGCTGCCCGGGCCGGGCCGCCA
>WEIV01015477.1:41086-69754 GCA_013390005.1 Calyptomena viridis
GGAGCCCCGCAGCGGGGCCGGGGGCTGTGGCTGTGGCCGGTACAACCGGTGCCTCGGACACCTCGCCGCGGTCTCCGTGGCCGGGCAGCAGCTCCCCAGGGATGAGCTGCGAGCGGAGGCCAACGGGGCACCACGGCAGACGGGGCTGCACAAGCCGCACACAAGGTGTGCAGGGCACTCGTGTGCTGTGACAGTTCAGGTGACCCCTCCACGCTCACCCTTCACCTTCCTCCTCCCAGCTGGGATGTGGCACCAGCTCCCAGTCTGGGCTGCAGGGGAGGCTGCTGGTTGCTGCAGGGGAGAAAAAAAACCTGTAAGGAAGAAAAACCACCTAAAAATTGGGAAGAGCATTCTGCTTTGACAGAATAAAAATAAAACCTGGAATGGAAAAGGAAAGACATGAAAGAGTTAGTGACAAAATATCATGTACAGCTGGGGAGATGATGGTTTTATTGGTATTGCAGCGGGGGAGGGAGAAGCTGAGAGGCAGTGAAAACACAATTTGGCCTAAAATTGAATTTCTCTGATAAGGAATTTCAGAAGCGGCTGCCTCATTCACTGTGCGGCCAAATAATCATATGCGCTTTAATAATCTTTATTTTACAGGAGTACGTTGCCAGGGCAACAGAGTGTAAGCAGGAGCACAGTACCTTGCAGATCACAAAGGCAAAGCTGCAGAAAGAAATTTCTGCGAGTTTCTCTCTCCGTTTTGCAATGTAATGACGACTTATTTTTCATGCACTGATTTAATAATCTTATTGAAAGATCCTTTCCCTGTTTCTCTTATTCTTGTCTGTCTGGGAGCGGACAATGGCAAAAACCTGGAATTTTCAAGCCCACTGGGCTCAGCAAACTAACAGATGTAATATGTTTAGCATTTTTATGTAATTACTTTTTATTGCTATTTTTCCCCTCCTTCTATTCCTCCCCGGTTAGATGCTGCTTCCCTTCCATTCTGGCCCAATCAAGGGATGGAGAGGGGTGGGGGAGAGTTGGTAATTGACGGCATTAATCGGGAATTATTAGTGGGACGTGTTTTCAGGGGTGGGGGTTGGGTGCAGAAAGAGCCCTTTTAGGAAGGGTGAATTGAATTATGGGCGATGCAATAATGAAGCCTCTGGGCTATGAGCTGCAGAGGACACTCATCCTCACAGAGCTCCCAGTGTTATTTATCATGGGCTCTGCTCTGTGGTGAAAAACAGTGTGTTGCTCTACTGACATCCTCTGGGTGGGGGGTCTCCACTGGCTGGGCTGAAAACCGAGCTGATTTGGGATGATTAACAATGGAAAGTTCTGGTTAGACGGGAGCAGGAGCGCTGCCACCAAACCCCGGCAGGGCACAGTTGTGACCAGTCTGTCTCTTGTAAACGTTTTGCCTCTTGTTCTCTCCTTAGGGGCCGGGGCTGGGGAGGGAAGTGTGTGACCCACTGCACACTGGCAGCGGGGGGAGGCTCTGGGAGATGAGTACAAACCCCGGGTGTCTCTCTGCAGCTGAGGAATTCCAAGAAATTAGGAACAAAGGCTGTGAGCAGAGCCTGTGGGTTTGAAGGGCTGACAGGGCAAGGCTGAGGGACAGGACACGGGCACAGGGGTTTGCAGCCCCAGCTGAGAATGCCATGGTTTTGTGGTGTGAATTCAGGCTCATCGATGTCACTGACATGGGACCTGGCTTTAGGACAGCAGTTCTTTAAAGGACAGCACGTAGGATATATTCTGCATTTTGTGAAATAATTGTGTAAAATAATGTATAATAACATATATAAAATAATGTCTTTTTACATATAAATAATATATAAAAGTCGAGCAGCATTCTCTCTACAGGATTACCTTGTGCCAAACTGGTTTTCTCTGAATTAGCATCCCTCAAGTCACTGTGAATGTGAGATGTTCCTTGAACCAGGGTTTCACAGAGCAGCAAAAACTGCTCTGAGACACATTTCCGAAATGGCTGGAAGCTGGATTCAGGAGTGGCAGGTGGTTCTGCAGAGTGACAGGGACCCAACATTTGGAGCAGGCATGGGGACAGACAGGGGAAAAGTCTGCCTGGAGACCTGGGCAAGAGGCCCATAACTCCTGGATTTCCTGCAGGTTTGGAATGTTTCCAGTCCCATGGAAGCACTAATAACAATACAATGCTTGGAGTCTCATCACTGTGTCTAATGTCTAATCAGGCAAAACCCAGGGCCAGTTAAATTCTGCTGTTTCCTTAAAGAACAGATGAGCATTTACACCTGAGACATCAGAGTGGAGGGAGTGAAGAGCAGCCTGACAGTGACGTGTGGTTCTGTTCAGAGAGCTGAGCAACCAAGAGTGCATTGCTATGTTCAGTGTAGTAACATCTGTTTGTAAACCAAGTGTAAGGACATTGCACTGTCACTGACAACTTCAGCTTGGCTTTTAGAACGTTTGCAGTGCTGATCCTGGACAGCATGAGGTCAGATAATGTTGTGGTATAAAAATTACTCAGTATAAATTTCTGCAATATATTAAATATATATACTATAGAATGCTATAATATGCCTTCTATATAACGTTATATATGTAAGTATATATAATTATTTATAGTTTTGAATGTGAGTGTAGATTAAATAGTTTAGGAACGAAGACAATGTTTCAAGGTTGTAATAAAAAGGAAAAATAAAACCTCTTTTCTGAGCAAACATATCACAGGTGTCATTTTTCTGCTACTAACCAAAGGAATTGGCAGTGATATAACTACTGCTAAATGTTTTATCTGGTTAGAAAACTCAGTGTCAGCAGTGCCTGGTGCTGAACTATCCTGTTGTTCCATAGAGACATGCAGGATTTTCTACAGCCATTTTTATAATTGTCCCTTTTTTTTCATGGCCAGATCTGATTATTAAAACAAATATTAACTAGGCCATATTATCCTTACTTTAAAAAGGCTTTTCATAAAGCAGAAAAGGCTTGATTATTTACAAAACCATTTTTATTGACTATAAAAGCACATGAGCATCCTTTAAGTTGTATTCCTAAAGATTTCTACAGCATGTAGGATCAGGAGAAGGGATGAACATGAAAGCTTGACTGTAATATTCCAACATTGTTTGTCCTTTTTTCCTGCAAACCTGAAATCTGCCTTATCTTGGGATCTTTTAATTTATTTTTTTCATAATAATAATGTTTCTTTGGGCTTCCATAATATGGCGAATATTTGGAAATCAGTTTATGCAGAAAAAGGTTGTTTTATTTCTATACATGTACTTATAGAAACTATGGAGTAAAGCCCTTCTCTGCTTCTACCTTTATGTTAGCAGAAAAGCCAGGAATGAAGGAGCAGCCTGTTGCTTTGGCAGTGTTTGAGGAAAGGTCTCCCCTTCCCATGGCTTCACAGAGCTGGAGACAAGGCCACACTGCTCTGAGGAAAGCCAAATACCTTCTGGAAATGCCAGGTTAGGCTGACAATGCAAGATCTGTCCATCATTCAGATTTAGATGAAGTTCACCTTCCACATTTAGGCAGGTTTGTTTTTACTTGGTATTGTCTGGTTTCTGTGAAATCCAGCAGCTCTGCTCCTCTGAGCTCCAGCCAAGGCCTGGCTCCACAGTTCTTGTCATTTGTGCAGAACCTCATTTCACAGAAACTCTGCACATTGGTTCAGATAAAATATGTCGATACAGAATCTCCTGACAGAATCTTCTGTGGAGGCTGTGGGAAGGCAGCTGACTGCAACCAGACTGGGCCATAGAAGGAACACTGGGACAAGGTTAACTGCCAAACACTGGACAATATTTCTGGGTTTTGTTGGCTTAGGAGACTGCATTTTTGACTCCTTAAAGCAGTTCTGGACAAGAGACTATTTGGTGGAGCTTCCTCTACAATTTTTTTTTTTTTTAATCATAATAAATTTTAAAATGTAGAAAGTCAAAAGGATTATTATCTTTCCTTTGTAAGACTCGATGGGGAAGCCCAAGTTGAAGCAAGGTGGCAGAACCTGTGCTTGCTGCAGGGAGAAGCAGGGTTATTGCCATCACCATGTAGAAAGGCTTGTCTTTGTACCAATTTTTCTATATTCTTTAGGAATGGTTGGATGAAAATTTAGTAAGAAATTGAAGCCCAGCAGCTTAAATACCCACATATTTCTATGACAAAATCTGGGCAATTTGCTTTCCCCTTCCTGCTAGTTTGTATCCTGCTGCCTTTTGAAATGGAAACTCTTCTGACCCTGTAACCCGTGTTACTCAGAATAAAACTCTTTTTAATTGTGTTTTGGAGGAGCATGCAGGGAGCTCCCACACTACTAATCAGCTTTGCTGGCCTGGGTCTGTATCGCCGGGGTTCGTGTCGCCACAATAACTTGATATAATTGCAGCTCTGCAACACTGATTTAGTGCTGGGGAGCTTTAAAGGTGCAGCTCTCCATTCTGTGTGTCAGGACAGGGGGTGAGCAGCTCCAGGGCACTCTCACCTCCCTGGCAGGAGGACTGGGGCAGGGCCTGCTGCTCCTGGGGGTCCCTCGGGGATCCCTCCGTGTCAGGGAGTGACAACCTGCTGGGAGCAGCACTAACACAGGGACACAGGCTTTGGGAAACACCATACCTGCTTGTAATGTACCAAGTGGAAGTGCAGATCAGCCTGGTACCTCTTCACATAATTACAAACAAGACTCTTCCAGCCAGAATCTGAGTTTTGTAGTGGCTAGAAGAGGGTCTGGATGGATTTAAGCAGATCTGTCATTAAGCTGTTTGAGGACATCTACAGCTTTGGTTTGAAGAAGACAACAGCCACCTTCCAGTGCCAGAACTTCAGCCCTGGATAATACTGAAATATCATCTTTGACATTAGGGAGGTGGAAGTGGATCAATGTAAACTCCTGCCATGCAGGAGCTCTCCCTTGGACAGACCCTCACCCATTTTACCCCAGTTCCTTACATTGTTTGCCTTCTCACATTCCTCACAAACACACACAAATACAAACACTGCTTCAGGTTTTTACATTTTGGTAGAACTGTTTAGCACCAAGGCTTGTCCCAGCCACAGCCTGTCCTAATTTGTTCATAATTCTGCTAATGTGCTTCTGTTTGGCCTTCAGTATTCCAGGAGTAGGAATGCCACTTAACCCGAGTGCCAGCCCCCTGATCCTGTTTGATTAGGAGCAGTGATGCAGTAACTGCCTGGACAAATGACTGCTGAGGACACTCCCAACTGCCCTGTAATAAACCCACCGTCCTCCCTGACAGCCACGGTGAGGACGGAGAGGGCAACAATGATTGGAAGGTCAACAAGTTTGAGCACTGACAGAATAAAAGAAACATTACAATGCTGAGGCCACGATGCTGAGAGTGCCCTGTGTCTGATCCCTGGAATGTCCAGAGCCTGGGTGTGTCAGCAGTGCCCCACCACCCTGATCCTGCAGGAGAGGATGCAGGATCCCAGCATCCCTTCAGCCCCTGCGTGGCCGAGCACTTACAGCCCCAAGCTCAGTGCTGGAGATCACTCGTGGAAGGAGACCAGAACCCACCAAGTGTCACAGTGCACGGGCACTCCGTGGGAGAAGCAGCTCTGTGCTGTGCCACTGGTGTTCCAGCCTGTCCAGCCCAAACACACGTGGTGGGAGGGCACACCGGGCCCCTGCTGGCCTTGAGTCACAACTTGTCTCTTAATAAGGTGCAAGGAGAAATTTTTCAATGCGCTCTCACTGAGGTAGGAAAATGAAAACATTTTACAATTGATGTTTTCTGTCATCTTGTCCCTTTGTTCTGAAAGGGATGGTCTGGCAGAGCTGCCTCTGGGCCTCGTGCACTGACCCAGAGCTGGGAGAAGGGTCTGGTAGAAGCAGCCAGATTCTGCAAGTTTGTTTGATTTGTTTTGGCTAAAACCCTTCTAAGTATAGAAAACCTTGGGAAGAGTTGCTCGAGGAGGGAAAAAACAGCATTCACTCAAGAAAACTTTTGCTGCCAGGGAAAAAGCCAACGTGGGAAGAAACACGTTTTTCTTGTAGGGTGCTGTGATGTTCTACTTCTCTGGCTGCCCCAGAGGTAACTGCCTTGCTACAAGTGCCTGGAGGGCCCCGCAGGCCATGAAGCACAGAGGGACAGCACAGCCAGGTTTACTGCACATGTGAAAGTGATAAAGGCAGGAGAGAACAAGCACTGTGCATTTTTGTCTGTCTGGTGTAAACTGGCACTGTTAGTGTTCTGACCTTTGGAAACTTTCCTGTTCCTCAGCTGTGGCTGGATATCTGGGGTACTGTATGCATATCTTCTCACACTTTTATTTGCTGGGTTAAAAAACCCTGAACTTCGGGGAGCTTTTGTCATCCTACAGTTTTGCTGACCTTACACTTTTAAGTCATGAGGGTTTTAAAAGGCCACTTGTGTTTTGGATAGGAGACCATTCAGATTCTGATATTTTTTAGTTGTGGGTTGTTTGGTTTTTTCCTGCTGTAAACCATCACATCAATCCCTGTGTTCACACAACAGTTGCCTCTTTTCTATGTTTCCAAGACCCGAAGTCTAAACAAAAACTGCTGGTGCTGAGATGCTGGATGGATGTCCCAGGGAAACAGCCTACACGGGCTTTGAAGGATTTAACTAATGACATTAAACCTTGGTGCTTTTTTGTATTATCATTTTTACACAGGCAGATCACTTAAAAGCTTATCTGTTTTGTTTTATTACCACCAAGCATGCATGAAACACTGTAGTACATGTCATCAGCTCTAAATGTGAAGTGTTTGCCCAAGTGAGTGTCACAGAACCTGCTGTACAAACTGCACGTAGGGAAGTTCCATGGAGGAAATAGTTCCTGCAGAGAGAAGGTCAGAGTGATCAGAGCTGCCTCCAGCAGGAACTGTGCAAGGCTGTGTCAGGTAGAGCTTAGACCTGGTGCACCAGCAGCCCCTTTCAGCTGGAAGGGAGCACATCCACACTTTGGTTTGCACGTGCAGAGACAAATTTGCTTCTGTAGATGAATATCCAAATCTGAGCAATTGTAACAGAGAAACAAGATCCCTTGTTATTGTCATGTTCTTACCACAAAAGTGATAACCCAGGATGTGATTTCCTGACGTTCCTGGGGCATTGCTCTTAAAAAAATCTTTTCTGAATCATTTTCACTCTGGAGTGTCTGTCAGACCTTGGTGACATGTCCTTAAACGTGTCCACAGATAACTCACTGTTCCCTCTCAGATGATTCCTCCCCTCCAGTAGATCTCTTTTGGGGCAGGATAGAAGTAACTGTGTTCTGAAGTCACAGAATCACAGTCTGGGTTGGATTGGAAGGGACATTTATAGATGATCTAGTCCAGCCCCCCTGCCATGGGCAGGGACACCTCCCACTATCCCAGGTGGCTCCAACCTGGCCTTGGACACTTCCAGGGATGGAGCAGCCACAGCTTCTCTGGACACCCTGTGCCAGGGCCTCCCCCTGTTCATCACCACCACACTTGGTCTGCAAGGGCTGCAAAATTACTCTGGTAATTCCAGATACTTTTCCATCAGATGCAACTGAAGGAGAGAGAGTGGCTGCCAGGGAATTGTGACTACCTGGTGTGAAAACCCTGCAGGTCAGTTGGAAGGTGCAATGTCACACACTTTGCTCTGATGTGAGTCAGGAGGGATGCAAAGATAAAGATTGGGGGCAGAGTGTGGTTAGGTGGATCAATAAACCAGAGGATGTTTCGGGTTCTGGAGCAGTAAGAAACAGTGGGAGCTTTGGAAGGTGTGTATTCACACAGAGCAGCACCTGGGGACTGCTCATGTGCCTGGACACAGGTGTGAAACCCAGAAGGAGGAAGCAGAAGCCTCAAACTGAAGTGGCAATGCCAGAGAAAAAGTGAGGAAAAAAAGGAAATGGGACTCCAGCACATCCTTAAACTTGCTGTACAGCAGATGTCTGTCTGCTGAGGCTTTGCCCTTTGCTGTTTGGGATGACTGAAGTAAAAAAGGCTCTTACCCTAAAATATTACATTCCTTCCCTCTGCTTTGTTTGTATATTAACTCTGATGTTCTAACTTTGAACAGATGTCTCTGCTGGTGAAGAAATGATGATTCAGTTCTGCATTGGCCACGTTCATGTTTGGCTGTAGATGGAAGGACACACATTGTTTCCTGTGAAGGTCCCAGAGACTCAGTCTGTGACTCAGTGAATCGAGGGCAGCCAATGCTCAGGTTCAACACCTGAACCATTGTATTCTCTGAAAGTTACCAGCCCTTCCTGGGAGGGGAATAACCAAGCAGGGATGTTCTTTCACTTTGTGAGAGGTGACTGGTTCCCAGGAGCATTTACACCTGCCAGCTTTTGCCTGTGCTGCCAATGCTCAGGGGACAGTTCAAAGGAGAGGCTCTGGAATTTTGTGACTTTTGCTGTAAATTTCAGAGAATATAATTTTACAGTAAAAAAAAGTCACTGCTCCTGTGTTCAACTGGATTCAGAACAACACTGGTGCAGCCACAAAAGGCCCAGAGCTGTTAGAGTGTGGGCTGTGATGTGGTTGATTCATAGCAGCTGAACTGAGGAATTTAATCTCTAAGAACTCTTTAGAGAAACCCAAACTTACCAAAACAGAAATCTCACAGCCCTATTAAGCAGAGTCCTGGTTAAACTGCTCAGTAGTGTGTGAATTGAGGTGATTGTACTAATTGGATGCTGGACAGAGGCTGATTGATTATGGTTGGAAATCACCAGCAGTGAAAGCTGGATTCTCCCTGCTGTTACAGCATCAGCTCCTGTTCAGGAGCCACTGGCCTTTGTTCTTGCCAGACTCCAATTCACACCTGAAAGGACAGTGCTTCCAAGAGCCTGGGATCCAGGTGCCCATGAGCTGAGCAGTTCTGCTTGGCCTGAGACCAGGGACTGCCATGTGTGTTCCTTGAACAAGTGTCTCCTACTGGACTGGACTGGGGAGGAGGTGGAGAGTGTCCCTTGTCACGTCCCCTCTGATGCCCAGACATGCATCATTCTCTTTCTGTTCCTCAGCTCCTCTGACCAAGGGGCTCCTTCCAGCTGGGGCTTCAGCACAAGGGTTGCACAGTGACACGAGCAGTGCCAGTCTGCACCCAGGACATCTGCAGGAGCTGCCCTCCTCTAGGAAACTCTGGGATCCTATTGACCTGAACCCTAAAAGTCCCCGTTTATGGTGACAGAGGACCAGAGCCCCCTTCCAAATGGTCTGTTGGAGCTGTGACAGCCATCCAGCCTGGAACCAGGGTGCTGGGACTGACCATCTGCATGGCCACAGGCAGCCAAAGCCTGAGCCACTGCCTCCTCCTGAGAGCATTTGCCATCCACACTCTGCCTGCACCCTCAATCAGATGTCAGAGGGTTTAAAATTGTGTGTGTGCTCCTGCAGAGACTCTTAAATACTCTTCTCTGCTCAGCAGCCTCACACATGGCACCTGTGGGGTGAGTGGGACATAACAAATTTCCAAGAAACTGGTTTCAGGTGTCTCACCTTTTGTTGTTGACCACAAGAAAATCAGTTCTAAGAAAAATCTGCTTTAAAAGATGAATTTTTTGTTAAGTTTTCAGTTCATTTGCTAAATTATTTTTATGTGAACTGAAAAGAAACAATAAGGTTCTATTTGTGCGTGTTTTGTTGGTTTTTTTTAATTTTTTTTGATCCATCTTTCCTTGATACTAACTCTTTCAGCTGAGGAAATCCACAGTGATTTTCCCTAGTGCTTTTCATACCCCCTCACTTTGTTGACTATTTTGTTTATTGGATTTTTTATTTAAAATCTGTTTTCTTATGGCTTTCTCTTTAATTTCCTCTTCTTTATCAGGGCTGCACTAAGGTGAGCTGAGTCCCAAAGCTATTCTATCCTAAGTTCTGGTATTTTATATATAAAACTTCAGGGCTGATACCTGGGATTATTTATGGGTTTTCATAAAAAAGAAAGAGGAAAATACAGAATTGCATGGCTCCTCTCTCCCTTCCCCACTTCCCAACCCCCTCCCCACAGAGGAGTTTAATGTTAAATGATAAATGTGGAAATTAGAGACCGTCGAGAAAATCCAATTTGGTGAGGAGTTTTAAAAATCCCATAATAAACGGCGAGTGAAATGTACGATTTAATGCGGGGCGCCAATGGCTGCTATTATGTGCTATTAGCAAATCGGGGGTGAGAGGGAACCTTTATCACGGGGCGCGGGCCGGGGCCGCCTGCGCTGCCGCTATTGATTTGTAGCAGCTTGTCATAATGACACGGGGAAGCAATGAATGGAAGATGTGCTTTTGATAGGATTGGAGGGGTGCAAAGGGGGGAGAAAAAATTCAGCAAGTTTTCTATCTCTTCTGCCTGATTAGATTTTTTTCTTCTTTTAAGAGCTTTCACATTCCAATAAAAATGCTAAATCAGCTCTGAAGCAGAATTGTTAGGGAGTAAATAGCCAGTCACATTTAAAGGAGGAAAAGATCTGACTTTACAGCTCTGGCTTCACAGCAGCCGATGAGTCTAAAGAATATTTCTGGCTCCACAGAAATGGGAGGAGTGGGTGGTGTGAGGGTGGCTGGGAGCTGGTCACCTGCACCCGTGGCTCTGCAGGCAGTGGCCAAGAAGGTCTGTGTGGGATGTGGCTCGTCAGGATACACAGGAATTAAATCCCCAGTGTCAGGTGTTTAAGGAGAGGAGGTGTGTTTCGTGATCTCTGAAACAAAAGTGCCTGAAATGAAACAAAACAGCCTTTGCCTTATAGCAACAAATAATAAAGGTCTCCTTTGCATCTGGAAAGGAAGTTGGCACTTTAATTATAGGTGTTCCTTGTCAGAAAGCTGCTCCAGGTTTGATGGAAAGGTGTGCAGTCGCTGTGCTGGTTGAAGGACACAGCAAGTCTGTGCTGGAGGCTTTTAGGAACCAGCAACAGGCTTCTACCATCACCCTCGTGCAGTGGGGAATGAGCCAAACCCAGGTGTGCTCAGGGGAGGGTCTGAGGGTGGCTCTGGGTGTTGTGGTCCCATGCAGCTTTGCCTTGCTGACTAGTAGATCATGTGCTTTGAACTTCCAGCTCCCCAATCATTCTGCCCTCCCTGGGAAGGGGGGACCTGCCTGCACCCCGAGGACCAGAGCTCCACTTTGAGCTATTCTATTATTCTAAAAAAGTTGTTGTTGTTATTATTACTTTGACTGGCTGGGCTGAAGAGCTGTGGGCTGAGTAAGGGTTGGGATTCTGATATTCAGGTCCCCCCATTTGGCCTGAGCAGCCTCAGCTGCTCTTGCCCAGGAAACCCTCATGGAGCAGCCAAGAGAACCTGGTTTCCAGGGCACACTGTCAGAGTATGAAATGGCAGATTAGAAATCAATGCAGAGAGTCCAAGTGCCCACTTCATCACTCGGGAGAAAGAAATACAGTATTCCTGGTCTGAGCCTTGTGCTCATTAAAGTCACATCCTTTAAAGCACCTTTTGAATTAGAATAACGACCAGTGGAGATGGAGAGAATTTTCCAGAGGCAGGTTTGACGTGCTCACCCCGTGGCCTTACTGGCACACAGAGCAGTGGCAGCTCTGTGCTGCTGCAGGTGGGTACATGTGCCACAGAAAGTCAGTGCAAATCCTTCATATGTCATACACTGCTTTTTGCTGCAGACAAAACAGAGGGGATTAACACCCAACTGGCTCTTGCTCAAGAGCATCTCTTGACTCTGAATCACACAGGATCAGAGGCTTTAGGAATCCATCTCACCCCTCAAGCTGTTCCAGCACACTCCTGTAAACAGAACGCATCATTCCTGCAGGCATGAATGAACCTGTGGGAGCCCTTTGCTAGGGGGAAGTGCTATTTTGGGCCAGTCTTTTGTGGTGTTTGATAAGAAGATAACTACTTCATTCTGTACATTTATTTATGATAGTAAATATAGGCTGGGAATCAACTTTGGGAAGCTTTTGGTGCTACTCTGATATTGCTTCTAGAACAGTTGCTCGTCCTTCTGAACAGATGAGTCAGCACAAGTACAGAGGCAGCGTGCCAAGCTCTGCTCTGTCCTGTCCTCTTGGCTCCTAGGCACAAGTTTTATGATAGCAGTGGAGGAGGCTGAGATAACAACAGCTTTCAAATGTGAAGAAGCTGCTGCCAAGGAGAAGGGAATAGTTTGTTTTCTGTGTTTAAGAATTAATATCTTAAATAGCAGCAGGGTTAGATCAGCAGCCCAGAACCTGAAGTCCATGGACCCACAGGGTGCTTCTGAAAGCTCTTTGGTCAACCTGTCTGTAAGTGTTCAGTGTAACCATTCACAGTGTGAACCCTCTCACGTGTAGATTTTGGTTGTCACCTTCAGGAGCACAGCTGAATTCACTGACACACTCCTGGGCCGATTAGACCTGCTTGAGCACACTGATGACCTCTGGAGGTCCTTCCACCCTGAACCATTTCGTGGTTCTGGATTACTGTTTTCTGGGAGCTCAGAGACACCTTTGTGCAAAGTGCCAGGGAAAGGCCAACGTTGGTCCCTCCTTGTCCCTGCTCATGGCAGGGGATGGGACCAGGTCCCCTCCAGCCAAACCACGCTGAGAGTCTGTGATCTGTGTTTTGCCCCAAGTGCAGGGGGGGTGTGGCCCATGGCATGACTGAGCCATTGGATGCAAGTTCCATCCAAGTCTGATGACAATTATTTAGAGCCCTGTGTGCTGAGACATGAACAATCATGTTCCTGTGCTTTGTATTTATGAATAAACCTGGATATAGAAACCCCTAAACCCACAAGGAGGAGCAATGGCACGGGAAACAGCAGCTTAATTTCGGCAAGACCCTGTCAGGAGAGTGAAGCTGTGCCATTTCCTGAGCTATTGTTTTCCCTCTGCCTCTCTTTCTTGTGCTGTTCCTTGGTTGAAAAGGTAGGAGGAGAAAGCAGATTGTAACAGTAGCTTCTGAAACCATCTCTCTTCTTTCCGTGAGTACAGGTGATCTATCTCTGCAGGCTCCTAAAAGCACATTGATCATTTTCAATTTGGAAGCTTTTCTGCAATAACACTGTGTTTGTTATAGCAGAGAAGTTCAGGGGTGTTTATTGTGTTACTGTTTGTTGGAGGACCTGCAAGACCCTTTTTTGTCATGCTGGGGGTCCAAGGCTCTGTCCCCCCTGCCCGTGCACTCCTCCACTCTCCAGCACCACTGGGGCTCTGGCTCCAGGCACAGCTGTCTGAGCCCCTGCTCTGAACATTCAGAGTCCTCAGCAGAAATGAGAGCTCTGAGAGAACAGGAATATAGAAAATGAAATTGGGATAAATCAGGAGTTCACTTAATCATGATCTTTTTAACAAGATGCAGAAATATTCCTCTGCAGGCAGTTACGAGGCAGCAGGTCCACTGCCAAATGTTCTTCCTAATTCTCTCATTAAAAAAGAAACATGACTCTCTGACATCCTGGAGCACAACTGCCTTCGCAGCAATGCTGGCCAAGGACTAACCAGGTGCTGTGGGAAGGAGTTGTGGGTTTTCAGGTTGTCTCATTTCTGTCCTCACAATGTAAATGTTCAAATGCTGCTGGTCTTTGCTGCAGACCCCCTCTTCAGCAACCAGAAATGCAGCTTCTGGAGCTGTTTAAACCTGGATAACTGACAACGCTAAAAGGGAGTGTTCCAGCATTCCTCCCTTCCCAGACTTGAAATCATCCCTTGTGCCAGCATCAGAGCCAGACCAGAGGCAGCTGCTGAGAGCTGATGTGGGGTGACGTCCTGTGGAAAGTGACAGGACATCCCCCTCCTCCTGCCTGAAAGTTACCCAGCACATTAGGTGAAAGGCATGGTAAAGCACCGTGTGCCAATGGTCCCACTGCTCCGGGATGGAGACGTGGCAGGATGGGCTCAGCTCTTTGCTCATGGTGCTGCAGGTGCCAGGCAGTGTGTCAGCCACACATCCCCTCAGCCAGCACAGCTCCACATGTTCTGTGGGACACGTGCCACGGTGCCAGCGACCCCGGGCACAGATCTGGCCGGGCAGGTGGGAGCACCATGCTCAGCAGAAAACTTGCTCACAGGCTGCCAGGATTACAAATATCCCTTAAAGGAGTACATTAAAGAAAAATAAACCCTCTTAATGTGCATAGGGAACATCTATAACTAAATATATAATGCACATGTGTATATTTGCTGTATTTAAAACCTGACTTTGTGAGAGTGGCACAGCATCACCTCTGTCTGAGATGCACTCAGAGCCACTCAGTGGGGACAGTGTGTTTGGGACAGTCTGTTGTTGGCTGAAATATGCTCCTATTCTGAGTTAGGTGTGTAAGACACAGGACACAAAGCACTTGTTCTTCTGGGGATGTGATCTAGCTGGTGTAGCCTTTGGAACATGCACCTTATGCTGCTGGAGGTGAGTCAGCCCTTCTAGTCTTGATGGGGACAGCCAAGATCTGGGCTCTGTGTCCTGCAGACACTCGTCAGGGCAATGGAGGCACCCCCAGTATGTGGCACTGTGTTCCATGATTTTAGGAATGCAGGGAAGGAGAGGGATAGAATAATATTTGGTAAAATCACTGGGGTAAAGAAAGCTATTTAAGGTGTGCTGATGTGGGGAGAGATAAGAGCTGGGCTGCAGGGAGATTATGAAAAAAGGAACAGTGAAGCTCAGCAGATGTTTTCCTGTTTTGGGATCGTGCTTAGGGATCCTTGCAGTGCTCAGTCACTGGTGGAGCTGGTGCCAACAGCATGGGAACAGCAGAATTTGGTTATGGTTTTCCCTCTGGGAGGTATCACACTTTCTTGTAGAGACCTCTGAAGCTAACAGGCTGTGGGCTCAAGAGAGAGGAACAGCTCAAGCAACTCATCTGGAACTAAGGGGGTTTGTGCCTTTGACAGGGCTTTGCTTTTCAATACTCCTGTGTCAGCCTGGAGTCTGGTGAGACCTGAACCTCGCTATGATCATTTCCACACAGGACAACAAAGGTAGCTATTTAAAACAAAATTTAGTCTGATACACCCTTTCTGGCAAACAAGCTTGAATAATTACTGCATTTGAACAGTAACAAAAATCTGTCTTAATTATGTCTCAAAGGATGAAAATTTCCCACCTTGTCTGAGTGCAGAAAGAGCAGCTGACAAAGGGAGGTTTCCCTCTGCTTACTAAATGGAATCTGTCTTCACCAACCCCAGATAGTTCTTAGCCTGCTTATTCCTGTGTTAATTACCACGGCCCCTCATAGGGACTTACCTGCACCAGGAGATGCAGCCGTGCTCCCTCCCTGTCTGTGCACACCCTCCCTGCCCAGAGAACAGCATCGCTGCTGGCTGGGGCTTCAGGTGACTCTGAGTCTGGATGGCTTGCAAAGAGAGTGAATTCCAAAGGTCGTGAATGCCTGGACCTCTTGGAAGTTTCATCCACCCCATCAGGCTTGAAATTGTGGGGGCAGCTATAGGGATCTGCTTGGACCAAAGGTGTAAGACCACCCTACATTAAAAATTATTTCTGGGCCTGGGGTTGGCTTCACAAAAATATAAAGTAATCTGGAGAGGCTTTTTGTCTCCACTAGTAGAAGAGCAATGTCCTCACGATTGCTGTGACTGATGTCTGTGTTCTGTTGGGAAACAAGACCTGCCCATTTCGTACAGGAAAAAGTGCCCATTTTAACTGTCAGTTGCTGTTTCCCCCAGTGTTGCCAACTGAAAGTTATTCCTGTCCTCAAGGGCTGCCACACTTACTTGTTCCTCTTGTACAGTCTGAAAATCTTGGTTGTCCCTTGTACATGTGCTGTGTCTGTGATGGAGAGAACTGCTGCTCTCCAAAGGTGAGTTGGGGACAGGGACACAGCCCAGACTGGCTGCACCCTCTCTTTTGGGGAGGGGAAGGAAGGGCTTTGTAGGGAGGGGAACTTAATCTGAATCACAAACTCTAATTTTGTTGGAAATGAAAGAGTTGCTGCAGTAAAAACTGAAGAGGGAAGCGCCTTAAACTCTGAAGATTCCTGAACTTCCTATTAATAGATCTGTGTTTAGAATAATGTGAAAAATTGAGTCTCTCCAAGCACTGAATCATGTGCATTCCCACGAGTGCTCTGCATTCACACATCTTCAGCCAACTCTGTCCCTCCCGTGCCGGCTCTGGGCTCGTGGTGCAGCCAGAACCTCCACGGGTTCTGCAGCATCTCAGTGGTGGAGATTCATCGCTGGCCTGGTGATTTTATAAAACATTTGCCTTCTCCATACTTTATTAGTCCCTGACAGACTCATTGTTTATAACATACTTCTCAGCAAGCTGTTTGCGACTCATCGCCCTGCTTGCTTTATAGTCTATAAATATTTAATTCTTTAATAAACTGCTTATGTGTAATATCAAATGACTGATGTACTTCTCTCCCGTCTTCAGCAGTGCTACTATTTGCAAAACAATGCTTTTGGTGTTTTGAATAGCAATATGTTCTATAAATGCTTGAATTTCCTTTTCCTAAATAGCAATTTCTTCAGGGTATTTGGTGAATTGACAAGCAGCGCAATGGCTCCTACAGTGCTCTGGGAGCTGCCCCTTCCTAAAGTCTCCAGGGGGAGACTCACTTCCAAACGACCAAAGGCTGCAATCAGAGTGTCTGGGACATTGAGGGTGATAATTCTGGTGATACTTCCCAGCTGTGCCTGTGGGGAAGCGCTGGGAGCAGCTGCAGGAGCCGTGTGAGCACCCGGGGCAGTGGGTGTGTCACACTGAGCATCCTACAACCACCGTGTGCTGCACCCCCGGCCCCTCTGCCTCACCCACTGCGTGCTCCACACTCACTGTCCCGGCACAGAATCCTTCCTGCCCCTCTTCGGAACTTGTGGAAAGAGTGACTCTGACTGGGTTTGGTCCTAAGCTTGGCTCCATCTTCCCTGAAGGGTTCTCTACCTCAGGAGCAGGCAGCAGGCTGCTGGACTCCTCTGGCCTTTGGGATCCCCCTGGAGTGCCAGACGCTCTCTGACATGCAACGGGAGCAGGAATCTTGGGAACTACAGACGTGTCAGCCAAGTGAGGGCACTGCTAGAGCCATCCGTCTGCTCTGCAGCCTGCTCCATGTCTGGGTCAAAAAAACCCTCTGAGGAAGGCTGGCAGGGTGACAGGCTGCCCTGGCTTCACTGGGAGCCATGGGCAGAGCTGGCAGGGAGGGCTGTACTCAGCACGGACACAGGAAGGGACAGTGACACTGCGCTGCCATGTCTGTCAGTCCTTGTCTTACCTCCACCCTGGGGCAGGTTTCTCCTCACGTTCTGCCCCGATAGTCCCTTCCCTAAGGCTCATGGCATGGCCAAGGCACCATTTGGGATTGGGCACCACGCTCTGGTGCCAGGACAAAACAGGTGGGGGAGGGATTCAGCACCTGGAATGATGACAAGGACATGATGTAGGCATGGCCTTTCTGTGAACTCACTTTGTGTTGGTTTCAGTTATTCTGTATCCCCAGGCTCCTTTTGGTTAGCACAGACACCTTGATGCTGAGCTGCCTTGAGGCTGGAGAACAGAAAGATGGGACAGGGCTGAGCTCACTTTTGGGATTCCTGTTCTGCCAGGTCCAGACCAGCAGCACTGGGGTCAGGAAGCCATCGGCTGGGCTGGATGGGGTGCACGTTGGAACTGGATTTTCATTAAGATCCCTTCCAACCTAAACCATCCTGTGATCCTGTGATATGATCCTGTGATCTGCTCAGATCACTCCATCTGATCATGGCTGCTGTGTACATTACAGATGGCTTGGGTCCAGGTTGGTTTGAATGCAGGTTCCTTGTCACCAGAGTGGCAACATGCCTTAGTTCCTGAGAGCCCGAGTGGGCCATTCACACTCAGCTGCTCAGTCAGATTGCTGGTTGGGTTATCCCTGCTGTCCTGGATTTTTGCAGGCGGTTTGGAATGGCAGGCAGAGCCCATGTTTGGACCCTTTGCCCAGAGGTGTGTCCCTCCTGTTTGGGGTCTTAGTGTCCCTTTGAGGGGGCCTTGCCTAAGGACCCCTGGTTACTGTGTGCCTGGGGGTCACAGCTTCCTTTGGGCAGGGTCCTGTACAACTGCTGTGCCTGTGACAAGTGGCACACCCTCAGAGGCAGCAGGGCCACCCCATTCTGACCACCAAGGGACTGCTCAGGAGCCTTTCTGGAGCCACAGTCTGTGCGTGCCCAGAGCACGGGAGGAGAGGAGGCTCCTCTTGCAGTGAGTCCCATCTGCAACTGACCTTCCTCTCCGCCTGCCTCTCCTTTTTTGGGTGGAGAGGAGAATGCTGCTCCCTCCCTGGGACATCTGTCTGCAGCCCCAGCCCTGCCCACACCAAGGGTGTGCAGAGACTGTGGAGCCGTCCGGGATCAGCGCAGGGCAGGCACGTGAGGCACAGACCCCACGCTGATGTCCCACAGCTCAGGTGAGGGTGTTGCTGTTGGCTGCCAGCCCATTCTGCCTCTCTTTGTTCACCCCTTGCTGATGGACATGTGTGCAGACCCCAGCCCAGAAGAACAGCAAGACAGAGCAGCCCAGGGGTCTCACGCATGTTTTCGTACCCATAATATCCAGGTATCTTATTACTTTGAGGAAAATGGGTGAGGTGGGTCTGGCCAGCTCTGGGCTCCCTGTCCAGGCTTCTTGATGGCACAGTGCTAAAGCTGCTCTGCCCCAGGCCCCCTGACCCACTGGCCTGTGGTGGGGACCCACTAAGTGCCACATCACTGCTGCTTCCCTTGGGAAGTGTGTGTGCCAGCACCAGCACCCGGGCACCACGCTGTCACACCTGTCTCCCGCTGTCATCAGGCCCCTCCTTTGTCACCACTCTGTGGCACTTAACACATTCTCCCTCTGGTTCCCTTTCTCTTGTCCCCCTCTCACCACACACTTCTGAATGAAAACCGAGATCATCCAGGCATCAGCTCCCAGTGCTGCAGGTCTCTGGCAGCAAGTACTCCCAGTGCCCTGGCTGAGGATGAGTGATGATAAATAAGTCAATCACGTGATGGGCTGAGTGATTCCTCAGCAAGCCCGTGTGTCCCAGGCACGGTGCAAAACCTTCTTCTCCTTGGCGATAACCTTTCTGCATGCTCACATTATGCATGTATTCATGTGACTTCCTCTGCCTCACCACCACCTCTTCAACTCATTTAAATAAAAATAATTTATGTGGACATTCCTTCAGTCAAGATTCCCCCCCAATAATATTTCGTTGATGCTGTGAACCCTAATGGGGTCGTTATGCTTTTGCATATCATTAGGGCTTTATAAAGAACAACAGCGACATCTGCATGTGCCGCAGCGTCACAGAGATGGGGGAGAATACAGAAAACAAACCCCAAATGAGCTCCAAGCTCATCTGGCTCTGTCTTTCTTGAGTGCCTTTGCCTCTACCATGGACACGAGTAATTGTACAGTGTAATCACATCATGGCTCATCTGAATATTCATAACCGAGACAAAGACTTGCAGGAGAAGTGGGGGAGGGAAAGGAAGATAATTTAAATATAAAACAGCATTTCATTTGGAAGAAAAGTTCCACGTTCGGCTCAAGAGATTGTCTTCGTACTGATTCTGTCTGTCTGTCCTGTCTGTCTCCTATTTGGAAGCCTGGGCAGTGGGAGCACCACACCCACAGCCCCTACCCTGGAGACAGAAAATAAAACACAACCACAAACAGCGGCAGAACCAGCCCCGGCCAAAGGGATGTTTGAAGAGTCGCCAACGGTGCCTAACCAGCTGCTAGTCTCCAGTAAAGAAATAGTCTATTGAGGGAGATTTATAAAGACCTCAATTAATATGTTGTGCATGTATAAGATCTACAAAGAGCCCACTGTGTTCCTCCCCCCGCAGCCACCACCTTCCCTTCCTGATCAGTGCCAGTGGAGAAGGATCTGCGCTACCAAATAATTGATTAATCACTTTAGCGGTGACAACGCCCCTCTCCAAAATAAAGAGAGAAGAAAAACAAACACAAAAAGAGGCAACTGTTCGCTAATTAGCGTGTAAATTACCGCTGGTTCCATCCTTCTTTGTGCCTTTAAAAAGGAAAAGAAAAGAGAAAAAATAGAGAAATATAATTCCCATTTTAATGTATATGTTGTCTTCATTTCTTTTGTATTAGTCTGGTATCCTTCACCAGTATGAACCCAGCAGTGTGGTGTTTGTCGAAGCTGTGGCTGGCTCTGCCAGTTCGTTCCCCAAAGAGCTCCTATTTCCATTCCACTGGAGCTTATATTCCTTTAAATGTCTAGCGCAGCATCATTTCCCCCTTTCTAATACATCACTCTGCTGGAATTAGAAGATTCCAAGGTTATATCCAACTTCAAAGGTTTCCAAGTCATCATGATTTTAGCAAAAGTAGAAGACAGATCATGGAACAAGTCCCTGGCTTTTGAAGATAGGCATCACAGGGACCTTCCTTCCTCTGTCTCGTTCTCGCTCTCCCACTCTCTCCCCCCAACTTTGTACCTCTCCAGCTCTGAATGTCCCGCGCTAGCGTGGTTTAATGATATGCAAATGAAATATGCATAAAACCATTCTACTGTATGATGATTAAACACTGGAGACATTAACCGCTGACGCTTCGCTGTTTGACTATAATAATCTTTCCCGAGCATCCACTTTGACTGCGGAGTTATGGAAACCCATAGCAGTTGGCAGAGAGGAGTAAGAGAGAGCAAAGGAAGGAGAGGTGCAGGGACGCATCACCCATCTCTGCATTTATCCCATTCCAGGAGACGTTTCCCCTCCTTTGTACTGCGTTCCTACTGCTGTCTTTTGTAATCCATCCATGCGGTCGCACCAGGGCGATTAACAGGAAAAAACCCTCTTTTCTCTTAATGTTTCAAAGCTCATTAGCCAAACGATTATTCCTCATTAACAGCGAAAGCTCATTCATTAAAAGAAAAAATATGCCCAAAAGATGCCAGCGCTGTTAATCCTGAGCCCTGTAGCTGGGCTGTAAATCCCATGCTAGTATTTTCCATGCAGAAGGGAAGTGCGCCAATCCACAAAAAAAACCACCAAGCAAAAAGAAAACATTTTGTGTGTTTTGTAAAATCCACAAGAGAGGCAATTAATATTCCCATTGTATGACTTTATTTTTTGTCTTTCCCTTTTGTCTCCTGTACCCTTCCCTGGCTCAGCGCCCAGTGCCAACAGAACACCTTGCAGGATCCTCAGCAGCGCAGACAACGTAAGTAGCCAGCTGTCCCTTGATGCCCTCGTCCAGAAGCCCCGTGCCCTCCGGACCCTGTGGAGCGCCCGCGCGGCTCCTTCCCTCGCTCGCCCTCTGAGTGCCACCTGGGTTTCACAAGTAGCACCTTCCAAATCTCTCTGTCTTCAAGTTTGTGCATGTCTGTGTGGCATCCCTCCTCCTCCTTCACTCCCATAGTGGATCTCGTGAAGGGCTTCAGATCGGCCCCATTCATCTCCCTGGTGATAGCAGTGAATGTAGATAAATCTCTGCCTGCCTGCTTGCTGCTCCAGTATGATTTTTATTTTGTCTTCTGTGTATACCTAGGTCAAAAAGTGGGATGTATACTGACGGTGGGTGAGTGTGTGTGTGTCTCTGTCTGTCTCTTCCTCACTCCCTGTCGTTCTCTCTCACAGAGGCACACAAGCATACGGCTCCCTCCGTGTGTGTGTTACACGCGTGCACACAAATAAATACCCCCACACAGCCACACGTGTGCATACACAGAGGCACACACACACCTCCTCACCCCCCCACTCACATAGCTCTGCTGCACCGGCCCGAGGCGGTGTGTGCATGTGTGTCTGTGTGTCCATACGCACTGGTCCGTGTGCGTGTGCATACACAGGCATCTCGCCACACCGTCAAACATTCCCTCTCCTCCCAGCAGAGGCTGTGTGCAGCTCTGATTCTGCCCTGTAAGAGCGGTATTCCTTCTTTCCTTCTTTCCTTCCTTCTTTTCTTCCTTCCTTCTTTCTTTCCTTCCTTCCTTCCTTCTTTCTTTCCTTCCTTCCTTCCTTGCTTCCTTCCTTCCTTCCCTGCTTCCTTCCTTCCTGCCCTTGGCGTGCTGTTCAGAGACCTTCGCGCTCCTTCCTTGGGGTCCTTCCCGAGCTGCAGAATTGGCACCTTTCCCCAAGGTTGTCCAAATGGCAATTGGCACTGGCCAGAGCTCGTATTCTTGTAGCTTCTCGTAGCATTTCTCCCTCCATGTCGGCTACTCCTTTTTGTTTGTTGTTGACTGGGCTGGATGTGGTTTGGGGTTTTTTTGGCATTAATTGTAAACGAACCTGAATGGCAAAACAAGCCAACAGCTTGGGGGGAAAAAAAAGCAAAAAAAAAGCAAGCCCCACACAAACGCCTTCTGCTGCGACAGATGCCCATGTTGCCCCTGGCATGGAGAGCAGGCACAAGGGGTTTGTTGATGAGGTTTTTCCAGTTGCTGTGTATAGTGTTCGCATTTCCCTTTTCCACGTATTTTTAAAGACTCCAAGATGCCGGCCTCGGCTTGGAACGCAGCAGTGTCATGGCGGAGACGACGGCCTTTGTCTCGCAGGGTGTGAAAGCATCCGTTGTGCTGGCTCCACTGCGGCAGAATGACGTCTAAAGGGGGAAAAAGTGCTGGAAGTCCGAGTTGTGTGGTGCTGGCAGGGGAGCCCTGTCCCCACGCTGTGCGTCCGAGGAAGGTCTTGCTGCGGAGGAGCCTGGTCTGTAATCCTGGCACTCGCGCCTCTGGTCGCTGCCTGCCGTTTGCTCCTGGGGGTCTGGATAATCTCCCTTGGCTCTACGGCACTGTCTGGACCGTGCACAGGGCCCCCGTAACATATACCCGCTGCCGCGATCGCAGGGAGCTGTGGCGTTGCCACTGAATGGATGGCACTGTGCCAACTCCTCTGCCATCCGCCCTTGCAGCTCTTTTCCTCCCTCCTCCCTCCCGCTCTCCCCTCCTCCTTCTCCTCCCGTCGACTTGATGTTAATTAACACACGGGTTAATTGATTTTAAAAGCTGAAGAATTACAGTTAACTTTTCCCACAGGGTACGGACGCCAGCCGCCTGGCACGGCTCTGCCTCGTGCGGGTGCAGGGGAGCAGGGAAGAGCCCGCAGCAAAACCAGGCACTGCAGAGGGATGGACGGGCGGCCGTCGCCTGTTGGAGTGTGCCTGGGGCGGCTGAGGCTCCTGCCTCGTCCTCCCGACGTGGCAGCGCTGTATTTTGCTATAAACAATCAACGCGACCCCTCCCCTCGCCTCTCCCACCCACCCTCCTCTCAGGAGGTGTGCTGTTGAAGTTTCTGCAGGGAGGCCGTTCCCCCGAAGTCCCATCACGGTCCGGGAACGTCTTGCACCACAGGGCTCCCCAACCCGAGCACCCTCCTTGGCAGCCTGGGGCGGCCGAGGGTTGTCACGGGCTCGTCCTGCCTGCCAGGGCTGTTCCCTCATCGGCTCCCATGTGCCGCTGGGGGTGAAGCATCACAACCAGGGGAAAGTTAGTTTGTTGTAATTAGGAGTGAAATAACCTATGTGAGGACTCTGTTTTTTCGCTCTCCCTTGCCCCAATGTGCCGACGGTGAGGGTGACAGTGTGGCGGGAGGAGGCGCAGCAGCGCTGGGAACTTGCTGCTTTCACCTTCCCATGCTTTCATTTTATTTCATTTTGTTTTTTAAAAGCATGAAGCAAGTGAAGCGACGAGAGGAATCCATTATGCAAATCAGGTCACATTTGCATAATGTCTCATGACTGGAATATGCAAATGAGTTGTATAATTTATGAGTGCCAGTGTCTGTCTAAAAGTGTTTCCCAGAATTTATAAAAACTGCAGCGCGGGGAGGCAGCTGCCGGCCGCCCTGGCAGGAGGGTCTGCGCTCAGCCCCGCAGCCCAAACGCTCGGGAGCGAGAAGGGAGCCCCCCTTCACACACTGACTTCTTGCTTTATTTTCCGTTTCTCCCTCTGCCAAATCCCCACCTGCTCCGCTCAAAGTTCTCCGAGGGCGCGGGCCGGGGCAGGTCCCGCAGGTCCCTCGTGTCCCCCGGGCTCCCGCGGCCGCGGAGCCCCGCAGGTAAGGTCACCGCTCAGGTAAGGTCACCGCTCAGGTAAGCGAGCTCGTGGGCTCGGTGCGTCGGGAGCCTCGAGCCTCTGCCGACCTGCACGGTGGATCCCTGCCGGATCCGTGTGCCAGGGCAGCCTCTGCTCGGATCCGTGACCTTGGGAAGAGCCGCCAGGTCAGCCTGGGGCTGGCACTGCTGGCGGGGGACCCCGAGTGTCCTGCCCAGCGCCGCAGTGCTCCGTGTCAGCACTGGGAAGGTCTCTGGAATATCTGGACGTGCAGGACAGGTATCAAGACTTTTTCCCCCCTCTTTGTGTGTCTGGCGATCTGGGGAGCACCAAGAGAATGCAGGGGGGCTCTTGCACCTGGGGACGCCTCTGCCCTGAGCTGCCTGCACAGGCAGGGGGTAAATAGTAATAATAATAATGCACTGGCCTGGGGGTAAATAGTAATAATAATAATGCACTGGCCTGTGGAAAGCTGTGTGGGTCACAGCCTGTCCACTCCAGGCAGCATCCAGCGAGGAGCAGTGGGATGGGAGAGCCCAGGGGTCGGGGCAGCTCAGCATTGCCCTTTCTCAGCTCTCTGTGAGGTCCCCAAAAGGGCTTTTGAGCAAGAAAGTGTGATTTGTTGTTCCTGAGAGTCTTCATTTCAATTGTAAAACCCAGACGTGTTAATCTCACTGGTTCCAAATCAATTTTGGTGTTAGTTACCTCTAAAGTGAAGAATCTCATGCTTTCCATCAGTTTCAAAACACTCTGACTGTGTGTGTGGTTTGTTTAGTGGATGCAGGTCCAGGCTGTCACAGTGTAAGTCACACTGAACATCCCCAGGACAAAGTAGTGAGTTCACAGACTGTGCTTTTACCTGTGACTGGGAATTCCTGATGTGGTAACATGAAGAGACTCTCTGTATGATGTACAAGGCAAACTGGCATGTACTCTGAGAGGCAGCAGCACAGCCAGACTCTGAAGCATCTTTTGCTTTTCGCTGCTCAGGTTTGGTGCCTGCCTTTGCACCTAGGGGTGACTGTCCCCCCAGCACCAAGAGATGACAGTCCCCACGCTGGTCCTTGCCGGCACAGAGAAGTAGCCGAGTCTGAGCTGGAGACAGTGCAGGATCAGGGCCACTGGGAACAACCGATGTGTCCCACTGGATGCAAAGTGCTTTGTGGAGAGCGGGAAGGGCCAAGGGCAGTGGGAGGGAGTGGGATGGTGGCCTTGGGAATGTCCCATGGCTCCATGATCAGTGGCCCTGCAATATCAGGTGTCAAGGACGTTTTTAACCTTGAGGCAAACCCTGCTTCACTTGTCACAAAGGCTTCTGCAGGCTGGAAAGCAGAGGAGAGTGAGACTTGTTGGGGTGCTCGGTGTAGCATTAGCAGATCCTGCACCGGGACAGGGGGCACCAGATGGGCACAGGGATGGGCAGACTGTCACGGCTGGCCAGCAGGAGCTCTGTCTGTGGGGCAATTCGCTGGTGGCAGAGGGGACTCAGTGTCTGTGTGGGGAGAGCCCACAGCTCTCTGTGGAGATGCCCCACTGTACTCTGGGCTGTGCAGAGGGCTGGTCCTGGTCCCCCTCCTCATGCCATGGGCTGTATGGGGAGCTGGCCCGAATCCCCCTTGCACTCTGGGCTGTGTGGTGTGCTGGTCCTCGTCCCTCTCCTTGCACTCTCTCTGCTTTCTGATATTTTTATAAATCCACCAAAATGCATGAATGTTCTCTTGTGGTTTTGATGCTGCACTGAGGACTGGTGAATGTCCTGAGCTTTGTATTTAGGGATGAAATAACTTCTTTGGGGTGTGAGAAGGAAAGCTCATCCAGAACATGCGCTGAAACCTCCATATGTGCCAGACAAGATATTCTGGTCTCTGTAGGTCAGTAACAAGGGACAGTGCATGGGGAATCCATCACAGAGAGCTGCTCATTCATGGTCTGGCTTTCTGTTGAGGTGGTGCCTTTTGCCAGCTGAACAGAGTGTGCCTGACAGACCCCTGTTGCTCTCCTCCAATGTTCTTCTCTGGTTCCTCACCTGTGGCATTGCAAGAATTCTCTGCAGCTCCATCCTTGGGACTTTCAGGGGCCTTTGCCTGCAGGACTTGCTCTTTGTCCTGATGTCCCTTACCTTGATGGGGTAAGTCATCTGACACAGATCCAGGGACCTGTGACTGGGGCTCCTCTGTGCCTGGGCCCCCCCAGCAGGGCACAGTTCAGTCATGTGCCTACTGGCATTACCTGTTACCATTTCCACCAAGACTTCCCACACAGAGTCCCTGTTTTAAACTACCACTGCCTCCTTCCATTCCTCCAGTACCAATACTGGTTTGAGCAGTGGGATACAGTTACAGGTAACCCCCACAACCTCCAGTTCCCTCCTTGCCTCTTCTGGATAAGACTCCCTCAGGCCCTGCCAGCCTCAGCGGGATGGACGATCCCAATTTTCCACTCCTGTTGGTGCTGAACACTGTGATAGTGTGAGCTGCTGATGCCAACACAGTGACTCACAGTTCTGAGCTGGCAGCTCTCTCCCTCCCTTGCTCAGTTTTGCAGAAGAGGATAAAGTGCAGGCAGAGTCTGAGAACCAGGTCTCTGAGGGCACCAGTCTGCCAGCAATAGGCATCAGCCATTAGTGTCACATCACCAGCCTTGGCACACCTGACAGATGTGCCTGGCATTAGGAACCGCTTGTCTGCGTGGGGCTTTTTGCCTGATGGTTGTAGATAACAGCGGTTGTAAGCAAAGTGTGTAAAATCTTTAAATCTTTAACAAATCTCTCATTAATCCTCACTAAGTAGATTAAAGCAGGCTCTAAAAAGAGGCAAGCTGATCACTTGCAGTACTGAGAATATACATACAATGAAAACAGTCAGACTGTAAATGTGCAGCTCCTGTGTTCTTGGTGTAGATAAAATGAGGGTGGTAGTGTGGCAGCCAGACCACAAGTCCTGGGCTCGAGGGAGCCAAAGATTCAGTGAGATGAGGCAGTACATCACAATTCTGTACAGCATGACTCAAAAGTATCAAAGATGCTACAGGTGGATATTGTCCATTCACTGCAGACTCAGGGAATGAAGTGCTGCTGCATGGATGGCATCTTCTGCAAAACAGGACGTGCTGCTGAATGCCCAGATGAAAATCAGGTTACTTCTCAAGGTTCAGCCTGATGTTAAGTTTCTGAGCATCAGACAGGCTGTTTGTGGCTCTGGTACTCTCCACAGTGTCACTGGAGCTGATCCGTGATTGTAGGGATAGCTCTGATTGGCAATGAAATGGTTAAATATCTTGGCGCAGTGAAATTCAGGCACTTAGGCTTTGCTTCACTAACTGAAGGATCAGATTTTGTAGGATTAGGCTCTTAGCTGGAGAGATTTGGGATTTCTCTTCCTTAGAACCGTGTGTTCCTTTCCTAAGTGTACATTCCGAGGTGTGAAGTACGGGGACATCCCTGGCTGTAGCTGTCACAGGACAGGTGAAAGCCCTCCAGCAAAGGCCAGCAGTACTGTCATTGTGGTCGCTCAGTGCTCATTGTGGTCACCAGTGCTCGCTGCTCCTCCAGCTGGTGTGGCTCCTGAAGATCCGAGGTGACAGTCAGGCCAACACAGGTTTTCGAGGTTTGGTGATGAGCCAAGGAAAACGGCGATGCAGGATAAATCTGCTGAAGCTCAACCAGCCGAGCCTGGTGAGCCCGGGCCCAGAGGAGGGAGCTCTTGGCACTCCCCACTTTGGCAGGTGGTGTTTGGCTCTTTGAGAGCAGCTGAGATTTGGGAGTGCTTTGTGAGCAGGGAGGTCATCAGGTCCCTTGTCCCTCCCCTGTCCCATGAGACAGAACAGACCTGGCACAGGTGACTCAGCCTGCACCCTCGTTGTGCAGTCAGAGTTTTAGTGGCAGAAGGAAGAAGCTGAAGTTTGGAAGGTGAAGTTCCAAAGCTGCCCCAGCAATGGGCTCCTAAAATAGTGGCACTTCTGTTCTAAAGAAGTTATACTTGTTGCACATGTCTAATCATGTGAGGAGATGGCTCAACACAAGGACAGGAGGATGGCCTGCCTTAGCCCAGCTCTGCCAATATAACAAGAGGTTCCTGCTGTCCCTCTCAGGTTATTGCACGCAGATGCTGAGATCTGCTCCCCTTCCTCCCAAACAGGCAGCTTCCTCACCCTGCAAACTGCCCCAGGGCGCAATAAGTAGGTTAATGCTTGCTTTAGGATTAGCCTGAGGGTGAGGGTTCCCTGCAGGAATAGCGGAGCTGGGTTTGCTCTGTGCCTGTGTGAGTTCATGTGTGGGGATGCCTCCAAGGCAAATGAATTCCTACTGCTCCCATTTCATCACTGTGCACCCCTTCCTCCTTCTGTGGGATGGTGATATTCCTTGGGATGACAAAGCTTTGATTTCAGTTCTGCCAGACTCATATGGTTTTCCTTGCATTGCTTTTCCATTTGTCATTTGTTCTGCCATTTCCCTCCTTCCCTGTCCTCGTTCTGGCCAGGGCAGGGAGTGGGAGCTCCTGTGGGTTGTGTTGGTCATGCCTCATGCTTCAGGCTGCCCCTTTTCTCTTACGGCCAGAATCACAGAATAACTGGGTTGGAAAAGACCTTTGAGATCATCAAGTCCAACCTATGACCCAACACCATCCCATTATCTAAACCCTGGCACTCAGTGCCACATCTGGTCTCTTTTTAAGCACTTCCAGGGGTGGTGACTCCACCACCTCCCTGGGCAGCCCATTCCAATGGCCAATCCCTCTTTCTGAGAAGAGTTTTTTCCTAAAGTCCAGCCTAAACTTCCCCTGTCACAGCCTGAGACTTC
>WEIV01015477.1:69935-106342 GCA_013390005.1 Calyptomena viridis
GGGCCCAGCACTGGTCCCCGGGGACACCACTGGTGACAGGCCCCAGCTGGATGTGTCCCCATCCCCAGCACTCTCTGGGCCATCAGCCTGTTCTTCCCCCAGCCCAGAGTGCTCCAGGCCAAGCCCTGGGCTGCAGCTTTTCCAGGAGTTTGTTATGGGAGACAAAGGTGTCAAAGGCTTTGCTGAAGTCCAGGCAGACACACCCACAGCCTTCCCCTCATCCAACAGGCAGGACAACCTGTCTGACTGTTGAAAATTGAGGCAAAGAAGGTGTTAAGTACCTCTGCCTTTTCCTCATCTTTGGTTACTAAATTCCTCTCCACATCCAAAAAGAATGAAGGTTGTCCTTGCCCCTCTTTTTGCGATTAATATATTTATAAAAATATTTTCTATTATCCTTCACAGAAGTGGCCAGTTTAAGTTCTAACTGGACTTTTGCCTCTAATTTTTTCCTGCACGACCTAACAACATCCTTAAACATGTCCTGAGTTACCTCCCCCTCTTTCCAAAGGTGGTACACCCTCTTTTTTCCCCTAGTTCCTTGAAAAGCTCCCTGCCCATCCAGGCCAGGCATCTTCCCCATCATCTCGTCTTTCAGCACATTGGGACAGCCTGATCCTCTGCCTTCAGGGTTTCTTTCTTGCAATATGTCCATCCTTCCTGCACCCCTTTGTTTTTAAGGGCTGTTTCCCGAGGTACTCTCCGAGTCAGTGTCTTCAATAAGCCAAAGTCCACCCTCTGGAAGCCCCACGTGGAAGTTTTGTTGATGCCCCTCCTTGTTTCACTGTATATTGAAGACTATTATTTCATGGTCACTGTACCCCAGATGGCCTCTGACCACCACATCTCCTGGCCAGACTGGCTCCAAAAAAGGAAAACAAACCAAAATATGTCAGTGGTTTTGAATTGCTAACCTGGGTGTTCAAAAGCCATGAAATGAGAAATTTCAGGTGCTTACTGCAACATGAATCCACCCGTGTTGAACATGAGCAGCATTTCCTATTTCTGCTCAGAGTCCTGGATACAAAGCTTGGTTAAAACAGATGTCAAGGCAGCTGCAGATGGAGAAAACAGGATCAGGGAGGAGAACAGGGAGGGTTTGGTGTGTTCATCATTACAGATTTTGGCTGTGACAAGGGAAAGTTAAAAGTGTGCTAGAACTATGTATTCAGAGGTAATTTGCTATTTAAATTTTAATGTGTAAAGTTCCTGTGCTTAATTTCCATCTAAATATTGACCCATATTGTCACATAAAGGTAGCGTTGACATTTTCCATGGAACAATTCTCTTTTTGGTTGCTTGGCACTTCCTGACCCACATTCCAAACTGCAGAACCTGCCATGCTGGTATTCAGCCCAGTCCCAGGTGCGAGGGCCTGTTTTTTGGTGACCTGCTGTGTGCACAGATCCTGCCCTGGGAACAGATCAGCATGTGGCACAGGTGGTTGCTGTGTGTGGGATTCCTCACCCTGCTGTTGTGGACCCTGGAGGTGTTGGGTGGATGGCAGGCAGTGGCTTGGGAGCTGCCTCCGTGGGGACTTGCCTTTAGTGACAGATACAGCCACGGGGTTGTTATGTTTGCTGTGATACTGGAGGCAGTGGATGAGCCAGAACTCTTGAAGGCAGCTCTAATTGTCTTCTCTTCCATGTTTTCAGCCTGGAATGGGAAGTTTTCCTCTGTGGAATTGTTGAGTACTCACAGTTTTGCTTGAAACATATGAAATGCTATAAAGTTGTTAAATGCTTCACAAATCAGAACAAGACACCTCGAATCAAGCACCTAAAATTAGAAGACAGATCTGATACTTAAGTCTCTTTCCTCTCTTTGGCATTCGTAAAGTGCAGATGATAGAACTTATTCCTCGCAAGGGTGCTGAGATTAGGGAATGCTCCTGGAGGATTGAGACTGATGAATGTCATAGGAATTCCACAATCAGATTAATAACAAAATTCTGTAAGAGGTTTGAAAAGTGGGCACTAAATGCAAGTTGGAGCTGGAGCCACACACTGAGCTGTGGCAGAGACCAGGAAGCACTGACCGGTGCCTCTTCTGTGCACGTTTTCCTCCATGTGGATGGGTCCAGGATAGTGTGAGCTGCACCAGAGCCCATAGCATAAGCTTATGCAGAAGAGCCCAGATTGTGCTGGCAGCCCTGATTCTGTCATATGCAGTGTTCCAATAGTGTCTCATAATTGTAGCATTTTTCTAAAACAACCGTAGGCACTATTCATAAATTAAGAAATTCCATCTGCAGTCGTGCATGTTTCCATACTTAGTCCAGCTAATGAGAACCGTGAGGTTTGGCGTCCTTCGAAAGCTTCCTCAGTGGTAAATGGGATTGGAGACACCAGAGCATTGTCCTGGCCATCAATCTGCAGATAATAGAAGGTCCATTCCTTAAGTACACACAGCAAAGGAGAAGAAGTACTGGCTATGACACAAAATGAATTGTCTCCCTCTGTGCCCTTGTAACCCAGGGCATGTAGTGCAGGCTGGCAGCCATCGCGCTGCAGATTTAGAAGTGCTCGGATCTCTCCGGCTGCTGATGGATTGGGGAGTAATGGACTCAGGGAGTGCATTACCAGCGCCCAGACTAATGGCTACTGCTTGCCCATGGCTTTGGCTATAGATCATCTATCGTGCTATTCATAAGCTCTTGCCAGTCTGTCTCTGGCACTTGTGCTGCTGCTGTAACATCATTTGCCTGATGAATTCTGCACCAACATCCCCCACGTTTTCAGAAGGCGAGGAGTAAATAAGGAGAAAAGAGTGAGTTCCAGTTCTCCAGTTCTCTCCCTCTTTGGAGGACATGGCAAAGGATAAGATCATAGACATGATACCCACTCACCCAGCATTACCAGCACAGTAGCCTGGAAAATACATCTGGGGTTTCTGCACATCACGAGGCACCATCCTGTCACTGCCTGAGGAACCTGTGCCTGGGATGTTTGCTTTCACAGGCAGACCAGTGTTACAGGCCACAGCAAGACAGAAAGAGGAGGGAGAGGTAACTGGGGTGCTGAATATGTCTCTGACATGGTCTCTGGAGACCTGGAAGAGGTGCCTGGATGGTGCTGTCAAGAGCTTTCTGTTTGTAAGCAAAATGAGGTAGAACCAACCTTCACAGCAAAGACCATCTCCAGGGCTGACTTCTGGGCTGGCTTTGGTGGACAGGGAAGGTGTGTGCAGAGAGGAATGAGTTGCTCCCAGTCCATCCTGGCTTGGGAGCCTTTCCTCTTCCTTTAGACTCCATGACTTGACTCCATGACTCCAGGGTTGTGGCTCCCTGTTTTGATTGAGAGAAGCAGAGTCCCCCTCTGGTCCTTTTGCTTGGACCACTGCCCAGCCATGAGAAAAGAGCAATCCAGTCAGCTCTTAATTTAAACTGGTGACCCATCCCACCTCTGATTGTATGAGACATCCAGGCCCAGTTCCAGCTCCTGAGTCCAGCCTAGTGAAGGTGTAAGCCTTGCTCTGATATTCTGGGCTCTTTCGCTTTGTATTTTTTGCAAGAAGTTACTTAAAAATAAACTTCTGCAGTTCTTTATTAACACATTCCTGATGAGCTTTTGGAAAGGATGAAGCCTTCATCTAAGGAATTTCCTCTACAGCAGTCATAGTAAAGATTGCTGCTAAAACCAGACAGCAGGACCAGTACTATAAAAACAATGCAGATGAGGGAAGTTTTTCAGTTCCAGGAGTGCTGTAGAACCAGAAATAGCCTAAAGTGAGCAATAAATGCTTTATATTTTCTAGTTTACTTCATGTGTTAGGAATGCTGTGCCTTTTGAGGGGATAGCAGCAATGACACTGATGCTCTTGGGGTGCTAGATCTTACTCTTTTTTAAAGAAAGACCTCTTTGTACCTGAGCTTTAATTTATGCACTTCAGATAGAGCTTGGGTGTGTTTCCATTGCCTCAAGCTGGGAGCAAATTCCATCTCTTTGTATTTTCACATTAATTCCTCAATGAAAAGTCTGGAGGTATTTTGGATACAGAAGCAGGTGGAGGATGCAGAGGGTTGCAGAGAAAGGTAATGCTGCTGAACAGGAGATGCTATAAACCCAGAAATTCCCAGTGAGTATTGTCCATCAGTTCATTTGTGTGCTGTTTTTGTTTCTGGTAATAAAGCATCATCAATCTATTATTTATTTTGGCCAATCTTTCCCTTTCTCAGCCCACCTATACAAAACCTTATAGTGGCCTATATTTAACTGAGAAATCCTCTGCTTGTTTCCTCTGTTCCACCATGAGTTTTCTGCCTTTAACAAGCACAACAGCATGCTGCTCCCACTTCAAAGAGAAAATTAATTCCGTCCGCAAAAGGGTCAAGTGCTGGAAAGTGCATAGCAATGCAGTTTGCATGGCAGGATCCAGGAGATATGATGCTAATAAGATTCCAAGATGAGAACAGCAGACTGGCTCTGGGGATTCAGATGAAGGGTTCTGTAAATTTTAAAAGAAATGGTCTCCAAAAACTAATGATGTCTGCTTTCCAATTCATTAATAATGTGGAGCAGGGAGACGGGAGTGAGAAGCAGGCCATTCTTTGAAATATCAGAATGTAACAAGGAAAAAACAGCGAGAGCTCATCTCACCGGGGTCATAAAGCTGGGAGGAACAGGCAGGCTGCAGGGGAACACAGTGTCGGTGCCTGGAGAGGAGGAAATTGCACTGTGTGTTCTGCAAGGGGACTGTAATTTATGCACAGACTCTTTGCCAGAGTTGATGTAAAATTTCTATGCAGAAAAAGATGCTGCTGTATTGACAGATCTTTTTCAGTGTTCTTGTTTAAGGTGACTTGAGTACACAGGATGTCTGATGGGTTTTAAAAACAGATCTGAATTGCCTTAGCATATTTACAAATGGCTCTTGGTAAATCTTCCCCTTCATCTTTTTGCATTGCATGCATGAAACCTGAACCTTGTTTATAGTTAATAGTGGAAGAAAACCCTGCAGGCAAAGCCCAATGAACCAAGAGCAATTCTGAGCTCCCCTCTGCAATATCTGGAGGGGCTCTGCCTTGGTGAGGGCTCCTGGGCACACTGTGTGACCTTGCTGTGTTGCATCACGACAACTTCCCATTCCTGCTGCAGCATTTGCTGGTGGAGCTGCTGTGCACACACGATGCTGGAATCTCCCTCGTGCCTGCAATGGGCAGCTAATGGAAGATGTCTGTGCCTGAGCCCTTTCCAGAGCAGGATGTGTGCAGCAGCAGGATTTAGCTCTGACTTTTGTTTTGACAAAGCTACTATGACTGCAGAGTGAGGTTAAGGTTTTCCTCCTATCTTTTCCTTTTTATCTGAGTGATATTTTCTCGTCTTGCCTCAAAACCTTCCAACAGCAATGGCTGAACGGGTCTGAGAGAGCCTTGCTGCCAGGCAGAGCTCTTTGGAGCCCGTGGGTGCTGAAAGCCTGGGGGGGCACAGGGCAGGGGCTGCACTGCCACTCCTGGGGCTGCCCTTGGTGCTGCCCCTGCAGCACAACCTGCCCCCTGGGCTCCCTCCTGGCCCTCGGCGTGGCCCCACTCTTTGGCAGAGCAGGTTTGAGCCTCGGTGAGATCAGTGTCTCCTCTGCTGCTCCGAGCTGCCCTGGAGCCCTTTGCCTGTGTCTGCTGCCATGCTCTGCACTGTTTCCTTTAGCTCGAGCATATTCTCTCAGCACCAAGACTTGCCCCAGCCAAGGGACCTGTCCCGAGTGCAGGAGTAGGGGTTTGGAGGGGTGTTCAGTGAGTGACAGCGTGTGCTGGGAATTCCTGTCCCCTCAGAAGAGCTGTTTCCATGAGGGCTCGTGCTGAGCTGCAGAATCAGGGGGGTTTGGGGTGCCATAGGTGATTTGAGGGAGACAACTCACAGGAGGAGTTGGACAGGAGGCTGGAGCTGAGGTTTGTTTCCTTGCTAAAGCCTCAGCCATGGAAGTGGGTGAAGTGGGGCTCCACACCATGGCTGCAATGTGTTCACAGAACAGGGTTCTCTTACAGTTTTTGTAAGTGCTGTGTATTTCCTCAGTATTGAAGGGGCCCTCAGTATTGACAGATGTGCCTCACTGTCCCTAGAGCAGCCACGGATTAAGTGGCCCCAGCTCCAAAAGCCACAGCCTTCACCTGTGGTTTTTTTCTGCATTTTCTCAGCCTCCAGTGGACGTATCAGACTCATTTTACAGTGAAGAGTGGGGTGATATAGCCATGTGTATCAAACCCTCACATTTGTGTCTCAGATGTTTCCTTGGAGAAGAGTTGGGGAATTTGTGTCCTCAGGAAATCTCCAGATAGATTGATAAGAATTTCCTTGAAGGTTTTCCAGTGAAGTTCTTGGTTATAATTCAGTATCTCCACATTTGCCTGCAGCCACAGTCAGTGGAGCAGGCGGGTGCTTCCAGCTGCTGCAGTGGAGCTGCAGCTGGAGCATCAGCACTGTCTCATGGCACTGGTGAAGAGATGAAAACCAGCTCGTATGTGGAGGCTCTTCTTGGTGTTGTTCTTCACCCAGACACTGAGCAACTGGGCTGATTTCTGTGTCAGTGATCTTCCAGCAGAAGCTGTTCTGGTTTGCATCTTGGCAGTAACATCACTGTAGCCACCAGGACCTCAGAATAAGCTCTTATATTTTTAAGGTCTTTGCTTACTTCTGTGCTTGTCTATGCTCCTCTTTGTGTTCAGCCCAGCTTTCATCTTCTTTTTCTGGGCTTCCCCTCACATAAGAGTGCATGCATCTGTCAATGATGAGTGTAGCCATTTTACATCTTCTGCCTCCTCTTCCTCAGCATGCAGCAGCCGTGTGGTGCTCCTGGGAGCTGCACAAACCCATCCCTCCTGAAAACCAGCCCCTGTGCCTGTCACTTCAGAGTGTGCCCAACGACCTGCATTTCACGTGTCATCACCTGATACACCAGGATGCTGCAGGGAGAGGAGATGAATGGTGGGAGGAACATGCCTCCATCCTTCACACAGTAAGTCAGGGCACAGGGACGTCGGGCAGGGAAGATTTGTATTTTCTGGCCTGCCTAGTTTTAGTTTCCTTGTTTTATCAGAAAACCCTGACTTTGGCATTGAGGAGGCAATCCAGAGCTCAGTCAGAGGGACTGTGTCTTGGTGGTGTTCAGATGTTGCCTTATCATCCCTTTTCTGCTCCTTTTCACACACACGGTGTCTTCCAGCAGTTCCCTTTCCAGCACTCAATACCAAGGGCTGTTTATTCCTCATGAAGAGTGTAAAAATGCCTGGATCCATGGCAGCCCTGCTGCAGAAAACCTCCTGTGAAAAGGGAGCTCTTGTTGCAGATAAGCCAGATTTCTGTGGAAACCTGCACTGTTCCAGACCCTGGACAGGCCACAGATTCCACAGCAGGGCTCTGTTCTCCTGACAGATACCCAAAGGCAGATTTTCTTTTAATTAAATATGAAAATCTATAATGCAGCCAGCATGATGTCTCTTGGTATGTTTATTTTTATACCCCATCTATTTGTTTTGTTCTCAACATGTACTTCCATTGGGAGGGAAGTTTCCATCTGTATATGGGGAGGGACTGGGACTGAAGGACTAGGGGGAGCAGGTCAGAGGTCTGTTGTGGGTTTTATTATCTGAGTGGAAATGGGCATAGTTTACTGTTGTGGAATAAACACACCAACTGGTCTTTCCATAAAATAATATAGATATTACAAAGTTAACATTTTTAAGCTGTTGTCTTTAGGTGTCAGGGTTACAAAGGTTTTAGGGTCCAGTGAAGTATTTCACCCCTCATACATTCCGCCTTTACATTCAGAAGAAAGTATTTATTGTTTCAGTAATATTCTCCCAATATTTTATTATTTTTCTTTGCAGCCAAAGGGCAAAAAGCATTTAATTTCACCAGCATGGAGATAATGCCATGAGTCCCAGCTCTATGGAGGGAGCTGCTTGGCAGGGCTGCTCAAGAGCCTCTTCCACAGGTATGGACTCCTTCAGGCTCTTAATTCCTCTGTGTCTTCCAGTTTGATTCCTCCTTCCTCTTGGCCTTGTTCTTTTTCCTTTTGACCACTTTTCTATGCTCAAAGGTCAAGGGTTTTTCCTATGGAAAGAAAAAGTTTAGCCTTTCCTAGTCTTTCTTGTGCCATTTGCCCACCTGGCGTCACATGCCCCACACTGAGCCTGGCACTCCTGGGGCATGAAGGCACTGCCAAGAGCACAGGCATTCTGCCCTGATTCCCACCCAAAGGAAGAGCACATTTCCCATCTCCTCAGGCCGGTGCTGGAGTGACAAGCTCCTCTCCCTTCACGTGCCAGGGTGTGGGGCAGGGCAGGGCTGTGTGCCCCACGCTCCCACTGCCGTGTTCCCATCCTGGTGCTGCCATTCTGCAGCCAGAGCCCAGCGTGGCACAGACAATGTGCTGGAGCATTCTGTCTGAGGGGAGTTTGGGGAGGGGAGAGGGAAAAAGGCTGTTAGATCTATCGCTGGCAATTTAGATTCAGAGACATTTCATCTGCAGTTCCCTCAAGTGTTGAATTGAATAAACCCAGCAGCAGCAGTGGAAGAGGAGGTGGGGGAAGGGCTCCGAGCACTCTCAGCTAAACAAAAAGAGACAGGCAGCTCATAAAAAAGGAATTGCATCCTTGGGCTGAAAATCTGGATTCACAGGGCAGGGGGGAGGGTGCGTGACAGAGCCCACCCGTGGCCAGGGGCCAGGCAGTGCTGCTGAGGGCTTCTGGTGCTCTCACAGTGAGAGCAGATCACACGGCTCACTACTGGGTTTCCTGATTTTCTGTGGATTTTTTGAAGCTCCCATTGTAGAATCAAGCAGGAAGAACAGAGTCTTGGGCTTTGGTTGCAATTTAAAAAAACCTCTATACTTCACATTCCAGTGCTTCAGGAGAAAAGCACAAAAGTGAAACTCTCAAGGGTCAAAAATTCAGAAGAACAAGTAACTTAGCACTTACAATTTTGTAAACACTTGCTGTTGAGGGCCAGACTCATCATTCCCAAGCACAGCCATGGGATGGCAGAACTGTCCTCACCATTAGGTGTTTCTGTTCCTGTGCCTGTGAGGGAATGGTTGCTGGTGGCTGTTCTGGCTATGCACTACAGCACCTGGGTTTCTCTGGGTTTGACCCACTGCCCAGGTGTCAGGTAAGGATGGCTTTCACAGGAGCACAGCCCAGCCGAGGGTGGGAGGAGAGCCACAGCCATCAGGGAGAGTCGGGTTATAGCAGAAGATACATCCTTGGGGTCTCTGCTGCCTTGTGCCTGATGCCAACACTTCTGTGGTGCTGTAGGGCTGACTGTGGCCTCCCTCGGGTGGGAAG
Source organism: Calyptomena viridis (assembly GCA_013390005.1). Taxonomy (NCBI): domain Eukaryota; kingdom Metazoa; phylum Chordata; class Aves; order Passeriformes; family Eurylaimidae; genus Calyptomena; species Calyptomena viridis. The sequence continues at coordinate 79,213 of WEIV01015477.1, forward strand.
GCAGGTCTTTTGTTTGCAGCTCTCCCCATCTTCTTTCTTGCCCCCTGCTCCCTGTAACACCTCAGTGACAGATGCGATGCCTTGCACTTTGCTTAGCCCTGCTTCAGGCCAGGTACAGGTGTGCCTGCAGAGAGCCCATGCTCAGCCCCTCAGAACAGGTCAGACCGCACAGCTGAAGCCTGGCCAGCACTGAGTGACCCTGTGATGCAGCTGGACAACCTGGGCCAGTGTGTGACACGGGGCTGGTTTGTGTTACAGTGTCCCCTGCCTTCACAGTGTCCCTGCAGAATCCCGTGGGAAACACAAAGGTGAGACCAGAGTGAGGAGTTGGGTCTCCTCAGGGCAGCACCAACACCTTCCCCTCAAGTCACCTCAGCTGTAAAACAGGGGCCGATTTTTACCTGTCACCAGGATTTGGGAATCTGATTAACCACAGCCTGTAAAAGACTGAAGCAGCCTTACTGTGAATCCTGGACCAGACAGCAGAGAACAGGAGAGTCTGTCTCACAGGCATCTATTTATGCTGCCCTGGTTTTCTCCCTTTGCTATCGATCCAGTGGCTTGCTAAGATACAGCCCTGCCTGCTGTAGTGGTTTAATTCATTTTTAAGCATCATTATTTTTTATGTTGTGGTCTTCCCCTGCTTAGGGTGCTTCTCACTGCCCATCCCCAAAAATGTCCATTCCTCTCTGTCTCTGGCGTGGGCTGCTCCCACATGTGTGTGTGCACACCAGGGAGATGGAGAGGCAGCTTCAGCTACACTAAGCAATTAAACTCCAGTAGCTCAGGGATGAACAGGAGGCCGTGATTTTCTTTTCCTTCGCAGTAATTGCCTCTGCAATCAGCTTTGATCACCCGAGAGCAGAGGAGATGAGTGCTGCAAGTTGACATCAGTGGTTTTAATATATCCATTTACATATACAGGAGCAGTGCAGCATACAGCTTTCCATAGCGCCTCTGACCTGAAACCATCGCCGCTCCATAGACACCTCATTTAATTTAATACTTCACCGCCACTGCGGAAGCCACAGGATGAGGATGGGAGGGGGGATAATCAAGCCCTCACTCTCTCGCTCTCCGTGAATGTCTGTAGAAATGACATGAAAGTAATTGCTTTTGAAAAGCAAAGCAGAAATGGCACAATTGATTCCACTTAAATGAGAGGAGAAGGGGTGGGGGTGGGGGATGCTCACCCTAAACATGCCACCTTCTTTCCTGCTGCAAGCACATCACTGTGTGGGGCTGTGTGGGGACAGAGGAAAGGTGGGCTTGTCTGGATGGCACACAGGGAAGAAGGGGAGCAGTGCTGCTTTAGGCAGGATGCACCTCTCAGCAAGCTCAGAGCCACAGGCAGCTGCTGCTCCATGGAACCTTCTGACATTCCCTGTTGTCACAGGCACTGCTGGTGCTGGGGAGCTGGCAAGGAGCCTCATTGCATTGAAAATCCTGGAATCATTCTGCCTCCCAAACCCACTCACCTGCCTGGCAGCTGGGAGAAGGGGAATGGTGAGGAGACATCAGCTCCACTCCCTCTCTCATCTATCTCTCATTATCCCTGTTGACAAAGCTCTGTGAGCCCCTGGCTTTGGAATCTATCCCGCCTGCTGCTGCTGGTGGATGCTGGTGGACACCCTTCTGCTTAGGACCTCCCAGTGCCTGCTCTGTGAGCTGCCCAACACATCTCTCTGTTCCCCCACGCACAGGAGTTGGGACCTGGCTCTGCCAAGGTGCAGCCCTCCCTGCAGGCCACACACCACCCCTGTGTGCTACAATGCAGTTTTAATGTAGACATTACATCATTTAATGTTAATTGCATGCAAATAGGTTATTAATGTATTTATTGAATGTTGACAGCTGGGTGACAGTCTTCAGTAAATATGTTTTACTAATCAGTTAGCATCTAATTAATATCAAAATCCTCTCTAGATTTAGCAAGAGCCAGTGAACACTGATGAGGCCTCTCTGTTGCTGCCAGTGTTGTGGATGTGAGCAGCACTGTGCCCAACAGCAATGTGAGCACAGGTTGGCCCAGGGGTGCCAGGGGCAGAAGTGGCAGAACAGATGGACACATGCCCGAGGAAGAAGCACCTGGGAGACATCACTCATCCCTCCCCAGGCAGCATGGCCCTCCCAAGGGCAGGAGCACTGCCAGCTGGAGCTGAGGTGGTGGTGGCCAAGCAGTGTTCACTGGAAGCCCTGGGGGCCCTTTCCCCAGGACACAGCGCTGCTCCCAGGCACACCTGAGCAGCAGCAGTGGGATGCTGTTCTCACCTGCAGTGACTGCATCACTGCATGCAGGACCCTTGGTTAAGGCAGAGCACGGCACAGTCCCCAGCCAGCAGGGGAGCAGAGTTCTTACACTGAATTAAACCACCAAGCAGACCAATTCCTGGCTGTGTGGCCAGCATGTTCTCTTGCCTCCCCATCCTGAGCAGGGCAGGAGCCATGCAGAGCCAGCTGGCTGGGGCTCCTCTCACCCCTCCAAAGAAGGCATCCCTGAGGTGTCCAGTTGCCAAGGCATCGGAGAGAGTGGCTCTGCCTCAGGACTGTTGCTGCACTGGATTGATCGATATTCAATATTCTTGTCATGCTAATGCTCTTTGGTTGACATTCATGATCCTTCCCTGCTCCCACCCTGTGTAAACTCCTTAGATCTGGGACACCAAGGAGTGAACACGCCGAGCCCTTAGAGCCCCTCCTGTTCAGGCAGGGCAGAAGGGGATGGTCAGGCTGAGCCCCTTCCCCTCTGCTCCGAGGACAGCAGGGGCAGGGGAAATGCCTGAAGAGCTCAACGTGCAGCCAGAACAGAAGCTGGGGGTTTGGTTGCTGGTTAGAATAACTTTGGTCTTGCTCAGCTGCTCTTTGCTTCCCTGACCCAGGCAGTCTGACACCCGCTCTGTGAGCAGGGGCAGGTGCCCTGGTGCAGTGGAGTCTCTGCCTTCCCCGAGTTGGATGTCTGGTTGCTGCGGGCGAGCGTGTCCAATCACACCTACCATATTGGCTTCCTGTCCCCAGAACATCAGATTTTTGCAGCTAATGTGTGTGGGGGGTGTCTCCTCCTGCCAATCCCCACCCCCAGCAGCATCAGGCCTGTGCTGTTCAGGGTTTTGTTAAGCCGTTTAGTATTAATTGATTTTTTTTCCATTTTTTCTTTCTTTCCCTGGGCGGGTCAATAGCTGGATGCTCAAGAGCAGAGGATCTATCAACTGCAGACCAAGCAGAAGGAGAAGCAGGCAGAACTGGAACAGAAATGCAGCCAGACAAGCAGCTCAGCCAGGACCTCGGGGCCAGCCACCATCTGCGGGAGGGAGCTTGGAGCAGGTAGGAGAAGATGCCAGTCTGCTCTGTCTCAGCAGTCCAGGCTGGGAATCTGATTGATGCTTTCACAGCAATAGTGATAATCTGCTGCTCTCATTTACATGGTAGCATAAGGAAGGGCTGAAGATGCAAAAGTAGAGTCTATCACCTTCCAGTGAGGAGGGGAAGGTTGAGGGCAGCAGGGACATGGCCACAGCTCGACTGGCTCTAAATGGGTGCTGGGACTGCAGTTGGTGTGGGGGTGTGATGGCTGTCCTGGATGTCCTGGATGTTGCTCGTGGTGCTGATTCCATGCAGAGAGACAGGAACAGGGTGGCTGCAAAGACACAGGCTCAGGACAGTGCTGTCCTTGCTGGTGGTGACGGTGACGTGCCGTGAGCCCGGAGATGAGGCTTGCTCAGACCTGTTCTGCCATGCTGCTGTGGATGAAACACTCAGCTTGCTCCTGGCTATCAGAGTAGGAGCACCTTCATTTGCTGCTGAAGGCCTGCTGGGCAGCCTGGGCCAGTCCTGTCTGTGCCAGGTCTGTTTGCCCCTGTGCCACCACAGCCCCTTTCTCCTCGCCCTGTTTTTCAGCAGCTGTGGGAGTCAGACCCTTTGCTCAGTGGGTTCCTCCTGCGTGTGAGCCTGGCTTGGGGGAGCACAGTCATTGGGCTGTCTGCCTGATGTCCACTTGGGCACTGGCATTCCTGGGCATTCCTCAGCCAATTCCAACCACAAGCTCTCGTTTGGATCCACATGGCAAACAGGTGAGGAGAGCTAGTCCTGGAAACCTGGGCAGCTGCTGCTACTGCACACTGCAGCATTACTTGCTTAACCTGGTACTTGCTTGTCATCCCCTTCAGCAGCCTATAAGACCTAAAAAAAAGTGTCTATTTTAACAACTGGGTAGTTAAATATGCTCAGGATTCTGGTAGAATAAACCAAGTACTTTTGACATTGCAGCACAGGTGCCAGCATGCTGGATGGCAGGATGAGCTCAACACCACTGGTTTGTCTGAGCAGCAGCTCACAGGGCAGCATTTAAAATTGCGGGGGGGTCCCCCCTGATTAGTCAAAGGGGAAACATTTTGTTTCATTTAATATGGTGATGATGAATGTATTCAAATGAATACATTCATATATATATAATACGTATATTGCATCTTATATGAACACAATGCAGCGATTACATTCATTGCATTTGAAGGAAGGTAATGAGATGTTGTTCTGTTTACTCCCACATCATTCATTGTTCTGTGTGTGAGGAGCCAGCCAGTGTGTGGGCTGTGCTCTGACTGCCCATGGTGAAGGCAGGAGTGGGACGTGTGTCCCTTTGTCTGTGTGTGACTGGAAGCAGATGGATGGATCCGGGAGGGGCTCAGTGTGTGCCTTCATTTTGTTCTGCATATGCATATGGGTGACTGGGTGTTGATTTGTGCAAGGACACCATGGCAGGATGGGAATCAGACTCTGTTTCTTCTTAGTTCCCTTCCCTCCCTCCCCTTCCCATTTCCCAATCCATTGATACCAAATTCAGCTGAGCCTCACTCTTGGTTTCAATGTGAAAGTGGCAGATAAAACAGCCCAGCTCTCAACTTTCTCTTACAAAATTCCCAACTAAAGTACTGAGCATCAAGCCCTCTTACATAAAAATATAACAGTATTCTGTGGCAGAACAGTGTTCCACCTGGCTTTGTGTCTGGCAGCAGCTTATGCAGCTGCCTGGGAAAGTCCTCTTTTCCCCTGGGAAGAACAAGGGAAGTTTGTGATATCACCCCAAGACACTTGCCCACCTTCTATGCTGAAAGGGCTTCCAAGGCCCAAGCAAGAGCCTTTGTATTTAACAGCCCTTAAGGAATTTTCATCTATAACTTGTCAAGCTAATTTTGTAACTCAGATCTTATCCAGCTTCTGCAATGTCCTGTAGCAGCGAGTTCCCTGCTTGACCACACATGGGGTGAGAAGCCACCTCCTCTGGTTTGTTTTGAACCTGTCCCCTGACAATCTCCACTGTTTTATTAAAAGAGACCATGAACAGTCACTCCTTAGTCACCTTCCTGTGACACTTCTGATTTTATAGACCTCTGTCATATTTCCTTCCCATCATCCTTCTTCCAGACAGAAGGGCTCCAATCTATTTCTCTAAGCCAGCCTCAGTTGCTGATAAATCCCCTGGTGTGGGGGCTTGGGGTTCCCAAGGCTGGTGGTCCTGGGTACCTGCAGCAGGCAGCACATACCAGGAGTCCTCTGCAAGGAGTGCCAGGTGTAATTTAGCACTGGGAGCATGAGTTATGGTTCTGTCCTTTATGGAAAGTCTGGCAGTACAGCCCTGCCTGTCAGCTGAGCCCCCCACCTGATCGTGAGCTTTCCTGGTGAATGAATCAGGATTTGGCATATCGTTCTTTAATACAGCCCCCATGCTAATGTCTTTTTGAAATGAAACTGAGAAAGCTGTTAACCTCAGTTAGCCAGCTGTCCTCACCATGACCTGGATAAATCATCCAAGCAGGAGCACTGAAGAACACTGCTCTGGCTGCTTTGGAAAACAGGGCTGGAAAGGAAGGACTGTGCTTCCAGCTCACGCCAGGAAGACTCCTCTGCACCAAGGCTGTACAGCAAAAGCACCAGTGTGTTCTCACACCAGGGACCCTGATGGAGCTCCAGGCTGTGTGTCAGGTCCCTGGCAGGCGCTGAGGGTCAGTGTCACACCACAGGTGGAAGAAAGGCCATGTGTGGTATCTGGAGAGAAGAGGGTGGATTTCCACAGAGACCCCAGGAACTGGTTCCTTCTGCCTCTGTGTAAGTGTAGAAGACCCTTTCCACAAGACTATTTTGAGGAATTTTAGAACTTACTTTGCTTAGAAAATCTCTCCTGCCTAGAAGAGGCACCTTTCCCAGAGACAGTTAAATGTTCTTCTGCCACTGCATTCCAGAGAAGCTCTCCCTGCTATGGGAAGAAGATAAGCTCCTTGTGGATATGTTTGAAGGCCCCCACAGAGCAGGGTGGGCCAGGGATGATAAAAGCCTCGAGGAGAACAGAGGCATGTCTATTTCCCAAGGCCCAGGGTTTGTAACTCTGTTAGGTTTAATGTTCTTTAGTGTTCTCACCTTTGGAAATAAATTTTCCTAAATCCTTCCACTCCTGGCATTTTGGGGGGATACCTGGGTTATCTTTCCTTCACACCCTGCCACTGAGCACATCTCACTGTCCAGCCCCTCTTCATGACCACCTGGTTGTCCACACTCCTTCCCTTCAGCTGGAGCCTGGACTTTCCCCAGGGATGTCTCCTCTACCACATCTGAAGGCAGCTCGCCTTCAGCTGCTGCCTCTGGGGTAGGAAAGGAGATGAAGAGGAGAGTTTGGTGGCTCTCACCAGGAGATATGGATCTACAGGAGCTGAGCATTTCTCTCCATGAGCTGTTTTGACTCCAGGAGCTGTTATCTTTATAAAGGCCTTGTTACTTCATCTGCTCTCACAGAACACTCATAGCTGCTGCTCTGTGTGGTAGGGAGTTCCACTAGACAGGGTTTCTTTTGTTATTTATGATCTGGCTGTTTTGTTGGGCTTTGGGTTTGGTTTTTTTTTAGTTTTACATGACTGAGGAAAATCAGAACACCAGCTGTATGTAAGAAACTCCTGGAAGGAGGAACAAAGCCATCTGTTCTCCATGTCCCTGAAGGAGCACACAAGAACTAATGGCCAGAGCCTGCATTAGGAAAGATTTGGGTTAGGAACAGTTTCCCAAAGGGGCAGAGAACAGACCAGGTAAGCAGACTGCCAGGCCCTGAGGATCCTGCCTCACAGGAGGGCTTTAAGGACAGCTACACAATGTACAGGGCACTTGTAGGTTCCCCTGTCTCAGAATTGGAAGACAGACTATCAACCTCTTGAGGTTCATGCCAGCCTTGCTCATTTCCTAAATCTGTCCCCGCTCATACCCTGAAATGCAGCTCTGCCTTTCCCAGAGCTCCACCATTGTCTCCTTCAGTGCTGCCCCTTCCACTGCCACCCTGCCTGGTGCCAGGTTCCCCAGAGGCAGAACACGTGCTGTAACACGCTGAAAGGAGTGAGCAGAGCCAGAGGATGTCAGTGGGTGATGAAGGCTGTGATACCTCCATCTGCATGACATCTGCAGGCTTTGGCCCGAGCACTGCAGTCCCACCCGTGGCGGGGAACACAAGAGCGGATGAGGCAGAGATGGGAGCCTAGATTTGCTATCAGAACGTTTGGATTCAATTTCCCTTCTCAGAATAGCTGTGCGCAGTTTCTTACATGTGCTGCTCTGCAAATGAGTTGTGCAGGACACTGATGCAGTCAGAGAGCACCTGGGGAGCACAGTCAGCTTGGGGCTCACGGCTGGGCTGGGCTGGGCAGGGTCTGCCTGACGTGCAGCTCCTCGGGGGCTGTAGGAAGCTGCTGCCCTTTGCCTTGTCCCACTGTGCAAGGGCAGCCATGGAGCACCCGCAGAGGATGGTGAAATGGTTGCAGGCACAATTCCCCACATCATGTACCATGTACCATATACGAGGACACAGAGCTGCTCACAGACATTCTCACACCATCAGCAGAGAGACAGGGACAGAAGTGTACGGCCACAACAGCCAGGGGAACTGTGAGCAAAGGTGAGCTGTGTTATTTGTGTAGGTGCTGGTGAGGAACCCACCGGGTACCTGGGTCTGAGAGCCAGTTCTACAACATAGGTGTTAAAGGGGGAATAAAGAAAGTAATAGAGCATTGACTACAATGGTCAGCGAGCTGATTTCTCTCCATGCAGCCTCTGAAGGAGCAGACTTTGGGGCTGGGGAGGAATAGGCAGCCTCCAGGCTGTGAGGCTAATGCAGAGCCATGGCTGTTTGTATAGCTGCAGAGCCTTTAAGAGAGACTTGGGAAAACCAGCTTGGATTCCAATGAATATTTACAATTACACTGCTCCAAAGCTGAATCCAATCACAGCACTGCAGTGTGCAGGCTTTGTGCATCAAAAGAAAATGAGAGGAAAGCAGGAAAGATGGAGTTGGCTTTGGAGGGACTTAGAAACACAGATCTCTCTGCTTGTGGCAGAACTAAAATGCTTTATTTCTGATAGGAGCAATTTATTCTTCAGGCATTTCGCTTGATATTAGAAAGTGCCTGGCTGGTTTTTGAAGTTAAAGCCTTCAGTAGAAGGTCTTTAATTCAGAATGAAAGAAAGAAATGGGAAGTGTTGTGGTCTGTAATTTTGAAATTGTAGTAATGAACTCCAGAAATAGGTGAGCATTACCAAACTAGTGCAGGGGACCCTTCCACTCACTGTGTTCATGGTCACCACATAGAAGCATTTAAATCATGCTGCTAATTTGGCTGGTTACTGTGCTGGCTGAACATTCACTGCAGCTCAGTATTAGCCTCTTCTTTCTTGCAGTAGAAGGTATGCAAAAATAATGGTGATGGAGAATCACCTTGATAAAAATATGGAGGATTTGTGACTCCTGGATCGCTGCAGGGAGCAGTGTGCCACAGAATAGGAAGGGCAGGACAAAGCAGAGGCACTTCTGGAAGTGTCAACAGGAACAGTACCATGCAGCTGACGTCCAAGAGTTGCTCTGGTGGCCTGGCCATATGGCCCATAAGGGTCAAACTGTCCCTGCTGCCCATCCCGCCCAGACAACCCATGCAGCTGCCTGCTGCTCTAACCTACAGGACTGTAAATAATCGGTGGCCTCAGTGTCGTCCCACAGCACAAAACACCACCAATCTCCATTTCAAGTATGTAAGGTATAGCCTTGTGTTCCACCATGCAGACATTCCACAGCACCACGGCAGCACAACAGCAGGTGCTTTGAGGGAATCAGGTTAGGATTTACACTGCAAGAACATGCAATTGGTTTGCCACAATGTCTGCTTACAAGCACACCTGAACCAGCAAAGCCACAACTGAAGGGCAAATTCCCTCCTTCCCCCCAGCCCAGCAGGCAGCGTGTCCCCCCCGGACAGGGGGCAGCGGGGGCTGTTCCCAGCCTGTGCTAATTCCCCCGTGTGGTTTGAAGACGATGCTGTTCCCTGTCGTCTCGTTGCTGCACAGATCTCTGCTGCTGGATGGCAATCTGAAAGGATGCCGGTGGGAACCCCTGGGAAGCTGGTTTCTGATCTGAGTCAGTCACACTGCTGGTGCAGGGATGCACTCCATCACATGCAGGCATGGCACGGGGTGTTCCCTGCAGCTTGGCACAGGCTGCAGTCAATAGCCCTCAGCAGGAACTTGCAGTTGTATTTACTGCCTAAGACACTTAAAATCAACTATGAGGTTTCAGTATAGCTACAAAACCCGTCTGCTGTTTCTCCACTTGTTCCAGAAGGAGACGGTGCGATTTGGAGATTGATTCCTGCCATCTGGCTGGTGCATCTGCACTGGGCTGTAGAGGGAACAGAACTCTGCCAGCCTCAGTCACCCGCAGCTCACGGCTCTGGAAGCAGAAGTGGAGTCTTGCATTCTATCAGTGTGAGTGATATTTTTCTCCCATTAAAATGTTTAATTTATTTGGAATACACATGAACTTTGGAGACCCACCATACCCTGTGTGAAGCAGTCTGACACAGCACATGACATTTAAAAAAAGACCCAGCTTTCATTTAGTGGTTATTACCTTCTTGTTTATGGGGTGCTGCCGGTTCTTATATTGAAGGGACAATGAGAAGTCATACTGCAGACAACATCTATTTGCCAAACTTGATACTATAGCCCTCTTCAGCCATTTCTTTTCCAGGCTAAAGAGGCTATCCACTTTTTCCTCACATGGAAAATACTCTTTGTATTTGATCATCCCTGTTGCTCTTCTCTGAAATGCTTCCAACTCTTTTTCTTGAGAGAGGCAGACAGCTGCATATGGAAATCACAGCACAGCTTCCACTGTGGATCTGTTCAGTGGCAGAACTGTGATCTGCTCTGCATTATTTTCCTGATAATTGTTAACAGTCAGTTTGCCTTTTGGGCTGCTTCTGGGCACTAAGCAAACATTTCCACAGATCCATATCTCCATCTGGTTTTATCTAGTGCAGCCCCAAGCCCTCACTCCCAAGGAGGAACAGAGCTACAGCAGCAGGGACTGCAGTGAGATCTTGTGAGAAAGATGGTGCAAATGCCCCAGAGCTCCAGCAAGGTTAGGACCACCTGGTTGTGTCATACCTTGGAGACTGTGGACAGCTGATAAACATTGGAAAAAGAAGAAATAATGATACAAGGTCAGTCTCACCACACTGCAGACCTGGCCTCTTTTAGACAGGTCTACCCTAAAGGGGCTGAGTAATGTGGGGAGAACTCAGGAGCCAGCTCTTGGCCAGAGCCAGGCCAAACAGCCAGGAAGGGCCCACAGCCCACATTTGCCCTGTGCCCAGACAAAGAGCCTCCTTAGGCAAAATGCCCAGGCCTGTGGAGTCTGGCTACCCTTTCCCCCTGAGACCCCACCCTTCACCATCATCACACAGAGGACTAAGGCCATTGTGGTACAGGCACAGGAGTGCTGGTGGCCCAGAGACACAGGGACAGCCGGGGTGGCCCAGGGACAGGCAGCCTGCACAGGGCAGGGCTGAAGAGCAGCCAGCCCTATCCCCTGAGTTCCAGGGATCTCACCTCCCATCATAGCCATGGCTCCACAGGGAATGCTGCAGGAGCCAGATGGATGAGCACTGCATGAAGTCCTATCCAAGAGCACAAATAACATCGTGTTCTTGTGGTCCTCCTTTACATTTCCTTCCTGCAGATTCCCAAGGTGAGCAGGAATGGATTGGGCAGCCTGACCTCCTGTACCTGCAGTCAAGAAAATTTCACCATGTTACTGTGGAATTCAGTAGCTTGTCTGAATAAGGCAGCTTCAAACAGGCATTGTGCTGGGCTTGAAGGCAGCAAATGCACCACATCCTCCCCTGGCAGTCAGTCCCTTTGCATCACTCCTACTGATTTTTTTTTCTCCAATTACTGCTGTGCCAACAGGGCTAATGAAGCTTTCTATGCAGCAGCAGTACGGTCTCAGCTTTGTTTCCATTGGAAAGAAAGGGAAAGGGAAAAGGAAAGGGAAAAGCAGAAGGATCCTCTTTTTCTGCCTCATTTCTGCATCTCCATGTCCTCTTGCCCTGTGGAAGTTCTCCCTGTGCTCCTCACCGCCAGAGCCTCTTTCCACTTACGCAGCTGCCTCTGGTTTCTGTCTCCCCTCAGACCCTGTGTTTTCCCCTGACTTTTTCCCATCCACTGCTGCCATCACTGCCGGCTTGAAGGAGGTTCCAGAGCTGCTGATGTGGCTGTCCAGGAGCACCATCCCTTTCTCCCAGCAACTTGGTGGCGAAAACTGCAAGAACCACCGATGCCTCGTGTCTTGTGACCAGATCTCAGCAGTGCTTCTTTCCCTTTGCTTGTTCCTTCCTTTTTCCAGAGGGATCTCTGCTTCCTGCTGATTTCTGACTCATGGTTCCTTCTAGGAACATGTGACAGCTCCTACACAGCTTGTGTGTGTCCTTAACCCACAGATTACAAAAAACCAAGGCGCAGTTGGCAGCAGGAGCAGTGGAATTGGCCTGGATACAAAACAGCCTCAAGAGCACTGCCCTGGGGGCTGCTGCACCCCCGTGGGTCCCTCCCATCCCTGTCTGCGCCTTCCCCTGGCCCTGGGGAAGGCGTTTAAAGCTGCCCAGGACAGCCCTGACCAGCCCTGCCCGGGCAGGATGAGGGGCCGAGCCAGGTGACCCGTGTTTCAGCAAGGGGAATGTCACAGGTTGGCTCCTGGTGACTGGGCTGGGTGTGCCCCTACACTGCACCAACACTCGCCACGCCGAGGTTTCATGGGAACAAGTGGCTGATGAAGGGACAGAGGAGACATGAAGCACTGCTGTCCACTCTGGGATGTGGCCTGAGCTCTCAGCCTGGAACACAGCAGGACAGATCCCGACCCATTTTTGCCACTGTGGCTGTTTCTCCCGCTCTGTTTTCACACATCCAGTTTGTTCTCTCCCTTTCGTCCCTCTCCCGAGAGCTGCCGTGGTTTTTTAATAAGTATTTTTCAAGTAGCTGGCCGAGACCCCGGGAAGGATGATGAGATCATTCCCACTGCGGAATGCAAAGCCTGCAAGTCTGTCCCGGTTGTTGTCGCTCCTGGTGGACTCTACCCAGGTATTCTTGTCGCTGTTCCTCATCCTCAGCACAGGACCGTGCCCCGGGAAGAACCGAATAGGATCGGGCCGGGGTACTCGTCCCTGCCAACACGAACACCCGGGAATTGTATCTCGACTCGCTCAGAAATCACCTTTAAGACTCATTAAAATTCCACCGACGCAAACGTTGATCCCGCTCTCTCGTTCATGAATCCCATTCCCGGTTCAGGACCCGCCGGTGGGGCCGCGGTGCGGCGCGAGCACCGGGTACCCCTGGAACCGGCACCCCCAGAACGGGCACCCCCAGAACGGGCACCCCCAGAACCGGCACCCCCAGAACGGGCACCCCCAGAACGGGCACCCCCAGAACCGGCACNCGGCCCGGGGCCTCCTGGGTTTTTTCACTGTCTCACCTCCAGTCCCCTCTCAGCCCCCGCCCACCAGTGGCACAGGGTGCCCAGAGAANCCCGGCCCCGCCCGCGGCAGAACAAAGGTGTCGGGAGGTGCCCGGGGAGGACGCGGGGGGTGCCCGGTAGTGCCTGGGATCGCCAGGGAGCGCCTGGAGACNCCAAACCCTTCTATGATTCCTCAATCCCACAGCAGGCTCTGCCAAGCAGCCACATGTCATCTTTGTCAATTTTGTCACTGAAATCCACAAACAGCCTCTGATGGAGCCGCTCCCACAACTCTCCAGAGCTCTGGGCTCACCCTTCCCACATAAATCCTGGAACACTTTGTTGTCTGGGCTTTGCTTTTTTTCTTTTTCCTTCCCCTTCCCAGCATAGGCTGACAGAGGGGACCCAAAGCATGTTTGGTGTACTGGTGTTTGCTTCTGAGGTCAGAGTTGGGCTACCAGAGGCCGAAGTCCTATCTAGCTAAAAACTCGTAACTGTTTTTCCTGTGGTTACAATTATTTTTAACATTAATAATTTTTTACCTGTAAGTACTTCTCCACTCATTCTGTAACTCAGGAGTAGTTGAAAGGAGGTTAATCAAACATTTGAATTAAATGTATTTTCACACAAATGTCAGCATGGAAAACTTTAGCTGCAAACAGGAGTGTCCCACAAGGAGCTTGGTCCAAGTGGGACAGGCCATGTCCATGGTCCCAGTCCTGCAGACAGTGACACACAGGTGACCTCAGCTCCCCTGCCACTCAGGCACAGCCCCCTGAGGAAACACTGAGCCTGCAAACAGCCTCCAGCCCGAGGGCTGCAGAAGTTTACCTGGAGCCTGGGACACCCCAGAGACACTCAGGGATGGGGACTCTGGCTCAGGGCCCCAGGAGGGCAGTGAATACTTCACTCGGTCTGTCTCACCCCACCATGATCACCAGCATCAGTGTTTGCTTTGGGATCAAGCACTAGTGGGCAGAGCTGGAAGTAAGCCATCCAGACTTGGTTCCAAGTGGCTGTGGATGGCCCATCCGGTGTCCAGCTGGCTCTGCCAAAAGGTAACCACTCCTGAATGTGAGGTAGTTTGGGTTTGGCTTGCCTCATCTCTCAGCCACCAGATCTGGGTGCACTTTTGCCTGCTGACCCAAGAGCCTTCTGCTAATGGTTCCATTCCCACTTTCTGCTTACATTCTGATGTGTGACCAAATTACCCCTCTCTCTGCACTAAACCCCTCATGCAGCATCACTTGAGTTGTGTAGGGTGACACAAGTGCCTGTGTCTCCTCCTGGATCCTTTCCCAGAGCTCCAAGGTCCCCCTGCACCATGAGCACTGGGAACACGTGGGCCCCCACTGCCACTAAGGACCGCCAGGATCGATGTTTGGCTGCACGAGCAGCCACCAGCGTGTCCCATGCACTGCTGGGATGTGCCAGTGCAGTGGCTGCTGCTGCATTAGCTGCTTGTGCATTTACGTAGGTACAGGCAAGACCTTAAAAATCATTTTTCAGCTCCCCTGTGAGAAACGGGGATCACCACATTCATTTTGCAGAGGGGCCCTGCCGTTTGGTTCATGAATATAAAGTGGTTTGAGCTCCTGTGATGGACGGTGCTGGGAATGGACAAAAGGGCACCAATGGCCCAAAGCTGACGGAGCCTCAAGCATCAGTCTCACCCAGTTGCACTGTGTTTGCTAAGCCAAGTGTGTAATCGGCGCACACGGGTGACGTGTTGGCTTGGGCTGTGTCACACACAGCAGCTCTGACTCCCCGAGAGGGGCCGTCAGCGTCTGCGCAGCCACCGAGGACGGGCGAGGACAGAGCTGGTGGTGGCGGAAGTGTGACATGGGTGTCATCGACACAGAGCCACAGCACCATCCTCGGAACAGAGAACATCCCAACCTTCTCCCTCCCCCACACCTCTGCCCACCAGTTCTCCCGAATGAAGTCCCAGCTTTGTTTTCCTGATTTCCATTTTGTATCCTAAAATATTCACTCCAAGTTCCGCTTGACAGACATCCCTAATCTAATCTCCATGTCTGCTTTCTAATTTTCGCAGCCGGGATAAAACAAATTGGCTGGCGTTAATTGCCTGTGCAGCGGCCTGGAGCTCTGAGCCGTGATTTACGAGCTCGGAGCAGGCACTCTGCAACACATTTTTCTTAATTTATTTTTAATGAGTCTCTCAATTAATTTTCTTGGAAACATCTTAATGATGTTGGAGGCGGGTGTTAATGAGGTTTGTACCAGTGCCTCATTTTGCATATTTTAAAGTTCTGAATGGCATCACAAGCAAACTCCTAGTCCTAAAACAGAAAAACAGAAAAAAGCTTAAGGCTGGAGAGGGGGATGCTCCTGGCTGACACTGCTGCCCTGGCTGAGGCTGAGGGCATGGGCCAGTTGGGGAATGTGAGCATTAGAAGGCTGAAGCTGGCTGAGCCTGCAGGGATGAGGGATGGCAGGATCCTGGCAGTGTGGCCAGACCAAGGGGCCATGCTGGGGCATGGCTGGTGGCCAGATGATTCTTAACAGGTGGAATGGAAGCCTGGACTCAGCACCTGGACACTAAGACCCCCGTGCTGACATCCTCCATGTTGTGGGTGTCCTGTCCCCTGCATCCCCTCGGCCAGACCCTTTGGGTGGGACCCAGGAATGGGCTGCCTGGGGCTGGCAGCTGTGGGGTGCTCTGGGGTGCCTCTGCCAGCCTGCAGGGTCCCCAGTAATTGCTGGTGTGTGTGCCGGCAAGAGGTAGCAGCAGGATCGCCTTTGTTTTCTCCCAGCATGTCAGTCTTCATTAAACCAGAAGGGAATGAAAAAGGATTCACTTTTGTCCCAGCCTGAACACGGCAGCTGTTTAATTTCAATTAACGTTGCACTGAAAAGAATAACATTACGGCAAGTACAGCAGTAATTAAAGTGAGACAACTCCCACCCCCAGGACTGTGGCTCACCCAGCAGTGGGGCCAGTTTGACCCCCCTGTCCTCTCAGCACCAGATGAGCACGGGCAGGCAGCTGTGGATCGGGGCTGTGGGGTTGCCCCTCTGGATGTCCACAGGGAGCTGGAGAAGGGTCGAGCTCTCCAAGACAGGCGTGCTGCCCACAGCTCAGCACGGTGTGGCACAGGGCAGCATGGCACCATATGTGGCACAAGGCAACATAGCCCGGCACACACAGGGCACAGGGCTCTGTGCCACACACGCTCCGTGCCCCATGGAGGCTCTGTGCCCTGGCTATCGCTGCCTGAACAAGACTGAAATACGCAGGGAAATTGTGTTACCTTGCACTGACAGAAATTGCGTCCAAACGCAGCTCTGTCCGGGGAGGTTCAGCAGCCCTGCTCCCAGGACTGTTGGTGCTGTGTCTGCTCCCACTGCCTGTGGCTGCCACCCGCTGGTGGAGCAGGTCGTCATGGCAACTGATGATTTCTATTATGGTACATCTGTGTTCACCTTCTGGGCCCAGCTTGACCTTGGAAATTTCCAGTTAAAACGTTTACCTATGGAACTGCACTGAGCACCAGCGAGGGACAGCACAGGGTGCCCCGTGGTGCCAGCACGGGCCAGTGGCAGGTCTGTGCCCACACTCAGGCTGTTGCTGGCACCCAGAGACCTTCTCTGCTGCTTTGAGCACCAGACACTGTGGGGTGGCCCCAGGCAGGGGGGTCTATGCACCACACCCATGCTCAGCCTCCCCCAGGGCCTGTGGCCGTGCCAGGATGTGCCCTTGCAGTGAGTGGGTCTCCCCAGCCCTGACCTGCACATGGAGTGCAAAGCAGAGGGGCCACACTGGGGAAGCAGCTGTGCCTGTCCAAGGGCACAGCCCCGAGCATGGCAACGCAGCCTGCAACCTCATCAGTGAGCTGGGATCACCACTCTCCCTGTGCCCGTGCTCTGTCACAGGTCTGGGACCGTGGGGATGACTTTCCAGGGCTGCTGTGTGTCCAGCAGACCCTGCCAGAACTGGGAGAGCACTGTGGGGGCCACGCAGGGGTGAAAGAACCAGGAGCCAGCAGTCTTCCTGCCTCTCACCTGGTGCAGGCCACATTCCTGTGCCACAGACCCTCCCCTACAGCTTATGGGCTGACACAAAGTGGCTCCATCTCCAGCCCCAGCTCTGCACAGCAGAAGTGGCAGAGCTACAGCAACAGATGAGGGCAGGGCAGGACAGGGATGCAGCCTCAGTGCCACAGCCCCCTCCTGCCTCCAGGAGAGGCTCAGCCTGCCCACAGCACAGCCAAGCACCCTCCTGCCCAACAGCTTTGCAGCAGGTGCAGGACACAGCCAACCTGCAGGAAGAACTGGCCCAACACAGTGAAAGCACCAAGCAGGAGGAAAAGATTGCAGTCTACAAGACGTAAAAGCAGCAGCTCCATCAGAAGCTGAGGAAGATGCAGTGTTCCCAGCAGCAAGCAAGCAGGGGGTAAGGATGTCTCAAACCTTCCTGTGGGGCACCAGGAGTCTGTGCTCAGCCTGTGTCTCTCACTCTGCCATGGGCAGGCTTTCTCCCTCCAGGAGAGGCTGTGGGAACTGAGCAGACAAGCCCAACACTGGCAGCAACTACACGTGGACTGTGAGTGAGCTCTGGCTCTGTGGGAAGAGCTAGTTGTCTGCAAGGTGGAGCTGGGTTTCCTTAAGGAAGAGTTCAGCAAGATGACAAAGCAGGTTCAGAATACCAACAAGCATGTGAGACACTGGGCAGGATGCAGGAGAGCCCACAATGTCATGGTCATAACACCTGAGCAACCTCACAAGTGTGAGCAGCTGAAAAACTGAGAATTCCTGGAACAGCCTGGCCTGAAACAGGGCTGGGCCAAGTGTCTCAGGTGTGCAGGGACAGCTGGGCACCAGCTGCCTGCCAAGGCCATGGGCTGTGGGAGAACTGCTGTTGCAGAAGCATGGGCCAGGGCTGAAAGAGGAACAGGTTGTATTTGTCCTCTAGGTCACTGTAATTATGTGCCTTGTTCCAGGTTCTACAGGGCAACAACCTGACAGCAACAGCCTTGCACGATTCTGCAGAACTGCCTCCACCTAACACCTGCCTCCAGGACAAGCAGCAGAGCAAAACAAAGAAGAATTAGACTGACAACCTTTAAACAAATAAAATTCTTTCTGTTCTATAGCAAAATCAGTGCCAAGCACCAAAGCCTTCCTGGGCCACAAGCTGTAGAGATCCCACAGAACAATGATCACAGGAGCTGGGCACTCCCTTGAGACTCAGCTACTCCTGGAAGTCCTTAAGCCTCAAAGCAACAGGTACTGCACTTAGAGGCCAAAGCGGGCTGGGGTGCGTCGTGGCGTCAGAGGCTCCCCCTGCTCCTTCCGCCCAGGGGTGTAGATTTTAGTAGATCTGTCGGAGAGGAAAAGGGCAATTAATGGAAAATGCAACCTTTCCCTGCACCAGGATTCCCATGGGGAAGCTGGGATCTTCCACACGGCCAGGCAGGACCAGCACCCACCTTGCACTGCCCAGCGGGTTACGGCGCTCCTGCTCCTCCCGGCGGGCACGGAGCTGCTCCTCAGCCAGAGCCATCTCCTCCTCCATGGCAGACACTTCCTCCTTGGCTCGGCGCCGGTTCTCCTGAAGCCAGGCAGCAACAGGTCAGGGACAGGAGGGATGGCCAGCAGCAGCCTCCCTGCAGGCCCACAGGCCTGTTCCCTCCATGTCAAAACCCACACGCAAAGAGAAGAATGGGCACACAGTGGGCCTGCCATCTGCCAGCTCATCCTGGACAGGAGACTTACCTGGCGTGACTTGCCAGCATGTTTGATACTGTAGAACATGGGGCCCAGCTCTGCCAGCCACTCTCCATCCACAGCAGTGACACACTGCATGTATTCCTGCAGGAAGAGAAGGAATTACCAGGGTAGCAGGATGGCACTCTTGGGGCCTGGGCACCCTTCCGAGAGTTATGGCAGCTCCTTCCCTTCCCCACTTGCTGATGGCACTTCTCAGGCTGGGACCATACCCCTTCCAGACAATTCCTCCTGGTCTCAGAAGCTGTAATGGGTTGGATTTGGTGAGACCACAAGGAGGTTCAAACATGTCCCACAGAGACCAGGGAAAAATACTGTGAAAGGGACAAAGAGGACCCTGCAGATGACACAAACATGCCTAGTTGTTATAGATAGGAAAGGCTGAGAATTGCCACTCAGACACATCCTCATCACAGCAAAGCCCTCCCATCTTCCTCAGAGCACTTGCCACCCTTCCTGCCCTTAGCTCAAGCTCACCTTTGTGGTCATAACCAGTTCATGATACACAATGTAGTCTGGGGTGTAGCCCATGCCAAATAGAGAGCTTGTGGGGTGCAGGTGGCAGGGCATGCCTGTGCGGATGTTCACGTACTCCCCAATGCCCTGCAAAGACAAGTGTGCTTAGCCCACCTGTTCCCAGGCAGGGACTCACAGCCCCCCCCAGCTCAGACACCTCTCACCTTCAGCTTTGCAGCCTGATGGAAATATGCAGCACAGATACACTTCCTGACAACATCCCAGTCTGTACCACAGGATGCCAGGCTCATCCGCTGCTGCACCATAATGTCCTTGAGCTGGGCACGCACCTCCCGCACCTGCAAAGGTGTGCTGGTCAGATCCCCCTGCACAAGGCTCCCTCCCCCAGCCTCATGGCCACAGCCTCACCTTCCGCATGGCCTTGGCATGGATGAAGTGCTGATTGCACCACAGGGTAGAATAGCTGTTGTTCTTCCACTGCAGGTAAACATTCAGGTAAGTCAAGTGATCGCTCTCTGGAACAGCAAATTTCTCCCGCACTTGGTCGCTCTCCTCCTCTCGGCCCTGAAGAGCAAGCAAAGAACATGGGTTAGTCAAAGGACAGGGAAAGTCCCCAAAGTGCTGGAACAGCAAATGGGTACCTTAGGCCGGTAGAAGATGGCAGGCACAGACAACATGGAGACAACGAGCAAGATCTCAGAGCTGCAGCCCATGTCACAGGAGACAATGAGCATTTTGGAGAGTGCAGGGTCCAGTGGGAACTCCACCATGAGACGTCCTGTTGAAGTCAGACCACCTGCAGGAACAGCACAGGGATCACCCATCAGCAGCTGGGCAGGTCCCAGTTCCACGTGCTGGCAGCTTGCCCCAGCAGCCATTACCTGTGTTATCCAGAGCACCCAGGATCCACAGCTGGTACATGGAGTTCAGCATGTTGTCCTCAGGGGGTGGATCCATGAAGTGGAACTGCAGCAGGTCCTGCACACCCAGGGACTTGAGCAGGAGCACTACGTTGGCCAGGTTGGTGCGCTGGATCTCGGGCACCGTGGTTGTCAGCAGCTCATTCTTGTAGGCGCTCTGGGTGTAGAGCCTGGGGACACATGCCAAGGACATGCACAGTGGCCACTGTGTTCCTTACAGACTTGCCAGCTTCTGCCCAGCCCAGCATGGGACAAGGCAGCAACCCTGCATCCAGACAGCAGGACCCTGGGGAGGCACCTCTACCAAAATATGGCCTCCCCAGCACAACAGGGTGTCCTGGGCTGCAGCACAGCACATGCCCAAGCACAGCCCCAGTCTCACAGCAAAGCCTGGGAAAGGCCTCTGGTTTGGCTGTTATCCTAACAGGATACAGGGCAGAAAAGTCACAAGTGAAGATGGGCATGGGAAGAAACCAGAGCACATAATTTTCTCTGCAGAGGTAATTGGGTTCAAAGGAGAAGGCCTTCAAGCCTGTCTACTACCCACATCCCCCCAAAAGTTCAAGATAATTAACAGTTCCAATAAGAAAAAACATATATAACCTGACACCAAGCTGTGGCTATGACAGAACACCAGTGATGTGCCTACCTGAAGCAGTGGCCTGGGCCTGTCCGGCCAGCTCGCCCTGCCCTCTGATTGGCATTGGCTTGACTGATGGGGTAGATCTGCAGTGCATCCATGCCTATACGGGGATTGAAAACCTGCAGGGCACAAGATGAGATGATGGAAGTAAGAGGAAGGCAGGATCACAACTGCAGAACTCCCTCAATTAATTCAGAGATCACAGATACACAGTACAGGAAACACTGGCTGACCTTCAACTTGCAGTAGCCAGAGTCAATCACAAACATGATGCCGTCCACTGTCAGTGAGGTCTCTGCAATGTTAGTGGCAACGATGCACTTCCTGACCCCATCGGGTGCCTGCAAGCACACCACAGTCACACCCCTGGGAAAGGCTCTGCTCCACTGAGGAGGAGTGTGGAGCAGCAACACAGAGTCCCAAGGGACAGGGGTGACTTGGCAAGTGGAGGGTGGAACATGCTCTCTCTCTCACCCTCCACATTCAATACAGAGACATGTCTGCACTTCTCATTCCTACTCTGTACTGTCTCCTGCTCCAGTTTTCCCAGTCCCTACCCCAACCACAGAGCACACATCAGCACCTTCTGGAAGATTTTGGCCTGCAAGTCCGAGGGCAGCTGCGAATAGATGGGCAATACAGCAAGAGCAGGTGCCTTCTCCAGCTCCTCAAGGTGCTCCACAATTTGCTCTGAAGTCACCTAGACACAAAAAGGGGTGTAAACATGAGATTGAAACAAGGGGGTATGACAGTGTCTGACTTTCCAGCTTACCTCGATGTCCTCCTGGCCAGGCATGAAGACAAGGATGTCTCCAGGAGCACCAGACAAGTGGACCTGCAGGGCTTGTTTCACTGCAGCCTCCACATAATCCTCCTGTGGAGTCTGAAAGGCACAGCCCAGGTTAACCTGGGCCATCCTGTGTGCAGCACACCACAGCCACTCCTCCCATCCCGTGTGTCCACCTCAGAGTACAGCACACCCAGGTCACTATCACCTGCTGTCACAACAGAACTTTTCTCCACAACATCGACTATACCTTGCTGAAAAGAATATCCACAGGGAAAGTGCGTCCAGGAATGTGGAAAATGGGAACATTCCCAAAGAAAGAGGCAAACTTATCCGCATCCATGGTGGCTGAGGTGACAACAAGCTTCAGATCTGAGCGTCGGGCCACCACCTAGGAAGCAGATGAACAATGAGGAGGGGGCATTTATGCATTGCTGTGAGCTGTTTCTGTTCTTACTGACACAATGGCACAGGACAGAGCTTCTGCTGTACTCCAGAGGCACTGGTAGCTCACACTAGGGAGCAAAGATGCTGTATGATCTGTGCAGTTGAAAAGACCCACCGACCTTGGTCCAGAAAGCCTTAAGCCAGCAAAGATCTCTGTACTGTGAATTCTGACACTCAGCCAGTGAGACCCAATCCCCCAGAACCAGGCACCAGAATGCTGGAGCAGCAAGTCCAGGCAGAGACACGGCAGCTCTGCTTCCCTCTCCCAGACCTGGCAGAGAAGGGCTGTCCCTGCCACTACTCTGCTCAAAGACCAGCTCACGTGGCCCATGCTGCTGCCCTGTAGCCCGGGCTCACACCCACCTCCCGAAGCAGCCCGAAGAGCACGTCAGTGTTGAGCGAGCGCTCGTGGGCCTCGTCCATGATGATGGCACTGTAGTTGTCCAGGTCAGCCTCCCTCAGCGACTCACGGAGAAGGATCCCATCCGTCATGTACTTGATCACTGTGTTCTCGGACGTGCAGTCCTCAAAACGGATGGCGTAGCCCACCTGGGAGAGCAGAGGTATCAGCAAATCTGCCAACAGCCCCGTGCACTCACTGTCATCAGGTGGCACCTCTGCACCCCCTGCCAGACTCACCTCCTCCCCCAGACGCACGCCCATCTCCTCACTGACCCGCTTGGCCACTGACATGGCAGCCACTCTGCGGGGCTGGGTGCAGCCGATCATGCCATAGTCGGTGTAGCCGTCCTCGTGGAGGTACTGTGTCAACTGAGTTGTCTTCCCACTCCCCGTCTCCCCCACCACAATCACAATGCTGTTGTCTCTGAGGAAAGGGAAAAAGTATTTCTTTGTACACCACAAAGAACGACTTTTGTGTTTGCCAGCCAAGTGTCATCCTGCTCAGGCAGGAGCTGCCACCACCCACACAAAGCAACAGGGTTTGTTTTCCAAGAACGCAACTTCCAAATGGCCACGATTCTAGAATTTCTTACTTGGGTTCCCAAACACAGGCCAGTGTCCTGGGGATGCCCTGGCAGCCATACCTGAGGATGGAGAGCAGCTGCTGCTGCACAGCAAAGATGGGCAGGTATTGTCTCTGCTCCAGGATCGATTTCTTCTTGGCAAACTCACTGCTGGCTTCGCTTTTTTCTTTCATGTGTTCAGCAAACTTCTGCTCAGTCCTAAGGAAAAACCAAGAGTCCTGAAGCTGCTTCACACAAGTTTGCTATATCCACAGCCCCTGTCACCAGCTGAGCAGAGTAATTCAGAGCAAGCCCCTACTTGTAATCTACTTTGCCATCTTCTGTCACCATCTCATCCTTCTCCTCCTCTTTCTTGATCCCCATAATGTCTCCCAGTTTGGTGCCTGCCAGCTCCCAGTGCTTGTGCTGAGCCTGGAAGGACAGAGAGCACCATAACTTTACCATGAGACAAAATTCTTCCCCAGTCCCACTCATAAGACTAGGAAAGGATATAAATCCCACAATTTCCCAATGTAGAATGCACATCCCACTCCTACATCAGGTCCCCCTCTTCCAAATGAACTGGAGCAGAGTTTTAAGACACTGGTATGGATACAGGCATGGGATGACCAACAGCCTCCTAAGAAAATAGTTCCAGCTGCTGACTCTTCCATTGAATTTGAACTTAACCTACACCCATCTGAACCAGAGATAATCTTTCTGCCCTTGACAGGCACTCATAGACCTCTTTCCCACCTCTGCTATCAATTTAGCTTCCACCTCCATTCCCCTCATAGTACACATAACTCAAATCCAGTTCAGTTTCAATGTACAAGGAACACATCTGTGCTTTTCCAAGAGCCATCATGAGAGCTTCAGAGAAAAGTCCTAGAAAACACCACCAAAAACTAATTTGCTACCTTACCACATACTCTTCCTCCTCCTAGCTCTTCTGACAAGACATGACAAGATAAATCCTGCTGCTATACTGCTTGCTGACTGTCCCTAAGCTACCTGGCATTCTTCCACCTACTTTCTTCTACCATGACCTAAATATCCTTTGGATCAGCCTCCTCTGCACAAGTGCACTGTGATTCATGTCCCAGGCAGTACCTGGCAATCACACCACAGCAGCTTCTATGAGGCAGTGCAGTGAGCTAGGCTGCCAGGATGTCCCAGGTCACAAAAATATTAACTCCTTACTGTAACTGCTGCCAAAGCCTGAATTCTGAAGGGTACAAACAAGGCATTACCTAACATGCACAGTGGACAGCAAGCCAAAAAGTTACAGCATACCCTCTTACGCTCTTTTTGCTCCCTGTGCTTGCGCACCAGCTGGCTGCCCTTCCGGGCTATGATGGCCAAATCCGAGGTGGCATCCTTCACAGGGATGACTGGCTCTGGCTGCAGGGAGAACACATTGCTTCAGTACAGAAGGCTCACATGTTCAGGGCTCCCTGCCATCAGCACCTTCAGCTGCAGTCTCTACCTGCTTGGTGAAGACGATTCTTCCATCTAGGAAAGGGGGCACCAGATTGTGCACCAACAAATGAACTTTAGCAGAGTTATCCTCTTCAAAATCTTCATCCACTTCGATCCGATGGACCACCCCACTGGTCAGCATGCGATTCGTCTCCCAGCGCTCGTTATCCTGCAGGAAACAAAATATCAGAAACACACAGAAGACCCACAGAAAGCCCCAGAGATCACACCAGAACACTGAGCTCAGGCCTGGGCTCCACACTGGCAACAGGATGGAACTGATGGTTCCAGCCTAGGGAGCCTGAAACTAAGCTCAAGAGAAGAAACAGTAACTGGAAAAAGCAGAATACAAGAAATAGACTGGGCATGTGAGACACATGGTCAACAGGACTATCTCCAAGGAAATGCAGGATAGACATTGACCACAGGGCTGCTGTCCCACTCAGAATATGTCGGGAAATGTGGACACAGTCCTCCTCGTGTGCTGAGGGCAGCTGCACACTGCTGAGGCTGAGGCCCAGCATCCACTGGGCCAACAGTGGACAACCCCCGTAAATGTATATTGCAGCTGGAAGAGCAGGAGTACAGCCCTGTGCACTCCTGTTGCCCTAGACACTGCAGTTCACCAGCCACTCTGACTGCAAATCCTGCCCACGCAGGAGTCACGGGGCTGGACTTTCCAAGACCATCTCCCTGTGAGCCTTCCTTCAGCCTGGGCCAGGACCAAGAGTGTCCTTTTCCATCTGAGAGCAAGGGCTCAGCAGGTGAGTCTCTCAAGGGGCAGCAAACCCCACATGTTCACCCCACCTCGTTGATCTGCCGCCGCTGTGCCGAGATCCGCTTCTGCCTCTGCTTGTGCAAGTGCTGCTCACGCTTCTTCACGTACTCCTCAGACGAGTAGGCCAAGGGGTTGTGAAACTCATCATAGCCCTCATCCATCATGTACCAGTCCCGGTCAGCTTGCTGGGAAGGGAGAGGTGTGGTGCTGAGCTCTGCCTGCCCCACAGCCCGTTTCCCCAGGCCACTTGCTTGCCCCCAGCTCTCACCCGCTGGTCATCCTCCCACTGCTGCCGCTCCTCCTCCGTCTCGAAGGCAATGCCCTCCTCCCCGTCCACGCGCCGCCCTGCGAGGGAACCGGCTGGTTCAGAACACTCCTGAGGAAACCCAAGGGAGCCGACTTTGTGCCACAGACAAAGGAATTCCATTCTGTCTGCCCCAGACTCCTCACCTCTCCCTCGGGACAGCCGTGGCGTGGCCCCCAGGTGCCTCCGGTCGTCAGCCCATTCGTTGTATTTGTATGACGGGGTGGGCAACGGTGTCTTATCTGAGTACCTGCTCCTCACAGACCTGAAAACACAGCAGGAGGGAGGAACTGGTGCCCACAGCCAGGCACTGGTATGCACACAGCTCCAGGCCCAGCCCCGGGCACTGGTACCTGTCCCGCTCACGCCGGTCCGGGTCCCGCAGTGACGAGGGCCGGTGGCTGCGCTCGGAGTCTCGACAGGAAGGCGTGGGTGAGGGAGACTCCCACTGTGAGCGACGGGCACTGCTGTAGCCACTATCATCTTCCTCCCAGCTGGAGCGAGATGGTGTGGCTGCATCTGGCAGAGAAGGTAGGGCTTGACACATGATGTTCAAACAGCGGCCCCAGGCACCTGGAGCCCCTTAACACCTTAACATTTAACACAACACAGAGCCAGGATACCCATTTACCCTCCCTCTAAAAGCAGGGGCTGACCCAGTTTTTCCAAGGAATTGCCAAAGGACCACATTTCCATCACACAACAGACCCCACTGCGCAGAGCTGCCAGATTTTCACACAAGCAGAGCTAGCATATTGCTCCCAGACCCAAGTCAAGTCTGGATTTTTATGCTTGCCTTAACCAAAAACATCAAAAGGTACAAGCTTTTCTACCACCCCATCCTGAGAAAAACAGAAACAAACAAAAAAACCCCCACACAACAGCTCTACCAGGTCCCACTCCCACCTCTGGGCCGATGTCGGGGGCTCTCGGGTTCACTCCTCCTGCTGCTCCGCTCCGATGACCCATCTCTCTCTGACCTGCTGCTGTGATGACTCCTGTCCCGCTCCTCTATGAAAACAAAGCAGGATCAGGTGCTTATTGCATAAACGGCCTTCCCAAGTCTGTGTACAAATCACCACAAACATTAGCTAAGGGCAAACAGGCTGAGGGGCAAGACCACACACAAAGCAAGAAGCACCACAAAGGTCTCTGAGCAGTTACCACGGTCCCTTTTACGATCGTGGTCCCGATCCCTGCTGCGTTCTTTCTTCCGTTCTTTCTCCTCCTTGGAGGAGGCAAAGACTCCGTGTTCCCGACGCTCCCTCTCCCGCTGCCGGCTGCGTTCCCAGAACTCCTCGCTGACACCTCCTGTGTAAGAAGGTGTCTCCACGTGGACGGAGCGGTAATGCCTGGGAAGTAAAAGCAGAGAGAAGAAACGCTCTCTGAACAAGTGTTAAGCAACAGAGAAGTGCCGAGCAGTAGTTGCCCTTCGGCTGGTCTCCTACAGCTCCAAGTTCCAACCTCTGCCACAATGCCCCGCAGTGCCCCTCTAACCTCCCTCCCCGTCTCGCCGGAGGCTGCGGCCCCGCCTGTCACACCGACTGTGCTCGCCCCGAGCTCCCTTCCCAGCCCGGAGCGGCCGCCGGCGGCGACAGGAGCCCCCCAGGCCCCACCTGTTCCTGCGAGTTTTGCGGCTACTCCGGTCGGTCTCGTCCTCCTCCTCCTCCTCGGCGCTGCCCGCCTCGTCACGACCCTCTTCCCAGTCCTTGTAGGATGCGATCCGGGACCGCTTTCCCCCGGCGGCCTCCTCCTGCCGCTC